>CM054125.1:137619129-138094941 GCA_028751855.1 Ambrosia trifida
TTGGTGGGTTCCACGTGTCGCTATCTAGACACATCATAAAGTCAAGAAAAGAAAACTGGCCAATCAACTTCGAGCCGTGTGTCGTTATTTAACTGGGAAAAGATTATCTTTTTATCCGTTTACTGCGTCGTCTTGGACACGTGTCGATATCTATTTGATCGACCGTCCACTTCTTCTACCCTATTTTGGTTTTTTAAAGGTATTTAGGAATCATACACTCTATTATTAGAATTTATACACTCTACTTCACATCACAAACCAATAAAAAGCTGTTATATACTTAAAATGTGATGTCACAGAGTGTATGAATCCTAGAATTCTATGCTTATTCAATTTGAATGAGGCTATTTTTTATAAAAAAAATTTCAAATCATACAAAATTTTATTATCGTTTTTTAAAGCTGAGTCAGCTTTTGAAAACTTACAAAAGTGAGTTGGATCTGTCATTGCTCGTACTCTCACAAACTCACCCCCTCACTTATTAACTAGTTAAACATTGGTATATTATTTTCATTCAAAACGTATAACTCACTCACGTGTTTTGATATAGACACAACCTTCAATCACCCTCATCTGTTTGGTTTGATTGAGTTTAATGTTCACATCTCTCAAAAAATGCACCCAACCTATTGCCTCAAGCTAATGCCGCACACCCTACCCATCAATAGCGTCAGTGTTGCTGAACCGACCCGAGTGCCATACACCCTACCCGCATCAACGCCTCGATCACCCAAACACCATGTGTAATTTTATAATTTTTTCACCCTCTAGTCATAAAGTGGGTGTACATCCCTGTTAAGTAAATACGAGTTCCTACTTATTTTGTTTTTACTTTTAGTGTTTATTGGTTTCAAAAGTTTTAAATATTTACTACCTCATTAAAATAATATTTAAAGAAAATAAATTATAAGAATGAAAACGAACAATAAATTAGATTGGCTACAGTTTATGATTGGGTTTAGCGGTTTTCGATTTAATGTTTTGGGTCGATTTGAAACTTGGAACCGACCTTTAAGATTTTGTTATATACTAAGGGTGTGTGTAGTGGTGGATAGTTATGTTGGGGTTATAGGATTAAAATATTAAAAAGTAATAGAAAAGGGGTTATGTTGGGGTTATGGAAAAAGAGGTGTAGTGGGAAGGAAGGTTATGTTGGGGTTATAAATGATTGGTAATGATTGGTTAATTATTGTTTTTTATTTAAATAAGAATATTTAATACTTAATAATATTTCATTAAAAATAAAAATAATAATAAAAATAAAAATTTAGACTGAAAGTTTATTAAATTAATAAAATAATAAAAAAATTATTTAGTATTAAAAAATAAAATTAAAAAAAAAATTTTGAATTTCAAACGGTTACTGTTCCAAACCGTTTGAATTTCAAACAGTTTCCCTCCTACTTCAAAGTTTGAATTTCAAACTTTGCCCCCCCAAACGTTTAAATTTCAAAGTTTGAATTTCAAACTTTCCCCCCATCCACCAAATCTCAGTCACACCTATAAATACCCCCCTCCTCCCAAATCTCAGTCACACCTCTTCCTTCTTCCTCATCCTTTCCTCATCCTGAACACAATGAATAATATGGGCAGTTTTCAAGCAGGAGCTGCCGGACCTTCTAATGTCCGGCAGTATGCTCGCCGGGTCCGGGGACGGGGCCGGCCCCGGAGACTACCATTCACCTCCTCTCCTCCTCCTCCACAGCCTCCTCTTCCTCCTCCTCCTCCTCCACAACATTGGATTTATCACCCTCCTCCTCCTGCTGCGGCACCACCAACCTTTCCTCATCCTGAAGTCGATGATGACTTCACGGATGAAGAATGGGCCTGGGCCATGGATTATACCATGGCTATTAATGAAATGGACCGACTGAGAGTGTCGGCCCCCACCCCCCGAATTGCTGCTGCTATCCCCTCCCCCCACCACCAACCTATCCCCTCCCCCCACCACCAACCTATCCCCACCCCCGAGAATACCCCCACCCACCACCACCAACCTATCCCCACCCCCCATAATACTTGCCCACTCCACCACCAACCTATCCCCACCCCACCCCGTGAATATGGGGACCCAACTCCTGAGGACTTGGAAGCCCTCAGGGAACTTGAGGAGGAGGAGCGCCTTTGGAGCATGCCTTCCCCTCGTGGGGAGAACTACTACTTCCCCTCGGATGCAAGGTCCGATGGGAGGGACAGCTCACGTTCCCTATCCCCTGAGTACTACACACTCGAGTGGGACAACTACTCTCCGTAGTGGGAGGTTTAGGTTTTAATAAGTAATTTAGGTTTATATTATGTCTTTATGTAATGTGTTTATGTAACGTTTTAATAAGTAGTTTAGGATTAGGAACTCTGTTTGTAATAAGTAATTTAGGATTGTAATTTTATGTGTTTATGTGGTTTAAATTTAAAATATTATGTAATCTTTTAAAATAAACTAACATTAAACACAAAAGATTGGTGAAAACGCATTAAACATAAATAACTAAAACATTAAACATTACAAATAGAACACAAAACATAAAACGTAACATTAAACATAAAGCCTAAACATTAAAAATTAAACATAGTGAAAACGCATCAGAGACCACGACAAAAGATTGGTGATTGAGAAGTCTGTTTGGTATTGTTGACGATAGGCGTCGTGTGTCAACTGAATTGCCATCTGTTCACTAACCCCTGGGTGCGCCTGCATCGCCGCTGAATAGACTACATGCCACCTATCAACGTTAGTTCGTATAGAATGCATCTTACTGTAGATCTGGTCAACGTTACGGTGGTTCGTCCCCGTGATTTGGTTGAACTCAGCCAACACATCCTGCCAAAAAGCCCGCCTATTGGTTGACGGAAGCTCCTTAACGTTTACCCACGCTCGCACTAACTCGAGTTGCTCTGTATTGGTCCAGGCTGCCATAGGTTTGGTTTTTGGTTTTTGGTTTGTAAAGAGTGTGTGTATGTATGAATTGTTTGTGTGTGTGAATTGTATATGTGTGTGTTTATGTTGTAGAAGATGAAGTATATATATATAGATAATAATTAAATAAATCAGTTTTTTTTTTTTTAATTTTTGACCGTTCAACGGTCATATACACACTTCCCCATTTACAACGCTCGCTATGCTGCTGCCGGACATCCACCAAAACGCCACCATAGCGCCTAGGGGGGCGGTGTTCCCGGCGCTATGGTAGGCAATAACGCCTCATAACGAGGCCACTACACACACTCTAAAGGGATCCAATGCTATGCGGTATTGAACATAGAGACTAGTAATCACGTAAACTTATTTAAACAAAAATCTATAGCATTATTATACTCAAATTAAAAAAAAAAATTGTTTGTAGAGAGTAATTGTTCATCTTATATGCATTATACTATACTATAGATAAGATTGTAATGTAAGAGCATCCACAACGCATGTAGATTAAGTCTCGAAATCTGAACGCCTAGGTGGGGAACCACCTTGCATTGTAGGTGAAGTTTGGCTCCAAGCTAAAGGTTTGAGGTGGGGAGCCTCTCTCATATATGTTTAAATACTAATAGTTATTTTGAAGTGATTAAAAATTTTATAGTGTTGCAAGAAAAAAGAGAGTTTTGAGTGACCTATAAAATATGAAGAGGCATATTGAGGTAGAGGTTTGTAGCAACTAGCGTGATGGATGCTTTAAACTAATGATTTAAAAAGGCTAATTAAAAGATCAGTTGAAAATGTTACAACTTAACGGATTAACCACTGTTAAAGAATAGACTATGAAATTGTATCAAGAAACGTAATCAAATGCTTCGGACTTTATTAATGATGAAAAACGAACAAGGAATTACAATGAATTGAAAAGAAAATAATTAAACCAAAAGATTGAATCAAACTAGCTTATAATGACCTAATCCCCAATGTGGACGTTAACAAGTTAGTTAACACTTTCATCTTGGCAGAATTAACCCTCTAGCTTATTAGTCTTGTACTCTTTTAGCCGAAACATTATTATAAAGGAAATAAACTTTCAGGATTGTCACAACTGGCCCCTGGACTTCATATGCGACTCTTATCCAGCGTTGACTATCATTGACTGGCCAATTTTGACTTTATTTATCAACAATCTCCACCTTAAAGACACAAATTGGCTTTAACCAAGATCCAGAAACCTCACATAGAAACCAAACTTTGTTCCAGGAAGAGCTTTGGTTAACATATCAGTAGGATTGTGCTCAGTACCAATCCAATGAACTTCAATCTCCTTAGAGTTGACTATGTCTCTAATAAAGAACAACTTCACCTTCACATGTTTAGTTCTCTCTCTCTCTCATGAAACACACTGTTTTTAGCCAACTGAATAGCACTTGAGTTATCACAAAACACAACAGCACTTTGATCTTCAAACCCCAAATCCTGCACAAAACCTTTTAACCAAATAGACTCTTTTACCCCTTCTGTGAGAGCCATAAACTCTGCTTCGGTTGATGACAATGCAACAACATGTTGCAATTGTGCTTTCTAATTTACTACATTACCAAGCATCATGAAAACATATCCAGAAATTGATCTAGCATTATCCAAATCTTTGGCATAATCAGCATCAACAAATCCTGTGACCATTTTACCCATGCAATCATCATTCTTCTAAAACATAAGACCAACATCCTGTGTACCTTTTAAGTACATGAGAATCCATTTAACTGCTTCCCAGTGACTCTTACTAGGATCAAAGATAAACCTGCTAACCAATCCAATTGCATATGCCAAGTCAGGCCTTGTGGATACCATCAAGTACATAAGACTTCCCACAACATTAGCATAAGGAACATTCTCCATATACTTCTTTTGAGCTTCAGTCTTAGGTGATCCTTCTTTAGACAACTTGAAATGAGGAGCTAGAGGTGTTTTAACATCTTTACAACTATTCATGCCATAATTGTTCAACACCTTCTTAGCATAAGAACTCTGAGATAACTTCAACTGTCTTGAACTTTTGTCCCTAACAAATTCCATTCCTAAAATCTTTCTGGCTTCACCTAGATCCTTCATTTCAAATTCCTTCATTAGCAGTCTCTTTGTAGCATCAATCTCTTCCTTATCTTTGCAGGCTATGAGCATATGATCTGCATATAACAATAAGTAAACAAAACTGCCCTTCTCATACTCTCTATGATAGACACACCTATCATATAAACTTCTTGTGAACCCATTACCTACCATGTAATCATCAAACCTTTTGTACCACTGTCTTGGAGACTGTTTCAAGCCATATAATGACTTCCTCAATAAACAAGCCTTGTCTTCCTTCCCTTTAACTTCATACCCCTTAGGTTGCACCATGTATATCTATTCTTCTAAATTTCCATGAATAAAAGCAGTTTTGACATCAAGTTACTCCAACTCTAAATCAAGTGAAGCAACTAATGAAAAAATCACCCTTATGGAAGTATGTTTGACTACAGGAGAAAAAATCTCATTGTAGTCAATCCCAACCCTTTGAGTAAATCCCTTGGCAACCAATCTAGCCTTGTATCTTGGAACTTCACCTGGTTTGACCCCTTCTTTTACTTTGTAGATCCATTTACATGACACAAGCTTCTGATCTTTAGGCTTATCTACCAAAATCCAAGTACCATTCTTGTACAAAGATTCCATTTCTTCATCCATTGCCCTGCTCCACCTTCCTTTTTCAACAGAGCACATGGCTTCTTCATAGGTAATGGTTCATAGATGCTTTCATTCTCTGCAGTCATAAAAGCAACTGCAGAAATGTCTTCATTATCTCTAAATCTTAAGGGCTTCACAATCTGTCTTCTAACTCTATCTCTGGTTAAACAATAATCATTGACTACCTGATTATCACCTGAGCTACTCTCTTCAGATTGCTCTATCACATCTTCTTCCACTGGTGGCTCCACCTCAACCTGAACCTTCTCTTTTTCACTACTCATCTTTTCAGTTTTATTCCCAAACAAACCTTTATACAACACATCTTCTTTGCACTTCACATTTCTAATCACTATTATCTTTGGGCTAACATTATCAAGCCTCCAAAGTCTATTGCCATTAACTCCTTCTGTGTATCCCATAACAATACACTTTTGTGCTCTTGGGTTCAACTTATCATCACTAACATGAGAGTATACTAGAGAACCAAAAACTTTCAGGTCTTCATATTCAGGCTTGACACCAGTCCACATATCCATATGTGTCTTCATATCTATTGCAGATGAAGGACACCTATTGAAGAGATAGGCTGCTGTTGACATAGCTTCACCCTAAAACTTCTTAAGTAACCCTGCTGTGACCAACATACATCATACCCTTTCCAATAATGTTCTATTCATTCTTTCAACTAAGCCATTTTGTTGAGGAGTCCCTGGTATAGTCAAGTGTCTAGCTATACCATTCTCTTTACAAAATTCATTAAACTCCCCTGAACAAAACTCCAACCCATTATCTGTTCTTATTTTCTTTATCTTTCTATTGGTTTGATTTTCAACCAAAACCTTCCATTCCCTGAACTTCTTAAAAGTATCACTTTTACTCTTAATGACATATACCCATATCCTTTCTTGAATAATCATCAATAATAGAAAGAAAATACCTGCCCCCTCCCATAGTTTCTGTTCTTGCAGGCCCCCATAGATCAGAATGCACATAATCCAAGATACCCTTGGTTATATGCTTTCCTTTACTGAACTTAACTCTCTTCTGTTTCCCCATGATACAGGCCTCACAGAAACTTATGTCACAATTTTTCAGATCACCAAGCACTTGTTGTTTCTTTAACTTAACAAGTCCTTGTTGACTGATATGGCCTAATCTTTTATGCCATGTTAGGGCATCATTATCTCCTTCTTCACTAGCCATGGCAACCAGTCCAGCACCAACAACATCACCATCCAACAGATAGATATTGTTGTCTGTCCTGGTTCCACTCAACATCACCAGGACCAACAACATCACCTTTAATTACCTTAGCCTTACCATCTCTCAAACTGACATGGTAACCATTCTTTTCTAAGGTACTAAGTGATAATAAACTTCTATTAAGACTAGGAATGTACCTGACATCTTTAAGATCAACCTCCATTCCACTTTTAGTTCTAATAGTGACTGTACCATAGCCTTCTACCTGGTAGGGTCTATCATCTCCAAGTTTCATTGATCCCATATTCTTTGCCATCTTTAAGTCTCTAAAGAACTCCTTGACAGGATTCATATGAAAAGAGCCTCCTGAATTCATCACCCACTTCATCTTGATTCCATTCACTGTTACAACAAGAACATCACTTCCTTCACTTGTTACAACAAGAACATCAGCACTATCATATCCATCTGATTGATCATCAGACACAAAATGACTATTTTGCCCTTTTGAACCTCCATGATCAGATTTCTTTTTCTTTAACTCAGGACAATCTCTTTTCAGATGTTTTTCCGAATTACACAGAAAACATCTTCTCTTGAATTTGCTTCTTGACTTAGACCTTGAATTCTTCTGATTATTACTTCTTTGATCTGGCCTCCATCTTACAAATAAACCATCTCCACCTTCTTATTTTTGGATCTGATCTCTTCTTCAGTTCCCTAGAATTAAGTGCAGACAACTTTTCATTCATTGACAATGTTTCTCTTCCATACATCAATGTTTCAACAAAGTGTTCAAAACTTGATAGGCAAAGATGTCAAGAAAATAATGGCATGATCTTCATATTCTAAACTTACTTCAATATTTTCAAGATCCAATATCAATTTATTAAATTCATCAGTATGATCCTCAAGACTCTTACCAGATGCCATATAGAACGTATACAGCCTCTTCTTAAGATGCAATCTGTTGGCAAGAGACTTAATCATGTACAATGACTCTAACTTTACCCACACACCTGCTGCAGAGGCTTCTTTAAACACCTCTCTTAATACTCTATCACCAAGACTCAATATTATTACACTATGAGCCTTCTCTAGAATATCTTTCTTCTGTTTATCAGTTTAACCAACAGGCATGTTATTCTCCCCCAATAGAGCATCATTGATCCCTTGATGAACCAATAATGCCCTCATATTAACTCTCTAGAGACTAAAATCATTCTTTCCATCAAACTTCTCTATCTCGAACTTAGTTGACACCATTCTTGATCTTTAAACATGGATAACAATAATCAATTTCACAAAACTGAGCAACATGGCTCTGATACCAATTGTTAAAGAATAGACTATGAAATTGTATCAAGAAACGTAATCAAATGCTTCGGACTTTATTAATGATGAAAAACGAACAAGGAATTACAATGAATTGAAAAGAAACGATTAAACCAAAAGATTGAATCAAACTAGCTTATAAAGACCTAATCCCCAATGTGGACGTTAACAAGTTAGTTAACACTTTCATCTTGGCAGAATTAACCGTCCAGCTTATTAGTCTTGTACTCTTTTAGCCGAAACATTATTATAAAGGAAATAAACTTTCCGGATTGTCACAACTAGCCCCTGGACTTCATATGCAACTCTTATCCCGCGTTGACTATCTTTGACTGGCCAATTTTGACTTTATTTATCAACAACCACTGTAACTACTAATCCAATCGACCACCCAATCTGTGCTGTTTGGTATTCAATTTCCTAAAAATGTCGATACCAAACGCAATATACCGCAAACACCTCTAATTCTACATGAAATTCCACACAATAAATACATGTACACACTCCACACAAACAAGTGTGTGTGTGTGTTATTGTAGTCTTTTAGCTTTATTCTTTTTCCTTTTGAGTTACATCAATCATCCTTGATCTATCAATGGCTGTTACCATTGACCTTTTTCAAGCTCTTGGTATGCGTTCATAAATATAGCTCATAATCACATTCTTTTAACACATAATTAAAGACATTTCTGTGAAACATTTTGGTCAACATCAGTGAAAATCTTTACAAAACATATATGCTCTTTTTTTTTTCTCTCATTTTATGGCCCTATTTTCTTATATTTTACGTTGTATCAATGATGAAAGGGATGTCTGCATTTAATCATTACGTGATGTTCACAAACTCATTTATGTGTGTGTCTATACATGTGTGTTAGTCTGTTACACCATGAGTGGTGAAAAAAAGAGAAAACTAATGCAACCAATAATTGGTGGATGATAGTCTTAAAAAATCATGACATGCATAAATAATAAAAATCTCTTAAGTTTTTCTTTATTATACCCATCACTGAAAATTATCGTGAAAACTATACCAAATAACACATCACTACAAGGAATAGGGCCTATAGTCACCGCTAACGATGGTATAGTCTAACGCACATGTATACACACTCGTGGAACATGGCCTTTAACTAGCGGCGACAAAATTCACCAACTAATAATGGTACTTGTCGCCGTTAAAGCCCTTATTTCTTATAGTATAATAATTATTATCACAACCGGAGTAAGAGGTCGGACACTTAAAAAACAGCGAAGACGCCACTAGCTGGAGCTAAAGATTTTAAACGTAACAAAAGTGACGTGATTGGAGAGACAATTTTTGTAATTTATTGGAGATGGACGCAGGACCGAATTTATTAAAAAGTAGAAATATTATCTAAAATAGTTATTAGCTAGAAAAAAGATATATAAAAAGGAAAAGGAAAAGGACAATCAACACAAAACTAACGGAGTTGATCATTTGTCAAGAGAGATATCATAACCAACTCACATGACTTTTATCCTTATATCTTCTTCATGCGTTGAATATTGATGTCGTATCGAGTGGAACTTTAATGAAATGACCTTTACATTATTCTTAATTTTCGTTGTCCCATTGCTTTTAGATGTGTCACACGAGGGTTTATATAATTCTGGAAATTATTCACTTACATTATAAGATGACTAACTAGGTTTCATTTGGCATAGAACGTCTCGATCAGTTCCAAACAAACAATTTATAAATAACGTATTAGGTTTTCTGGAGGAAGAAATTTCTAAACAAATATACATTATATGCAAGATGTGGAGAGTTCAAATGAAAATAAAAAATTTTGTAAGAAGAAAAATAACAAATTTAAAGCAATAGAAATCTTTCATATAATAATTGTATTTAATGTTAAATAAATGATTAATTTTTTGTAACCCCTAAACTAATTAAATTAATGAAACTTATAATTCAATTTCAAAATATATTCTTTCATATCAATCCTAATTTACAGTGAAAGACAATTACGATATGTGTAGGACAAATGTATGTTGAATTTCTATATGTGTACTGTGTACGATTAACTTAGTATAATCTCGATATGTGTAGGATAAACATGTAATAATTTCAATGTATGTAGGATGAATTTTGATATGTGTAGGAAAAATTTGATAATGTGTAGGACAAAATGTCAATAACTAATTAATTAAAGAGATAATAATTAATCTAATAATAGTTAAAGTATTTAATGTTTCATTTTTTCTTTTTGATCTCACCTTAGACCATGTGTAGTGGGGGTGAAATTTGAAGCCACTCACTTAGGCATTTTTTGACAAGTGTTAGATGGGTCTAGGGGTGTGCAAAAGAACCACAAGAACTGTCAACCCGAACCGGAACCACAATAGACCCGAACCTTTTACCTTAAAAGGGTCGGTAAGTGGGTCTCAGAATACTCAACAAAAAGGTTCTGGGTCAGTTCCGCTTCTTATATTTATTAGTTTTCTTATATTCAGAACAACAGACCACTCCTTATGCCCTTAACTCTTCCCCACGCCTCCACCCTCCCTCCTCCACCCTCTCTTCCGGTCATCTCCGGCCGCGGCCGCCGCAGTTACTTCAACTTCCACCTCCACCTCCACCCTACACTCCTCCACCCTCTCTTGTTGTGATCTGGTGTGTCTTGTTGTGATTTGTTGTTTGATTTGTTGTCTTTTGCTTATATGATTAAAGCCTAAGGGGGTGTTTGTTTTTTCTCCAGAAAGACTTCTAACCTCTTTTGTTTGCGCCGCGCAGACGCGCGCAGACGTTTGGATGTAGCAGACTGTTTGTTTTTTAGAAGACATCCTCCTAAAAAATGTCTGCCCGCCCTCTTCTTGGGGCAGACATGGTTCAACCTCTTCTTGGCCTCTCCAACCTCTTCTCAGTTATTATCCTTCTCCTCCCCAAGCAGATCATTATCAGATCATCTCAACCAATATCCTTCTCCTCCCCAAGAAGCCATCCTCCCTCATCCTCCTTCCCTCATCGGCGACCTTCCCTCCTCCTCCTCCTCCTTCCCCGCGTGGTCCTCCTCCCTTTCCTCCTTCCCCACCAGCGTGACCCTCCTCCCCTTGCCCGTCGCCCTCCCGCCTCCTCCCCTGACTGTCGTCACTTCCCCCTCCCGCCTCCTCCCCTCCACCACCGCTGCCAATTAGGTGTTGATGAGTTGTTACATGAATATAATAAAAAATGATTTCATATTAATGAATATAATTCATCCAGAATCAAATGATTTGAAACAATAATAATAGTGTTTGTTTTAGAGAGAGAAAAAAGTAGAAGAAGAGAGGTAGGTATGGTGTTGATGTGTGTGTTTAGAGAGAGAGAGAGCGAGGAAGAACCGATGGTTTTTATTTTGAAACAAGTGAAACAATAATATAATAATAGTACATAAATGACTTCATTTCATATATACAGATTTCAACCAATACGTACTAAAATTTTGTGAATATTATTATTTGTTAATTTGTTTATGATTACGTGGATATTTGTGATGGATTATGGTTATGGTTTCGGGTTACGGTGCAGACGTTAAAAAACAAACAGTCTTTCTCTTTCAGACTACAGACCTTTGGTCCACCTCTTCTCCTGCAGATGTCTGCAGATATGGTCTGCAAACTGCAGACCTTTTGCCTCAGAAAAAACAAACAGTACCTAAGAAACCTTCTTAAAAACCTAAATCACTAGACAAAAAAAGGGTTATGTGTTGTTGTACATGGAATTCAAGAACTAGAGGAAGATTAAAGAAAAACCAGCAGTTACCCATGAAACCAATCACAATCTTAAACTTAGTTTTTGCAAAATTAATCCATTGTTCCATTTCTTTTTATGCTATGAATTTGAAGATTGGTTTGATTAATGTTATTTATTTGAATTGGTGTGATTAATGATGTTATGCTATTTATTTTTTTCTTCATACAAAATGTGTAGGCTCAACTCGAATAAATGGGTCCAGCAGAACCATATGGGTCTAGGAGCCGAACCCTTACATTACTAATAAGTCCGGGTAAGGTTCTTATATTCCCCCCTTTTATGGTTTCGGGTCGGGTCGGTTCCGGGTCGGGTCCAAGTGGGTCAGAACCTTTGCACACCCCTAGATGGGTCCCACTAGAGGCTTGAAATACAAAAAGGGTGTAGTGGTGTTGTGTGCTGTGAGTATGTGTATATCAAGATATTAAAATTGAATTTAAAAAAACATAAATAAAAAGTGTGTAGTAAGTGAGTGGTGGCAGTTGATTGGAGGAAGAGAGGGATAGCAAAGCACGAATTATTTCACGCTCAAAGGATTTCAAGCCCTTTTGCGCCTAGGGGTCGTGTGGGCAGCGCAAAAGGGGCGCTAAAATAGGCATTCACGCCCAATTCATTCACCACTACATGTGGTCTTAAGTTTCTTCTCATATGATCCTCCTACAAGATTAGGTTCAACAAAAACAAACTAAAAAACTAGTTAGGAAAACTAATAATTATCTATACATATAATAAACCAAAGCCATTTTAATGACATCTATACATATAATAAACCAAAGCCATTTTAATGACATGTCATAATATTATGCAATCTCTCTTTTGAGAGATGCCACATAGGATGTGATGTGGCAACTCTAGACCATTTAAAAAAAAGGAATAAATATGATTTAAATATGATTTAACATAATCTATTAAATATCTAATATACTAAATTTAAATATTAAAACTTTATTATTTTCCCTCTCATGTTTCCTCTCATAACTTTTAAACTTTAATATCTTTTATATACGAGATTTTTTAAAGAAAAAAATTACACCAAATTAACGAGCGTTTTATTATCTTTCCAACGAGTACCATATTGTTATATAAAAATCGGAGAAAAAAAAACGACTATTTTTTGTAACCCGACAGGTATTGTCACTACAAAAAAGATCGTCATCTAGGACTGAAAAATTAGTCTTTGATACTCCTAAGTTTCAAATTAGTGCTTTTTAGGCTCAATAAGATATCCTCAAATTATCACCACATGCTAGGCTTATAATATGAACCCAACAATTATGAAACCATTAACATTAGATAATCAAATAATATGTTAGCTTTATGAAACTTAAAAGCATGTTAAAACACTGCATAACCAATCCAGTAATATACATAAGGCTGTAATATGTGAACCACATATAAAAGTGAATTTAATAGCATATTTAGGCATTAAAATATGGTTGTTGATCAATGATTTCAACAGGTTCATTTATCTCTAATACAAATGCACCAAGACTAAAGCTCAATATCAAAATTTGGATCATCATAATAGATGAATTATTTATAAAACAAATTAAGTGTTGATTGCTAACAAATGTCAATGACCTGCAGAATGCCAAGATCGGACATGCCTCCCAAAAAAATCAGCCAACTCTAGTACATATGTGAAACATTTTGTTTATAATAACATCTATAACCCAACCCGCTTGACCCACAATATTTCAACCTCTAAAAGGTATACATCTTGATTCATACCTTGTGATCCTCCTTCATACCATGCCTCTAAAAGGTATACATCAGTAGATTATCAAAAAATAACTAATGAGCAAATAATAACACAACATGAAAAATGATATTACTATATAACATTTTTAGAAATTTAATTTTTTTTATCAAGATCCTACTAACCAGTAAATAAGTTTCCTTAGATTCGACTATGTTAAATGCATAAAATCATTACGTTTCTTGTGAATTCAGAACCAAAATTAGAAAACAATCTCACTTTGGCATTTAAACAAACATGTGGTGTGCATATTTAATTCAGCAAAATAATGACTTAACTCCTATGAATCCAGCCCCAAAGTCTTAAGTAATATTCAACATTCAAGATGAAATCAAGATTAAAAACCATGGACCAGGATAATAATAACTGAATCAAGATTAAAATGGCACTATATTTCATGAAAAAAAAAAATCAAGTTGGCAAGTATATAATATAATAAACCTCTGGATGATTGATAGCAAATTAGGGGTTGTGGGAAGTTTCTCTTACGGAAGAAGAGGCAAAATCGTTTCGCCGGATTGTAAATAAATGGAATTTGGTGTCAGATGTGATTTAGTGAGGGAATAACCGGAGGACTTGTCTTAGGGTATGGGAGTAGAATTAATTTGGGATATTGAGATGAGCGGGAACAAGGATCCGAGCGGGAACATAAATAATTTTGAACAAAATATAAACACTATTCAATACATATTAATTATAAAAATTTTAAAAAAAACTTATCAACTAAACTATTTCTAGTTATAATAAAATATAATATATATATATATATATATATACTTATGAAAAAAACATTTAAGTAATATATTTGAAGCGATATGAGCTAGGTACCGTATGGTATGGAATCTACTGATTCCAAAAATCGTAAAACATAAGTATTGGTAACGAAAATGCTCATTACCGTATTCAAGGTACAAAGTCACTAAAATATAATACCGCAACAAACTGGTACCATCAGTAAGGCGGGTACAGTTTTAGACTTTTAGGTGGGTATAGTTTTAGCTTGGGATGAGAATTTCGGTATCAAGTACTACTAAAAATACCAGTACCGAAAATCCGGTACCATAGCGGTACCGATAACGTACCATACTGAATATTATTAAGCTTTATGGATTTTTGATATCAATTATGTACGGTACCGGTTGGGATTGCTTACATATTATGTTTTTTTATTTTTTTTAAAGTCAAACTCGATATCAGAACCTGTTTTTAATATAAACAATTTTTTTTTTTTGAAATCTTCCTCAATATGAGACGTGGATGGAGTGGGCGATACATCTTTTAAATAATTAAACAAGAAATATAATTTGGCCATCTAACAATTGTATTGTCCAATTTAGAGATTATTATTGAATTTTTTTTTAAACCTGTTCTCATCCGAATCATAATGGCCACTTTATATAGCGGTATGTTTCAGCTTGAACCCATTCTTACTCAAAGCCATTTTGAACAAAACCATGGTGATTATTCTTTAAAAATGGCCTATTCTTTCTAGAAAACGTTCAGACCTGACACGTAGCCTAAAGTGACTCGCCGTGTTTTGCAGACTGTATTGTGAATGTTCAAAATGGGCCCAACTTAATTAAGTAGGTGTAGCTATTGGTTTTGCCACATAATCTCTAAACAAAAAAGAATTTACGTAGTTAATAGGCATCAAGTATCTACATATATTTATAAATAGGTAAATAATTGTCGCGCCATATAAATAAAAATAAGAGTTATTTACTAATTTTATATGTATCAAATATCTACATATATTGTATATTTTATAATATGTCTATGTAATTATTTTTCCACGTCATCTAAAAAATTAAACAAAAATTTATTTACTTATTTTAATTGTATCCAGTATCTACACATATTTTACATTTCTAAATATGTGTAGTTATTTATTTTGCCACATTATTCTCATTAAAAAAATTTACTTTATATTATGCAATGTCTATAGTATTGTTCATTTATAACATGTGTAGGTAATTATTTATCCATGTCATTTTCAATAAATAAAATAAAATTTATTTACTTAGTTTATCCATACATATATTTAAAATTGTTATGTGTTGGTAAACATAATCATTTACCTACACATATTAGCTGTTTATATATGTGTAGATAATTTAACTATACATAACCAAATTTTACAACATGTGTAATTATTTAATATTTAAGTACCTACACATATTAAATGTTAGTCAATTTGAAAATATATGATCAATAATTACCCACACACATATAATCATGCATGTGTAGGTATTTACCCACACATTTACATGTGTAGGCAATTCATGTGTGGGTAAATACCCTAATTTCTTGTAGTGTTCTCATATAAAATTGAAGTAATTGTTTTCAAAAAATATATGTAAGATAAACATAGAAAACTAAATTTTAAAATTGTTGTCGCCTTGAAGTTCACGTATCGATTATGTTAAGGTGAACTTTTTTCGCTTAGACTTGTGTATCATCTTCGTTTGGCATATCCGTGAACGGTTCATTTTGCTTAGACGTATTCTTTTATCTACTTTTTTACTTATTTTTCCAAATCTCATATTAGTTCCAAATAAAGGACACGTGCAGTGGCGAAGCTTGGTTCTCGAATTGGCGGGGGCCAGACTCAATTTTTTCCGATCGGTAGTGGCAAACCGGCGGGGACCGGACTCAACCCAGACTCAATTTACCTACGAAAATCGTAAATTTCTACCATTGCGCCAAAAAACGGGAGGGGCCAGGGCCACCCTTGGCCCATTGTATGCTTCGCCCCTAGACACGTGCAAGATCTTTAAGACTGATTTTCAGTCTTCAATGCATATCCTATAATGGCATAACTTGTGCCAAACAATCAGAGACTAAAAATTATTCTTTGTTCATTTCTTAATCAAAAGGCGTTTAAAACTAATTATCAGTCCCCAATGTGGCCACTATAACAATATTGAGAACTGATTTTTACTCTTTAATATGTTCCCTCTTTATCAAAGACTGAATATTAGTGACCTATACAATGGCGCCATTTCTCATTAGTGAGGGCACTTATTTAAGACTGAATTTCCGTAACCAAATACATTCCCTCTAAAAAAATTATAGTTGACAAACATATTTGTGACTAAATTTCAATCTAAAATAAGTGATCAATGTATTAAGGACTGATTGTTAGTCACGATCATCAGTCGTAAAAAAATCGGTCACTAATACATTTAGTAACTAACATATTAGTACTAGATACTGTGTATTCGAGACTGATAGGTCAGCCCCTCATACCTTAGTCCCCATTGGTCACAATATTGAGCACTGATTTTTACTCTTTAGTATGTTCCCTCTTTATCAAAGACTGAATACTAGTGACCTATACAATGGCGCAATTTCTCATTAGTGAAGGCACTTATTTGATACTGAATTTCAGTAACCAATTACATTCCCTTAACAAAAATATATTTGACAGACATATTTGTGACTAAATTTTAGTCTCAAATAAGTGATCAAAGTATTAAGGACTAATTGTTAGTCACGAACATCAGTCACAAAAAAATCAGTCACTAATACAATTAGTAACTGACATATTAGTCCTAGATACTATGTATTCGAAACTGATAGATCAGTCCCTCTTACCTTAGTCCCCAATGGTCACTTTTCTTGTAGTGTGTGTCATGTTTGGAATTAATTTAAAAAAAAATTGTGGGTTTGGGTCGGGCCTGGGATTAGGTGATATGTGGCCCAATTACCTTTTTTTTATATTAGAATATGATAACTTATGGCAGAGATTTGTTTAAAATAATAATAATAATAATAATAATAATAATAATATTCATTAATCATATATTAGCAGGTCATTAATTATGTTGTCATATTAGATATTTTATTATGTCATATTAGATATTTCAATCCGGGACGCTCTCCAACAGGTAATTGCTATATAGATGTCATTTTTATAGTTTAGATACTTCTAATTTTATTCACTTTACTTAGATTTTCTCAACCCGGGACGCTACCGGGGTATAAGCTAGTAGTACATATAAGATTTGAAAAAGCCGAACCATTTTCAAGGAGTTAATAATGATAGAAATACTATATATAAAGTGAAAACTTTTGTCAATATCAATCCAAAGACTATACATCTCCAAAGGTGCGGCGATATAACTATTAGAAATAACCAATGTTTTTAAAACCGGACCGGGGAACGAACCGGTCACCTTACCGGTTCACTGGTCGAACCGTTTAGACCGGTCGAACCGGACTTAAAAACCGGATAAACCATAATTTATATTAAAATTAAATTTAATCAATATAGTTTAAAAGTCAGCCCATTTCTAAATAAAGTGTAATAATATTTGGGTTATTTAAAAAGCCCATCCTAAAAGATAAGTCAAAAACTTAATATCAATTTCACAGCCCGTTCAATTCACTGCTCATGTTTGACTATTTAGTTTTTCTAGGTTAAACATACTCTCTCCCTTTCTAAATTTCTACCCAACCATATCTAACAGCCGTCATCGTTTTTCTTTCTTCTTTACTTACCGGAGAGTCGACCGTATATGGTAGCTGCCACCGCCCTTCAATCATCGTCATAGTTCAAAGACGCAAAGAAAAAGGCCAGACGCTACAGGTAACCTGAAATGCTCGTCAGAAAGAAGACCGGTCCGGTCATTTTTATACCGGTTCACCGGTCCGACCACTGGTTCAGCGGTTCAACTCCCGGTTCTCTGCACATGCGGTCCAACACCCTCAACCGGACCGTCTCAGATCCCGGATCCCGGTCCGACCGGTCCGACCGGCCGGTCCGGTCCGGGTTTCAAAACACTGGAAATAACATACCAATATTTAAAGATAATGAATCCACAAAATATTGAAGAAAACACATCTACAAGGGTTGGAGAGGGTTAAAAGTACGATAGTTATAAGTTAAAAAAATTGGGAAAATTGATTTTAATACTCCCAACTATCGTCTGTTGGCGGATATCACTCTAAACTTTTACTTTGGCCAGTAGCACTCCCAACTTTCAAATTAGTTTGTTCCATCACCCCCAAACTAACGAAGTTCTAACCTTGTTAGTCTTCGTGGCCAAAATGTAAAAATCAAAACTTTGGGACATTTTTGAAACTTATTAGTATTATTTTAAAAGTTTATAAATCCCCCCCCCCCCTCTTCATTCTTCCTTCTGTTAAGAGACCCATCCTTTTCTCTCTCTCCACCACCACCACCACCCTTCACCGTCATACTCCACAACCACCGCCTCCACCGTCATACTCCACAACCACCGTCACCCCCAACCACCACCGTCTCCCCCTTCAACCCCAACAACCATCGTTAACCCAATCACCCCTGCAACCATCGCCTCCCCCTTCAACCCCAACAACCATCATTAACCCCAAGAAGGTGAATAGTACTACTAATCGAAACCCTAGCTCACAAAACTATATAATCGAAACCCTACATGCGTCTGATTAAGATAATCAAACTGAACCATACCTGCAGATTCTTGACGCATAGAGAGGACCAGCAGATGAGACTGATTCTTCGGGACTCGAAACGACAAATCATAGGATGTTTTAAGTTGGTCTTAAGCCATGGATGGTTTTAACTGGGGAATGGAACAATAACGACGAGTTACAAGAGAGTAAGTGCAAGAAGCAGCAGCCATTGAAGAAAAGTATTTTTTTTTTGTTTTGGTGAATTAAGAACAGATCACTAGTTGCAGAGAATGTAGATCTAATGAGTATGAAGAGGAATACTACAGGTTATTAAAGAATTGGGGTCAAAAAATATCAGAACTTGATTGAGATATGATGGTGCACATTTTCTGTTTTCAAAAGATCCAATAATCAACCGGTGAAGGGGGTGGTGGTGAGTAAGAGAGAAAGATATATATATATATATATATATATATATATATATATATATATATATATATATATATATATATATATATAGAGAGAGAGAGAGAGAGAGAAGGGGGTGGGGGGGTTATTGAATTTAAAATTAATAATAATAATAATAACAAAAAGTTTCAAAAATACCCCTTAAGTTTTGGTTTTTACATTTTGGCCATATAGAAGTTTAGGTTTTTACATTTTGGCCACAAAGACTAACCAGGTTAGACCTTAGTTAGTTTGGGAGTGATGAAACAAACTAAGTTGAAAGTTGGGAGTGCTACTGGCCAAAGTGAAAGTTTGGAGTGATATCCGCCAACAGGCGATAGTTGGGAATATTAAAATCCATTTTCCCGAAAAAATTTCCATGCAGCTCCATTTGTGGACGTGGAGTGAACAACATAGACTGTATATATAGTTTTTGAAAATAGAAGTTGCTCTAAAAGAATATTCTCAAACTAGTTTATCCTTCGTGTGCTTTTCGGGATAGAAAAATCTAATATGAAGTGACAAAATATGTGTACCGTAAAATGAATAAGTTGTTTTTCAGGATTTTTTTTAATGATCAACACTCGATAACTCATAATACCTACTACTAATTCTAAATGTGCAAATCTTGCTCGAGTGAAGTCTTTGTACAACTTTTTCATTTTCTCAAGACATTCTAAAACTGTGATGTGTGTGAACCTAGAAAAAAAAAACCAACCAAATTGGTATCAAATGATATGTATGATTGATTTAAGAAGTGTGCATTGTGGGGTGACTTGGTGTCTAAGAATCATATGCTACATCTAACCGGCTTAGCAACCTTTGTAATCAATGTTCCTAGCAACACTAATCAAAATACAAAATAATAATAATAATAATAATTTCTACCAAACTGACTATATCTGTGAATATATCTTAGTGACTTACCTAGACATAATAATAAATTACCTAAACACATTGTGTGTTTTTTGTTTCTGCATGAACAAAAACCCATCTAAAAAAGTCATTTTTTCGTTTTTTTTTGTACAACACTATGGTGCTCGTTGGAAATAATAAAATGTACGCTTGTTAATTTGTTTTTTTTAATATCGTAATTGTTAGGACAAAAAGGATTGAGGAAACCACTTTTGTAAACCTTAGTCTAATTCACTTCTGCAAAATATTCTAAGTATAAAACTACTGAAGAAAGAAGAATAAAGTACTGAAGAAGAAGTATCAGAAGCTCTGAAGTCTAACCAGACAGTTCACTGAAGAACTACTGAAGACAAACTACTCATCAGTAGTTTGTCATTCATCAGCACTTGTACCAGAATCTTTCCACCGCCTTATGTTTCAGTAGTTTATTAGTTTATTATTACTTTATCTTTTGTGCAAGTTCCAAGAATGCAACTTGTTGCAACTTGTTTCTGACTTGCTTCTGTGTTAAGTTTTGGCAAGGTTCATGTATATGTAAAGTCTATAAATGTAACACCCCAACCGATGGCGGAAACATCGGGATGTCACGTATTGATGATTGTTCAGTAGCTCATGGCGAATAATAAATGTCATTAAATAATTTAAATATGTTACATACAATTGTTCTAAGAATTTGTACATCAAATCAAATTAAACTATGCAAAACATCTTCATGCATCAATTCAAATCCTCAAGCAAGTAGAACCTGAAACATGTTAAGTTGAAAATGTTTTGGGTCAACAAAAGTTGGTGAGAATTACATAGGTTTTGATAATAGAATAAAATTGTTGTGCAATTCATGTGTCATGGCAATCTAGTCCATATGCGAAAACATACTAGAAGTAAATCGAGTGCATAATCAACCTTGTTGACTGTTGTAATTGTGGTACATCCCATACGCTCATGGTTCACTCGTTTATATTGCAGTAACAAACACCCACGTAACCTTTGTAGGAGGCACGTATCCGGGTGGGATTGTCAGTCCAATAGATCTATCAATGTATACCGTTTGGTTGATGAATGTTTATGCTAGAATTGTGCTTACCCTAGTCATGTTCAAGACATAATGCAACATAGAAATACACATAGACACATTGATGATTGAATTGCATAAATATTGTTGTAACATGTTTCACCCCAAAAATGGTGATAAATAGAAAAGGGGCTATGTAAAACTCACCTTAGCAAAATGTTATCTCTTGAAAATAGTGTGTTGCTCAAATGTGTCAAGTATCACCCTATAATGAGGTAATAAATATGTCTAAGTCTATCAAGTCTACAAATGTATAAGTTTCTAGGGCTTCGAATTGGGGATAATTGCTCGTTTGATTAATATTAAAAATATTCGACAATAGAGAGAAATTTAGTAAATAAATAACCAAAAATCTTTTTATAAATGTTAAATCTAAGATGGTCACAAGAATGTGTTTAAAGTATAAAAATAATTTTTATAAAATTATTTTCTTTAAAATAGATTATTAAATCTATTTATTACAAATTGTCAAACTTTAACTTTAATAATTAAAAATTACTAAAATTAAAGAATTATCAGTTTAAAAATTATATTTCTATTCCAAATAGTCAGAAATAATTTCTATAAAATTTTGGTGTAAAAATATTAAAAATTGGATTACTTATGATTTAATTATGATTAAAACTAACAAAAATTGATTAAAAATATTAAATAAATGATTTTTCTGAAATAAAAATCATTTCAGAAAAGTTTATTGTTATAAAAACTTAGAATAATTTTTGTGGAAATTAATAAGATCGTTTTGATATTTTAATAGAATTTTATAAATATAATAGAGTAAAATTGATTTAATTATTATATATATTAAATAAATTAATTTTTGAAATCTAAAAATTGTAGGTGAAACTTTTTCATCATATTTACCCGAAATAATTTTTGTGGAATTAATAAAAGAGTTTTAGTATTTTAAAACTAATTTTAAAATACTAATAATTATATATTAGTTTGTAATACAAAAAAAAGAAGAAACGTGGCTACAGCCGGGGATCGAACCCGGGTAGCTCTGATATTGGGCACCAGACACAACCAGCTGGTCCAGACCAGTGGTTGTGTCTGGATTCAGTTTATTAAAAATAACTATCATCACATAATTAGTGTTCTTCCCCAAATATTTTAATTCGAGCCCTAGTTTCTACAATCAGACGATTTACCCAATGTTAATCTAATTAATCATAGGGTAAATACTGAGCAAGTGCCGATTAACGAAACCCACAAACAAAATTAGACTTACAACGTTGTTTCAAGCTCGATTGATTAGTCAACCAAAAAGTCAAACACACGATCGCAGATCAAGAACAGAAGCTTATAAGTAGAAATTGGAGATGTAGGAAGGATTAGTGGCGAGTTAGGATCATTCAGAAGTGTCCAATTTATAGGGTAGTGGTCTAGATCGTTGATTAGGTATGTTTGACCTCGTCTTTAATGGTTGACGCGTCTAAGTGCATATTTGGTATGAATTGGTTTATAATTGGATGTATGATGACACATAACAGGCCGATAATCACGACTCCAAGTCAAACCATGATCAATTTCGCGTTAATTGAGCCAATTAGCCTGGTCAAAAGATGGAAATTTCTTTTATTCTGCTGCTGTTGCTCGTCGATTAGGTAAGAAGGAAACAAAAGAGAATCGGTTTAAATATAAATAAGATCCAGACTCATTACTAATGGCCTGTGTGGCGTAGTGGTGGTGTTGTGGCTTGGTCTGGGAGCCGGCCCGAGTTCGAGTCCGGGCGGCTACAGAAATTTTTTTTTTTTTTTTTTAAAGAACAGATAGGGGTGGAGGGTGTTTGGGCTTATGGACTGTTGGGCTGGGCCTTGTCTTCCAAGGGGTTAACTACACTAACCAACTAATTATTTTTACACATTATAGTTATTATGTATTATGTATTATTTTTATTATATATATATATATATATATATATATATATAAGTTGTGTGGTCGGGAAAAAAAAACTTAGGCACATTATGAAAATAGTATACGTTTTATAATTTGAAAATTTGGCGATGTTACAATAAATAGATGGGTTCATCCCTCTGTTTTAGACATTGATTTTTATTGAAACAGAAATCCTTCAAAGCTTATTATTATTCTTTCCATTTCATTTATTGAGAATCTGTCTGAGTATTTATTATCATTCACATTCATTACTTAGATTCTCATTAAACTTGTCTTTAGTTTTCAAATATCCAGGGGGAGTAATAACTCCCGTTGATAGTGTAACTTTACTTAATCATTCCGCTGTGCAAATTTAATTGAACTTGCTAAACACATAAGTGTTCACTAGCAAGCAATACATCAAGAGCGTTAACTGATCCAACAATTGGAATCAGAGCACTGGTTTATCTGATCACATATCAATCTAACACATTGAGAATCAGACACAGGCTCTTATTGATATTCAATAAAGGATTAAAAGTTCACTTTTATCAACATCCATCACTTTAAGAGATATTTGACAAATCAATACTCTTTAAAATGGATCCTCATAATACTGGTTCTGCCAATAAACCTGCTATGCTAGTAAGAAATGAATACAATATCTGGCAAAGGAGAATGGCACATACATTATCACATACCAACACTGGTTGCTGGAAATCTGTGATATATGGTCCTCACCAACCAGTAAATATTAATCTCGATACTAAAGAAAAAATAACAAAAGACCCAAAGGACTATACAGATGATGATTTCCTAAAACTTGAGCTTGATGCTAAAGCTTTCTCTATGTTGGCAATGGCACTCCCAAATGAAATCTACTCTGGACTATTACATTGTGATAGTGCCAAAGAGCTTTGGGACTGCCTAAAAGAACAGTTTGGAGGAACTGAAGCATTTTGGGAGGAACTGCAAGTGCAATGCACATGAAAGAGAAAAACTTTTGAAGATAAATCAAGGGGTGTGAAGGTTTCACCTAGTGCCATGTGACATAGTTCTTTTCGTTTATTATATATAGAGAAAGTTTACTGTAAAAATAAGTTTAGCGTAAAAATGATAAGAAGCATTTTGGGCTTTTGATCAAAATAAATCAATGGATGAGATTAAAATGGGGGAAAAGTATACGTTGAGTTTCTAAAATAGAAGGAGGAGGGCAAAATAGGTATAACCCACAATTGTTGAGTTCCACCCCCATTTTTTAAACGTTTATAACTTTTTCATACGACATTATTTTTCTAAAAAAATATACCATAAAAACAAGCTTTTTATCCTCTTTCATTTGCATACCCTATTGCTATACTTTAAAAAAAATGTTGCTGGGTTGATAACTTGCGTTTTTTCATGATACGACTTGCGTTTTTTCTCAGATATAACTTGCGTTTAACATATATAACTTGCATCTTTTTATCAGATATAACTTACGTTTTATCATGTATAACTTACGTTTTATCATTATAACTTGCATTTATCAGGTCGTCTTATCAGGTATAACTTGCTTTTCTAAAACGCAAGTATACCCTAAATAAAATGCAAGTTGATCTTTAGCACCTGCATTGCATTGATCTGAGTATTATAGTGCTTAATTTAGCTCTGTTTCTTCCATGTGATGATTGATTTATGTACATATACCATGTTCATCATGCCATGAGGTTCTTGATGCTTATAAGATTAAAGATTTAGGCTTATGAAAGTTTGATTTTGTAGTTTAACATCATTCTATGTTATTTATATTGTCTGGCATATGGTAATCGGATTAGCGTTCATGATTTTAATGTTTGATTCTTTATAACTTTTGGCATTCTAGTGAAACCCTTCAGGAGTTTTATAATTTGCGTTTCTAAAACACAAGTATACCCTCAATAAAACTCAAGTTATCAACCCGGCAATTTTTTTATTTAAAGTATAGCAATATGGTATGTAAATGAAAGATGATGAAAAGCTTGTTTTTATGGTATAGTTTTTGTTTTTTTTTTAAAAAATAATGTCGTATGAAAAAGTTATTGTCATTTTAAAAATGAGGGTGGAACTTTAATGACGCAAAGAAATTACCATTGTGCTCCTGGTTATCTAATTTAATCTATGGCTAATAATCATACTTATAGTTTTTACGCTAACCGTCTTTTTACATTGGCGTAACCCTTATATATATATATATATATATATATATATATATATATGTATTTACTCATTGTTATGAAAATTTGACTTACATGACAAGCCTTACATAACGTTACTCATGAACGACTTCAAATGTTTTTTTTATCTACAAAAATCCATACAAAATATTTTGTTCCTACAATTACTTTAGGATTTTAGGGTATTTTCGACACAAACAAAAAAAAAATTCAATACAGTAAATGAGTGAAATGCTTCAATAAATACATAAATGTTCTAATTTTATTTTTTTTTTAACGACTAAATGCTGCTTCAAAAGGGATTGAAGCTATCAGCTCTAAGTTATAAAGTTAGAGTATTAGTACCACCATACCACAATGATCATGACACTATAAGGGCTAAAAGTGTAAAGTTAGAAAATAAAGTTAACTAACTTATTTTAACTAAGTTAGGCTAAATAATAGAGGGTGTAGCAAATTGAGAAAATAAATGATATAATGAGTGAAAAATTAACGTAAAGGACAGAATGTGCAACTTTTATAATAACTAAAGGACAATCTTAGTAATTCTCTCTTATTTTTATTTAAAAGATCCTGATTTGAAAAAAAATAAGATGAAAACCATTGAGAGGAGTTGAGAAAACCATGAAATACCGTTTAAAAAACTATTTTTTTAAATACATGTTTTTAAGTCTATATAATGGAAAAAAAAAGGCAAAAAGCGTCAATTACACATTTAAAAAAAATAAGTAACTTTACCGTAACATTATGTTATGGCATATAACTAGACGAGTTACTTATGTAAACAACACAACTTTGCTGTTTTTTTTTTAAATTTCATCGGCACTTTTTTTTCCTTATATAGGCTTAAAAACATGTATGTTACATCATCTATTTTTTCTCAATGGGTTTTCGCGGTACTCAAGGCGGTTTTTATTTAATCCTAGACCTATATATATGATGAAGTTATTGTACAAAAGTCATATTTCATGAAAAATGTGAAAAATGATTAAAAAATAATATGTAGGTGTCATATTTCATGAAAAAAATCCAATCATATTAACTTTGCTTAGGCATATTTATATTATCTTATTAAGGAGGAGTGATGGCTAACATAGTCATTTTTATTTTCGTACAACGTAAGAAGCAACATGTACAACATATTTAAGCAAGAAATTTAAGAGCATTATAGGCATAATTGTGACAATTAAAACACTTAGAAGGGTAATATAGACACTTAACTCCCCTCCTTCTTTACAATATCAAAACAAATTTACAATACTTCCCTTAATTCCCATAGCTGCCCTTAATGTCCAGACTAATAGACTCCTCTTCAATTCTCCCATTCAATTTCTCTAATTGCAACGTTTGTTTCAGTCTCTTCTTCTTCTTCTTCTTCTGTTTCCACCATAAATTGAAGGAGAAACAATGTTATCAAGCAAAAGGGTCGGAGAGACTAGGTCAACAACTGTTATCAAACAAAGCACACATCAACAACATCCCTCTTCTTATTAATATCCTCAAACCGACGTCGTTTTCTCCACCTGAATTCATCCTCGATTCAATCCTCTCTATTCAATATTTCTTCACTCCACTTGTTCCTAACCTCCCATCCTCTTCTGCTAAACCTACTGAAGATCCTGAATCTGTTTATAAAATCTGGTTGAGGTCTAAGTTCGACGAGTTTGTTCATGTTTTTATTGAGTTGTCTATTTGTTCAACTCTGTCTGAAGAAGCTATGAGGGTAATTATATCTTTTATTATTGTTTTTTTTTTTGTTATTATTTGTGTATTAGGGTTATTAATTAATAACTTGTATTGCTAATTGACATTACAATCTCAAATCTTCAAATCGATGTCTTAGTGTTCACTATTGGTAGGTTTCTTAGTCACAGCCGCCGCTAGGGTTTAGCACCATAATCGGGTTTCTCAGCAAACAAATCAAATGTTAATTGATCCTTACTTTATATTTCTGTATATTTTTTGAACATCCACGTCTGTTAATTTGTATCTGTATAATTGGTATTTGGTCGTAGGTTGAATTTGAGCACAAAATATGCAGCTAAAGACATGGTTGTTGTTATGGTGACTGCTTTTGGTACTCGAATTGAAGGGCGTACGACTATTAGTTATGGTTGTTTGAGATCCTTCAAGCGACCGGTGGTCGATTTTCTTAATTGCCGGTTAAGTAGAAAACAAAAAGAGGTATATTCAAAGTTTTTTTGTGTTGGCTACTTAAAAGGATTAGGTTCTGGTTGTATGTAGGTTTAAAGTAAAGATAAAAGCAGGTTTGAGGCTGCGTGAAGGATTCATAGATGGAACGTGTTTTCGTTGGGTTTGAACACAGAGACCTTTTTCTCAGTTTTTGGTTCTATGGTGAAAGTTGAAGGGATTATTATTAAATGTTCGTTTTTGTTGATTTCATGCTTTCAAAGGTTTTTACTTATTTATGTGGTATTATGCTTTCTAATGTTTTTTAGCATATCATTTTCTTCTAAATTGGTTACCATCTTTAAATAAAAATGTTTAGATCTTATAACCATGAGGCTCACCTCTAATTTGATCAGTGAAATAGCATGTTATTTATCTTTTTAGTGGTGTGTGATGTGTTGCCAAATGCATCACATTTATATAGTAGTTTTGTATAGTTTTTAATCATTTAACGTTCGTAAATATCGTGTCTTAGATACTTATTTGTGTCTTGGTGTTAAGCAGGTGTTCGTGGGCTAGAACGAGAGAAATAGAGTCTAATTGGAGGTGAAACGAGTGCACGGATGAATAAGGAATAAAAAGAAAATAAAATATGTCAGATCACTTATTCATGCCCCATGAATAACCTCAGGAGTTATTCATGCCCCGCGAATAACTGAATTGGGTTGCAAAATGACTATACTGCCCTTAATGAATCCAGCTATTTACCCTTGTTACCCTCGCGAAGTTATGACTTATTCATGCCACGCGAATAAGTCAGGAAGTTATTCATGGGGTCACGAATAACTTTTCAGCCCATAAAAAGCCCATTTTCGCAATAAAAACCTAATCAGCCGTTTGGGGAGATTATCATCGACTTCCAGAGCTTCTAAGGGACGATTTTGAAGACTTTTTGCAGTTCCATTCATTCCGGTTGATGCCAGAGCAATCCAGAACAAGTTTTGAAGCCGAAATCATGAAGATGCAAGGCTAATCATCTTTGCGGTTTCTCCGGGTGAACGATTTGGTTATTCTATCAATTGTTTTATGTTTGATACTCATTACTTGGATTAGATTTTGTGAACACCTTAACGGTCTTTGCGTCTAATTGTATGTTTGACTGATCTAGACAGTTTGGTTGATTAGTATTATTGCATTATGTTATCGTATCTTGGTTTTCTTGCACTAGGATTAATTTAACTTTGCAATTAATGTTATGATAGCTGAATTGGGTCGAACAACTTAAACAAAGTCATGTCTATGTGATTTCCTAGATAGGGTATTAACATAATTCAGTTGATAATTACCGAATCAGAAACCCGGAGTGACCGTTTTTCCATATTATTGTCTTTTCTAAAAAAAATCAATTATTAATCCGTTTTGCAGCACTGCAGCACTTTTACATTAAACTTCATAAAATTACTTTAGTTAATCTTAATTTAATTAGGAATCAGTAACTTAGCACTTTCCACAAACTCCCTGAGGTTCGACAACCCTACTTCCTATACTGCAGTCAGTTGTAGCTAAGGAGTAGTTTTTATTTAGTTTTTTGATTAGCACTTCGACACGCGATCAAAATGGCGCCGTTGCCGGGGAGTTCGTGCTCTTAGTGTTTAGTTTAGTTTAGTTTGTTTATTTATTTTCTTAAAAAAAAATTGTCTTTTAGTTATTTGTTTCCGTATTTTTTTTCTCTTCTTCGTTCAGTACTACTCTATTTGTTTTCCTGTTTTTGTGTGTGCAGGTGACTTCTGTGTTGCATGCATACTAGGTTTTTCAAGAAATCATCCCCATTGTTATTCGATCCAGAGATTGAGAAGACAGCACGTCAAAACCGTGTTGTTTTTCGTTCAGCAGTAAAGAACCAATCAAGTTCTTCAACAGTCGCTCAGAGAATTGAAGAAGCAGCTATTGAGATAGTTGATCAGGATAACCAAAATGACCAAATACCCAACCAACCGAATGATCTTATTCCACCTGCTCTACCAAACCAACCCATTCCAAACCCACCACCACCACAACAACAATTCCAACCTGGTGAGTATTTTCAAGCTGCTAACCCACGTCCACAACAAAACCAACAAAATCCAGGAAACCAACCTCGTCCACAACAAGCAGTTATCCCACCCAACCGACAACAGAACCAACAGAGATATGATGAGGGAAGTGTGCATACTTGGGACTCTGAATGGGATCAAGAGGACGAACATGAACCGTATGTAGGGCTGCAAACGAACTGAACTTTCAGCGAACAGTTCATGAACCGTTTTGCGGGAAGTTCGTTCGTGTTCGTTCGTTTAATAAATGAACGAACACGAACAAAAAATTCTGTTCGTTTAGTTAAACGAACGAACATGATTAGAGGTCGCGTTCGTTCATTTATGTTCGTGAACGTTCGGTAACGTGTTCGTTTATGTTCGTTTGTGTTCTATAGTTTAGTAAGGTTTTTAATTTGTATATTTTTTTATATTCTTTTATTTTTATTTATCTTAATGTATGTGAATTCGATGTTATTCAAAAGTTAATATATGTCCGTTTGTGTTTGGTTATGTTCATGAACACTTGTTTGTGTTCATTAATGTCTGTTTATGTTCGTGTGCGTTCATGAACAAAACGAAAACAAACGAACATGAACATGAGTGTTTTCTTAACAAACGAACACGAACAGAAAATCTCGTTCGGTAAGTGTTCATGAACTGTTCGTGAACACATAATTTTCTTAACAAACGAACACGAACAAGGCCTTGTTCGTGTTCGTTCGGTTCGGTTGCAGCCCTAACCGTATGATGGGAGATATGGTAATTATGGGCATGACATGGAGTATGAGCAGCAGTCACCCAATTGCTCAAGCGCCACAAGGGGTTCCTCAATTTAATGTTGGAAATATGGGGATAGGAGATGAGTTACAGTTAGTAGATGGTGTCCCACAGATACGTCAGAGGGCACCGGTTCAGGGTGTTGATAGTCATTTTAGGCCGGTCATTATACCCAATTCCTCAGCTGTAGTCACACCTGTTAGTAGGAATGGGAGAGCATTTGAAGTGAGACCCCAATATTTGGGTCATCTGCCTGAGTTCTATGGAAAAAGATCTGAAGAGCCTTACTTACATATATCAGCATTTGAGTCTGTGTGCAATATGATTGGAGGATCAGGGTTTACTAAGGACCAGGTAATGTTGATGATGTTTTAGTTCACCTTGAAGGACAGGGCAAGGCAATGGTTTGCTACACTACCCCCAGGTAGTATATACACTTGGTAGGATATGCAACAAATTTTCTTGGAAGAGTACTACACCATGAGTAGAACATCGGAGGCTCGGGATGCAATAAGAGGATTTTAGCAGAATTCGGGGGAAGCATTCCATGAGGCTTTTACTAGATTCAAAGAGTTATGAGAAAATGTCCTCATCATGGGATTCAGACATGGGAACTAATAAAAGTTTTTTATGATGGACTGACACCAGAGGATGTTAGGGGTTTGACTGCCATTAGCAATGGCACATTCTTTACCAACACTTAAGCTGTGGATTGGGGACACTTGGAAAGGATGAGTGCCACTTCAAAGAGACAGGCACAATCATGTAGGAAGTTGAGGTTATCATCTGTCAAGGCAGCAGACTATGAGGCTGAAGAAAGAATTGAGAAATTGAAGCAACAAAATTTACTCTTGGCAAAACAGGTAGCTCAACTTAATTTGGGGAAGAGCAGTGAGGCAAAGGCGGCTAATGCTTTTTCGGTATGTACTGATTGTGGAGAGTTGGGACATCTAGCCCAAGACTGTCAGGGGCCTTTGGAGAATACAGAAGAGGTGAATCAAGTTTATGGAGAACGGAAGCAATATGACATGAATTCTAACACCTATCATCCTGGGCTCAAAAACCACCCAAACTTCAGGTATGGTAATCCTAATAATCAATTAAATCCTAACTTTTCTGGTTCTAATGTGCAGGGAGGAAATCAACAACAGTCTCAGAACAGGCAGTATGGATATAATCAAGGGGGTTACTCAAAGAATATCTATAATCAGAGTGGTCAGCAGCAGAGAGGAAATCAACAAGGCACATCAGGAGGAGGTAATGATCAACTGAGTGCCATTTTGGATGCCATTAAAGCTGTTCAAGAAGAGGTCAAGGGAATGCGAAAAGAAAATGAAGTGAGGGATAAGACTGTGGAAGCATTGTCCAAGCAGGTAGGGCAATTGGCTGCAGATATGTCTAAGAGAGATCCAGGGAAGCTACCAAGTCACACCACCATTAATCCTCAACACCAGCAATCAAGCTCAAGGAATACGAGGAATGTGCAAATCAACCAGGTAAGTATTCTACGCAATGGTAAGGTTTATGATAATAAAGTGGGAACTCCACCACAGTTTGTTGAGGGTGTGGTGGAAGATTTGGGTAGTGATGATAGTGAAGATGAACAGGAATTTGTTGAATTGAACAAAACACCTAAAACTGCCTTAGAAAAAGAAAAAACTAAAAATAAAAGTGTTTTGATCAATAATTCCAACCAGGTTGTAGAAAAGGGTATGGAGGGTAATACCATCCCTTTTCCTGCAGCTCTCATTGATCCTGGTAAGAAAAAGACAGTCAATAAAAGAGGCCCACAATCGGATGAAATGTGGGAGGTTTTCAAACAAGTTAAAATTAATCTACCTCTTTTAGATGCAATTAAACAAATTCCTGCATATGCAATGTACCTGAAAGATATGTGCACTCAGAAAAGAAATCATAAAATCCCAAAGAAACTTGACATGCCAGCAGATGTGAGTGCAATAATTTCAGGTACTCTGCCTGAAAAATTACAAGATCCAGGGGCACCAATTATTTCAATTCAAGTTGGTGATTTTCAAATGACACGAGCCCTTTTGGATCTTGGAGCGAGTGTAAGTATACTACCGGGGAGCTTGTATGACCAGTATGAGTTCGGTCCACTTAAGAAAGCTGATACCACTGTGGTATTGGCTGATTTGACTCCTAAGCTACCCCGGGGAGTATTGTCAGATGTGATTGTGAAAGTTAATGAGTTTTATTATCCGGTCGATTTCTTGGTCCTTGATTATGTTTCTGTTGATAAAACCAAGCAACCGACTGTGATTCTTGGCAGACCATTTTTAGCTACTTCTGACTCTCAGATTAATTGCAGGACTGGTACTGTGGATATGACTTTCGGTAACCGTAAGATGCAGTTAAGTGTTTTTGGTAATGTTTCTAACCCCAATGTTAGTGATGAATGCTTTATGGCAGACATCATTGACGGACACATTCCTCCTTACATTCCCAATGATGAGGGGGACGAGTCCATGGTAAAATGTGCTTTGTTTGGCAGGTTATATTCTGAGACAGTTAAAGAACTCGAGGAAGAGGATGCAAAGGTGGAGGCGATGGTAGTGAGAGAAGGAAGACCACCTTGGTCTTATCATGTGGAGAGTTTGCCAGATCACATTGACACGAAGCTGAAGCCATCATTAGAGACACCACCACAATTAGAACTTAAAGAACTACCTAAACATCTAAAATATGCTTTTGTTGGTGCTAATGATACTCTTCCTGTTATTATTTCTGCAGGTTTGACTGAGGAACAAGAGAAAGCTTTGATGGAAGTTTTAGTTGCACACAAGGCTGCAATTGGGTGGACTATTGCAGACCTGAAAGGAATAAGTCCCTCAATAGTGATGCATAAAATCATAACAGAGGAGGGAGCGAAACCAGCAAGAGATGCACAGAGAAGGCTTAACCCAAACATGAGAGAAGTGGTAAGAAAGAAGTTCTGAAGTGGCTGGATGCGGGTATCATTTATCCCATCTCTGACAGCACTTGGGTAAGCCCAACACAGACCGTTCCCAAGAAAGCAGGGATTCAGATAGTCAGGAACGAAAAAGGGGAAGAAATTGCCACCCGACCTGTCACTGGGTGGAGAATATGCATTGATTACAGGAAGCTGAATGCAGCTACATCTAAGAACCACTTCCCTTTGCCGTTCATTGATCAGATCATCGAGAAGTTATCAGGTCAGAAATTTTATTGTTTTCTTGATGGTTATTCAGGATATAATCAAATTGCCATCCACCCTGAAGACCAACAAAAGACCACATTTACCTGCCCTTATGGTACCTTTGCATTCAGGCGAATGCCATTTGGGTTGTGTAATGCCCCAGCCACCTTTCAAAGGTGCATGATGAGTATCTTTTCAGATATGGTTGGGGACTCACTTGAAATTTTTATGGATGACTTCTCAATTTTTGGAACCTCCTTTGAATCTTGCTTAGAACAATTAACTAAGGTGTTGAAACGATGTATTGAAACAAACTTAGTTTTAAGCTGGGAAAAGAGCCATTTTATGGTTCAAGAAGGGGTGGTGTTAGGGCATGTGATTTCAAAACGTGGGATTGAGGTTGATCATGCAAAAATTAAAGCTATTTCAACTTTACCTCCTCCCACAAATGTTAAAGGGGTTAGGTCGTTTCTAGGACATGCTGGTTTTTACAGAAGGTTCATAAAAGGTTTTAGCACAATCACAAAACCACTTTGCAAGTTACTTTTAAAAGATGAACCTTTTGTATTTGATGAAGAGTGTGTAAAAGCTTTCAACACTTTGAAAGAAAAACTGGTTGAAGCCCCAATTTTGCAAGCACCTGATTGGTCACGCCCATTTGAAATCATGCGTGACGCGGGTGACTATGCAATTGGGGCAGTTTTGGGACAAAGTGTAGATAAAAAACCAGTAGTCATTTATTATGCAAGTAAGACATTGGACGGGGCACAATTGAATTATACTACTATTGAAAAAGAATTACTTGCAGTTGTGTTTGCTCTTGATACGTTCAGATTTTACATTTGGGGAAGCAAGGTGATTGTGTATTCAGATCACAGCGCGGTGCGTTATTTGATGGAGAAAAAAGGATGCAAAACCCAGATTGATCCGTTGGGTTCTCCTGCTTCAGGAGTTTGATCTAGAAATCAGAGACAAGAAGGGAAGTGAAAATGTGGTGGCAGACCACTTGTCTAGATTGCCCCATATGGATGCTGAAGTCACTAATGAGATCAATGAGACTTTTCCAGATGAGCAGCTATTCGAAGTATATACTTCACCATGGTATGCTAACATTGTTAATTATTTGGCTGCAGGTATCATCCCAGAGCATTGGGCAAAGAAAAAGAGAACTCATTTGAAGGCTCAAGCGAAGCAGTACATTTGGGATGAACCAGACTTGTTTAAGATAGGAGCTGACCAGATAATTCGAAGATGTATCCCAGAATCAGAAGTTCAATGCGTATTGGGACTTGTGCATGCATCTGCCTGTGGAGGACACTTCAGTGGGCAGAAAACAGGACACAAAGTGCTATCCTCGGGGTTATATTGGCCAAGCATTTTTAAAGATGCTTTTGAGTTTGCTAAGAACTGCACCAAGTGTCAGCAGATGGGTAGCATAACTAAACGGAATGAGATGCCCATGCAGCCTATCCTCGTGGTTGATATTTTTGATGTGTGGGGGATCGACTTCATGGGCCCGTTCCCAAATTCTAGGGGTTATCAGTATATCTTGGTGGCTGTCGATTATGTATCTAAATGGATAGAAGCAATAGCCACCAGGACAAACGACCATACCGTTGTTTGCAATTTTGTAGTATCAAACATCTTTACACGATTTGGACTTCCCCGTGTGATCATCAGTGATGGGGGGTCGCATTTCAAGAATTTTAAATTCGGTAAATTGCTTAAACGGTATGGTGTGGATCACAGAATTGCAACCCCGTACCACCCACAGACGAGTGGGCAAGTTGAGGTGTCAAATCGTCAAATTAAAGAAATTTTACAAAAGATGGTAAAACCAGATCGTAAGGACTGGTCCACCAAGTTAGATGATGCATTATGGGCTTACCGTACAGCTTATAAGACACCAATTGGTACCACGCCTTACAGATTGGTTTATGGGAAGGTTGCCATTTACCGGTGGAAATAGCACATAGGGCATTATGGGCTGTTAAAGAAGTTAATACTGATTATGATGTTGCAGGTAAAGAAAGGAAGTTGAATCTATGTGAGCTTGAGGAGCTGAGAGATGAAGCATATGAGAGTGCATCGTCATACAAGGACAAGATGAAGAAGGTGCACGATGCCAAGCTTCGTTTGAAGAAGTTCGAGGTAGGCCAAAAGGTATGGTTGTACAATTCTCGTCTTAAATTATTCCCAGGGAAGTTGAATGTTGGATCAGTATTGCTCTTTGTATGAACTTGCTAGTGAACACTTAGGTGTTTAGCAAGTTCTTAATCAGTGATAGCACAGCGGAATGATATGAGTTTAAAGCTACACTTATCAACAGGAGTTATTACTCCCCCTGGACGTTTGATAAAACTAAAGATAAGTATTTAATGAGAATCTAAGCAATGAATGAGAATGAACACTTAAACAGATTCGCAGTAAATGAAATGGTAATAACAATGATAAGCTTTGAAGGATTTCAGTATTAAAATCAATGTCTAAAACAGAGGGATGAACCCATCTATTTATAGACTTTACAAATACATGAACCTTGCCAAAAAGCAAGTTCAGAGACAAGTTGCAACAAGTTGCAATCTTGGAACTTGTACAAAAAGTAAAAGTAATACTAAACTAATAAACTACTGATATAAAAGGCGGTGGAAAAGATCTTCTCATAAGTACTGATGAATGACAAACTACTGATGAGTAGTTTGTCTTCAGTAGTTCTTCAGTAGAAATATCTGGTTTGGACTTCAGAACTTCTGATGACTTTTCTAATTCAGTACTTGTGTAATCTCTTCTTCAGCAGTTTGATCTTCATTCTTCAGTAGTTCTATACTTAGAATATTTTGACAGAAGTGAATTAGACTAAGGTTTGCAAAAGTGGTTTCACCAATCCTTTTTGTCCTAACAATCTCCCCTGGATTGATGAAGCCAAAACCTTTCTAATTCCTTATTGTTTTCTTCTGTCATTCACAATTTTCCATATTCCTTTGAACATGGAATTCTTCAGCTGGTTCAACTGTTCATCAGTGAGAGATCCTTTTTGTGGTTCTAGATGTTGGATTGTAAGCAGGTCTTGAGTTGATAGCTTCTTCAGATCATTCATCGACTTATAGGCTCTGCTTGTCTGGTCTCTTCTTGTCACTTGTACTGAGTTGTTATCAGTAAAGGACCATATGATGATAGGTACTTTAGACTTGTCAAAGTCTAAAGTGTAGGGAACCATGGTGGTACCATGGGATGCTCTTGAGTGTTGGATGTTTTCAACTTCAGTGACTCTCAGGTGGGATTCTCTTCCTTGTTCTTGTTGCATCACATTAGGTAGTTGAAAAGTTGGCAAATGATGCTCAGTAACTACCTTAGTGTGCAGTTTGTCTTTGATGGTTTTCTGGGTTTGATAGGCAAAGGTGGAAGGATCCCTGAATTGTGTGATCAGAGGTTTTTCTTCAATGTCAAAGTCAGAATGGACTACTGTACTTCCTTCTAGTAGTACCATTCTGAAATCAGTCTTCACACTCTCCTCTGATTTCTTCTTTTGAGTAGCTGGTCTTCTTTGAACACCAGAAGTTCTAGCTACTGAAGTTGATACTTCAGCAGTTTCAAACTTCTCTGGATTTGCAGCCCGTGCAGCCTTGTATTTTCTGTAAGTGTCCACTAATCTTTCTTCTTTCCATTTGGACACAGAGGCTTTTGAACCATAACCATTAGCTACTAGTTCTTCTATCATTTGGGCTCTCTTGGCTTTTCCATCTTTACTTGTTGCAAGTTTGTCTGCAATAAGTTGAGCTCTTCTTGTCAGCTCTTCCATGGAGAGTCCCTTTAATGTATGGGCTTTGGTCTTGCTGTTTTTAGTAATGTAAGACATCAGTTGTTGTCTTTTGTCTTCCTCAGCAATCCTTTCTAGGTTAGCCTGCCTTTGAAGTTCTGCTTCATAAGCTTGTAGTTTTTCATTTAGGCTTAAGTCATCCCTTGTTTCCAGAGCATTCCAGATCTCATCTTCCTTGGCCTTTCTTTCAGCTGCAATTAAACTCTTCTCTAGTAATTCTTTGGACATTGATAGAGGAGAAAGGTTTAGCACAGTTATTGTGGTAATTGTAGTAGGCTTTGGAATTGGAGTTGGTTGAGTAGGTTCAGTTGATCTGGAAGGCTGTTCAGTAGTTTCAGTGTAGGAAGTGTTGACTTCTGATGGGTTGACAACTACTGAAGGTTTGTCAACTACTGAAGGATTGTCTTCAGTATTTTCTGAGTCTTCATCAGAACTTTCACCATCAGAAGTTTCTTTATTGTGGCCTTGGGATTCAACAGGTTTTTCAGAATCTTCTATTTCTTGAATGGAGACACCAAACTGTTGAGCCAGTTTTTCTTTTCTGGCTTGGTCTCTCTGATCTCTCTCTAGGATAGCCACTCTTGCCTTTTTCCTGGCTTCAAGTGACTCCATAGGTTCCTTGGTTTTCTCCCCCTTTTTGGCTTCATCAGGTTTTGAGGGTGTAGAGAAATGACCTGTAAGAGAAGCAATCTGTTTGGTGTTGAAGTCAATTTTGTTGGACAGATCGTTCATCTTAGTCTGTATCACTCCAAATTGGTTCTTGATGGACAGCTCCAAGTTAGCTGTGTAGGTTAGGAAGTGATTTTTGATGAGGGTGTTCATCATGTGATATAAGGGACCATCTAGGCTGCATAGCTGGTTCATGTCTATGCTAGATTGCCCAGGGAACTGGGTAGGCATTTGTAGTGAGGGGTGTGTTTTTGGTTGATCTTCTTGTTGTACAGAAGATGCCACTATAGGGGAATCAGGGATTAAGTGGACTTTAACCTGATCTGGTGTGACTAGCTTCTTGAGCATAGATACACCAGGTGCAGGACCTTCACTTGTAGCCGTCAATTCAGTAGTTTTGTGTTGTGAAACATCATCCAAGTTAATGGAATCATCTGTATCCCTGATTACATCCTCAATGAGGATTGTATCAGTTACATCATGAGCTGAGCCCAACTCAGTTGTCTCATGTACCTCTTTTTCTTGGTTCAGAGGATTTCCTACCTCAGGCATTAAGCCTTCATCAGTAGTTGCCACAGTTGAGGTCTTAGCTATGTTGCTTCTTTCCTCAGATCCACCACTGGGTGGTAAATGAGTAGTAGCAGCCTCAAAAGTACCAAGAGTTTCTAAGTTTGGGCTTAGAGACCCTGGTTCATCCTCATCTCTTTGGTTAGGGCTTTGAGTGTCCACATCCATGTCAAGTTCTGAGGCTATGTCCCTTGTCTAATGTGGTTGTTGGGGACTGACATGTTTAGATGGGACTTTCTCTTTTAGCTTTGAGAGAAGTTTGGCTATTTCAATATCAGGTTCAGAAATTTGGGGTGCTGGTTCAGTAGTTTGGTCAATGGGTTCAGCAGTTTCAAAAGAAGAGTCAATAGGAATAGTTTTCTTTAGTCTTTTTCTTTTGAAAAGTATTGTGATTGGTGCTCTTTTTGGGGTTTGAGATGGATGAGACTGAGAGGATGTTTCAGTCACATCTTTATCAAGTGCAGATTGCACAGCAGTCAGTTCAGGCATCTCAACCTCCTGAACTGCTTTTCTTTTTGGTTTGGTGGGTTTTTGTTTTTGTTGTTTGGGTTTCTTGGCCTTTGGGGGTGTAGGTTTGGAAGATGAGGGTTCCATGGGGACTGGTTCTTGTTCCCCTTGGTCATCTTCTGGCCAGGCAGCCGGTTTGTTGTGCCTAGAGTATGCTTGTGAGGTTAAGGGTTTCAAAATTGTAGTTTTACCCACAAGCACCTCATCACCCAGTTCTTTGATTATGCATTGCATAATGAACCTTGGGTATAACAAAAACTTCTTTTTAGTGTTATTATGATGTAACACCAACTCATTAAAGAAAAGTTTTGATGCCCTGTATTTTGTTTCATTCACTATGGAATGAAAAATTGGTTGAAAGGTTGAGGGCATCTAGTCATAAGACCCTGTTTTAGGACTCAAACACATAATGATATAATGAAACAAAAGTTTGTATTTTGGTTCAAAATACTTTTTAAAGATTGTAGCTTGTGAGAGAGTACCTTGATAACCACATTCTGTCATGGTTAGGTGGATTTTAGAGTTTGCAACCTGTTCAGGGGCATTCACATTATTCAACCCCAGTCTGATTGCAAGTGTGGCCGGTGTGATGGCCATTCGTCTCCCTTTGATTGTTGAGTTGAGAGAGATAACCTCATTATCCACTGTCACTGTCTCAGCGTTAGCCCAGAACTCATTGAGAGTTTCAGAATGTATTGGTGGGTCTATTGTGAGAGCGGTGATATATTGGGATTTGACGACGAGATCAATGATCTCATCGTATTGGGACCAGCCTTCTTGTTTCTCTAAGTAGGCTCTAAGATTGTGTCCCTGTTTTAGAACTAGAGCCATGTGGTTTGTGTGTGTTTGGATCGAACAGTGTTTTTGCAGGTTCAGGGTTTGAGAGCTTTTTGAGAGAGAAGGAGGGAATTTTTGCTTTTTGAAAGGATAAGTGTTGGAAAAGGTATTTATCAGAAGTTTTAAACCGCCTAGGTCAAAACTTCTGATGTGGGAAAAGTCTGATTTGCCCTTTTTGACTAAACTGTTGATGAAGAATTGTTTTCATCAGTAGTTCCCACTTTCTTTTCAGTAGTTTTGATCAACTGATGAGAATGCTTTATAAATACTTTATTCATAACTTCTGAAGGTTGTTTTATCAGAAGTTAATCACTTTGCAGAAAATATTCCCATACTGATGTTTTGTTCATCAGTAGTTTCTCTCTTGCTTGTTTTTCAGAAGTTTTCAGACTTAAAAACAGATGTAAGTGAAAAATGAAAAATATGTGCAGAAAAGTAAGGAGAAACACTTACAAATTTAGCATCCCAAGCATGGATACTAACTTCTGAAATGTTGATGTGTCAAGGGGTTTAGTGAATATGTCAGCTATTTGATTAGCTGTTGCTACATGTTTCACTTCAATCTTGCCTTTTTCATAGCAATCTCTTATGAAATGATACCTGATTTCAATATGTTTGGTTTTTGAAAACTGAACAGGATTTTGAATGATGCTAATGGCAGATTTGCTGTCTACAAGCAATGGTGTCTTGGTTTCTTTGATTCCATAATCAAGAAGTTGATACTGGAGCCATTGTATCTGTGATGTACAACTTGCAGCTGCAATGTATTCAGCTTCAGCAGTTGAAGTTGCAACAGATGTTTGTTTCTTTGATTGCCAGGACACTAGACAGTTTCCTAAGAATTGACAACCACCAGATGTTGATTTTCTTGACATTTTACACCCTGCATAGTCACTATCTGAAAAAGCTGATAACTTGGTATTGCTTGAAGCAGGATACCAAATTCCAAGTGTTGGAGTTCCTTTCAGATATCTGAAGATTCTTTTGACTGCAATGAGGTGTGATTCCCTAGGAGCTGATTGATATCTAGCACAGACACATGTTGAAAACATAATATCTGGTCTAGAAGCAGTTAGATATAAAAGGGAACCTATCATGCATCTATACATGGTTTGATCAACCTGTTTTCCTTGATCATCTGGTTCAACTTGTGTGGTTGGTGTCATGGGAGTGGAACATGATTTACAGTCTTGTAAAGAAAATTTGTTTAATAATTCTTTAACATATTTTGATTGATGTATAAAAGTTCCATTTGTTTGTTGTTTAATCTGCAGTCCCAGAAAGTACTGCAGTTCTCCCATTGTACTCATCTCAAATTTTGATTGCATGAGTTTCTTAAATTCATCACACAGTTTTGTGTTTGTTGAACCAAATATGATATCATCAACATATATTTGAACAAGTAAGATATGATTTCCAACATGTTTTATGAAAAGAGTTTTATCAATGGATCCTCTTGTGAAGTTATTTTTGAGTAGAAAGTTGGAAAGTGTTTCATACCAGGCCCTTGGAGCCTTTTTGAGCCCATAAAGAGCCTTGTCTAGTTTGCACACCCACTCAGGATGAGAAGGATCCTCAAACCCAGGTGGCTGACAGACATACACTTCCTTTTTTTATTTTTCCATACAAAAATGCACTTTTAACATCCATTTGAAAAGCTTTTATTTTGTTGAAAATGGCATGGGCCAGAAATAACCTGATGGCTTCAAGCCTTGCAACTGGAGCAAAGGTTTCATCATAGTCAATTCCTTCTTCTTGAGAGTAACCTTGTACTACCAGTCTTGCCTTGTTCTTTATAATCATACCAGCCTCATCTTGTTTGTTCCTAAAAACCCATCTTGTGCCAATTGGTTGCTTGTTTGGTGGTAAGGGACAGATTTCCCAAACCTGTTGTTTTTTGAATTGAAGCAACTCATCTTGCATGGCTTGTACCCAGTTGTTGTCTTTGAGGGCTTCTTGGTACTTTTTAGGTTCCAACTGAGAAATAAATGCTGAGAAGAAGCAAAAGTTGGAAAGCTGGTTTCTTGTAAGAACACCTGATGCAATATCACCCATGATTTGTTCAAGTGGATGATCTTTGTGTTCAATCAGTTGTTGTAAACCACTGACAGGTGTAGGAGGCTCTTGTACTTCATCAAACAAACCACTGAGGTTTATAATGTCTGATTCAGCAGTTTCAATATCTTCAGTAGTTTTAGGTGCTGAAGCAGATGTTTGAGTTTGTACATCAGCAGTTGTTGAATCAGAAGTTTGTGAAACTTCTGATGGTTTGGAAGTTGACTTAATGACTGTTTGAGGAGTCCATGGTGCTGGATCCTCATCATCAAACCTTTGATCACCATAATAAGTAGGTTTTGATGAAGTAACAGTCTTTTCAGGTCCAAAATGGAAGCTGTAAAGGTCAAAAAGTTCAGCAGGATGTGCTGGAATAAGAGTGTGTTTTGACTCATTGAACTTGACATTCAGTGTTTCTTCTACTATCCTGGTTCTTGAGTTAAAAACCTTGTAGGCTTTTCTTGTGGAAGAGTAACCAAGAAAGTAACCTGAATCAACTTTGGCAGCAAACTTTGAAATAGAGTCTTTGATGTTTAGAATGAAACATTGACATCCAAAAGCCCTGAAAAAGGAGAAAAGGGGCTTCATGCCATGAAGAACTTCATAGGCAGTCTTGGAATGCCTCTTGACAACAAGGACTCTATTTTGAACATAACATGATGTGTTAACTGCTTCTGCCCAAAAGTATAATGGTAGGCCAGAATCAGCTAACATTGTTCTTGCTCCTTCAATTAAAGTTCTGTTCTTCCTTTCTACTATACCATTTTGTTCAGGAGTTCTGGGAACACTGAATTGTCTAATAATCCCTTTAGACAAACAGAATTCATCCAGAGTTTTGTTCCTGAACTCTGTCCCATTATCACTTCTAATGGTTTTGACAGGCAGAGAATATTGATTCTCTACTTGTAGAATGAAGAACTTGATGATTTCAGCAGCCTCATCCTTGGAAAATAAGAAGAATACCCATGTAAATCTTGTTTAGTCATCAATGATGACCAAGCAGTACTTCTTCTTACCAAGGCTCATGATTTTTACAGGTCCAAATAAGTCCATATGGAGTAGTTGAAGACATGCAGTTGTTTTTTATTCTTCAATAGACTTATAGGAGGACTTATGCTGTTTTCCCTTTAAACAGGATACACAGTGTTCTTGACACTGGTATACCTTTAAAGGTAGACCTCTGACCAAGCCCATTTTTGTGACTTTATTTATGGGTTTAAAGTTCACATGGCCAAGTCTCCTGTGCCAGAGATCAGTCTCTGAAGTTGATGCCTTTGAGAAGAAACAGGCAGTGTTGTTCAGTACTTTGTCTTTTTCAATGTCCACTGCATAGACATTGCCACATCTTTTGGCTATCAATAAAGTGTGATCTTCAATGATCTTCTCTATCAACTTCTGGCCTTCTGGTGATATGATCTTGCATGCTGTCTTTGTGAAAAAGGAAGAATATCCTTTATCACACATTTGTGACACACTCAGCAAAAGTTGTACTCAAGGTTTTCAACCAGATTAACCTTGTCAAACTGTATTTTTCCAGAGGAGACATTGCCATGTCCTAGCACATATCCCTTAGTATTGTTCCCAACGGATACAGATCCTTCTCTTTGACTGATAAAATTGTTTATCAGGTATCTGCATCCTGTCATGTGCATTGAGCCTCCACTGTCTACATACCAAATGCTATTTAAGCCTCTGGAAACTCTCTGCACAATATAGCAAATTAGTTAGATTTGGGAACCCAAGCCAGTTTGGCTTTGGGTTTGCTCTTGAGAACATTTACAGTTTGTTCTTGACCAAGTTGAGAAATCCATGTCTTTTTGGCAATGGATTTTTCATTAAGAGCAATGGTGGTATCCTTTTGAGGACCACCATCAACTTTGGTCATCAGTAGTTGTACCATGTTCATGAGATCTTTAATCTCAGCAGTTTGTGAAACTGCTGATGATTTAGGTCTAACTACTGAAAGAGAATTTTGAGAAAAAGAACTTTGTTGAGATTTTGTCTTTTTCTGAGAAAAGGTGTTTACTGGTTGTTGTTTCCTGGGAGAAAAAGTTTCTACAAAATCATTTCTGATTTGTTTTCCCACAACCAGTTGTTGAGTTTTCTTCTTGTACTGAATACCTTTTCTGTATCTACAAAATTCTGTCTTGTGGTTGAACAGACCACAGATTTCACATTCTTTTGTCCTTTCTTGTCACAACCCGACCCAGGTGGGCCCGGTCGAAATACAGATTGTTACCAAAACATCACGCAATGCAAGCAAACAGCGGAAGCAATGTATATATTACTATATTTTATAAATAACTGTTTACATTTCTAAATACCGTACAATCTCTAATACAAATACTTCGGGTAATATCTAAGGTTCTTGCTTGACTTCTGATTCGCCCGCCAGGGATACTCCGAGTCGTAGCTGCTCCATCCTTCCAACTCAGACAGGTACCTGAACACATGCTTGAAATGGTTTTGGGTCAGCGATTACGCTGGTGAGTCCGTGCGTTAGTTTAAATGGTTTTCAATAAGTTTATTATTTCAAAAGCAAGTTCATAAGGTTTACATGGTTCAACATATGGTGATGTACAAGCGACACCTCAAACCTAACACGAAATCTATCTACTGCCATTATAGATTTTCCTGGCAAAATACATGTCACAACGGCCCGCAGGCCTCAGTGGAGGGTTTTCCGGGCTTCCGGATCCACTGTGTGTGGGGGTTTCCCCAAGTAGCGCTACCCACATATTAAGTGGCCCAATCCCCTGGGTTAATGAGTGTCGGTATGGTTATTCGGCAGCTACTATCTTGTCACATCAAACAGTTTATCAAAAGGAAGCATGCATTCACCCCAAAACAGTAAAACAGAAAAAGTGGGGAAGGTACACGGGACTCACCTGGAAGCCATGCATACGAATAGTTTATAGTAACCAAAGCGTCTGACATCTTGTACGGCTATACTCCTGGTCGAATCCTAAGTCGACAACATTATTAGTCTTGGTTTCATTCGTAATGGTTTCACGTGTGGGACGAGCTCGAGCGTATGGTTTCTATTTATATCATTTGGTTCTGGTCGTCCAAGGTTAAATATACATGTACACGAGTCCATAATTCTATGTTTCATCCCATCTTATTTATCCGAAGTCTATGTCCATACCTTAGTTGTCGAGTCCTTAATCTAATGTCTTAAAGGTTCAAGTCAATGTTCGAATGTCCAATATCTAACCCATGACGAATATCCAAGTTCTCGAGTTATTTAATGTTCGTACGACTAGTCCGCAAGTTATAAAATGTCCATATCTTAGGTATCACATGTCTAGTTCTAGTCGCGTCTGCATCTTAGTCTCAATGTCCAATTGTTATGAACTAGTATACATCTTAATCTATAAGTTGGTGTTTAAAGTATCTTAGTATACGTTTTATATATTTATATAACATTCATCGATATAGGGTCGCCTAACCAAGTCCATGTCTAAATGTCGAGTCTAATGTTGTCCTCCAAACTCCAAGTTGTCTAATCCCATTTATTTGTCTAGGCGCCAAAATGTTATCCAATTCCCAATTATCCGAGTCAAGGTATATAACTAATGTCCAAACTAAACTGTGAGCATGGTCTTGGTTCGTCAAAGCTCGTCAAGTCCCACACGCCATATTATCTAATATTATACAATCTAAAGGTTATTACTAATATAAGTTTCAAATTAGTATGTCCGTTTATACCTCGCTCTCGACCCATGGTTCGTGTTGACTGGGCTGACCCAGTTGACTATAGTTGACCGAGGTTTGACCCGTCTCCTTGACTGACTCGGTTGACTTCAGTTGACTGCCCTGTTGACTCGGTCAACCTATGTTGACCAAGGGTTGACTTTTGTTGACCCGTCCTTTGACCCGAACTCCTGACCCGTCTCCTATTATCACCACATCGCCGCCTCCTCCGCCACCTGTGACCACTGCAGAACCACCACCTCGGTATCACCAACCTTCGGACCCATTACCCTAACCATCACCTCCGCACCACCAACACCATACGGCCTTACCACTGAAGCCCTTCATCACCGACGAGCACCCTTATAACCGGAACCCACCATTAACAACCATAATAACCCATCAATGTTCTTGTCACGGTACCAACAACCACCACTACAACCTCCTCATCATCGGGCACCAGAATCAAAAGAATAGAGGTGGTTTGGGGGTTTTTTTTACCTGTTTTCAATCGGAGATAAAGGAACCACTGCCGCCGTCGCTGTTATAGCTAGATCCACTATCACCTCCTCTTCTTCCTTCTCTCTCCTCCGAGTCCTCTCTCTCTCTCTTCTGCCCCTCTCTCTTCCTCTCGGCTCTGCTCTCTCTCTCTCTATAATAATAGGTCTCTATAATAATTGGTATAATAGTTGAGGTGAGAGGGTGGTGGTGTGTGGAGCTGCGCCGCTGGAGCTTCGCTGGAAGTGGAGGAGACCTCCGGCTCCTCTCTCCTCTGCTCGTCACTCTCTCTCTCTCCAAGAATCATAATAGTTAAATGGTGGTGGTTGTTGTTTGTCGTGGGGTGGCCGCTGCCGGAGCCTCGTCGGAGGTGGAGGAGACCTCCGGCTCCTTTCTCCTCTAGTTCTTTCCCTCTCTAACTCTCTGTTTCTCTCTCTAAGTTTGTTTGTATGTGTGTGTGTTGTAAAATGAAACACACAGAGAAGTGTTTGTGTGTTTATGCTTTAATAAACAAAGTAGTGGTGGTGTCATGTTATAAAAATGCCATGGGGCACATGGTGCTCATGCCATGTGTCCCATGGTGACTAATCACCTAATCGGGATTGGGTTCGGGTTCGTTTCGCGTATCGGCTCGGTCTCGTAACGTGTATTTTACTAATATTTTATATATTAAATGGTTCGGTTTTTAGTTTCGCACCTAACCGGCCCACTCATTATTTGTTTTGGTTCACTTTTGTTACACGATAATAATATTAACATGCGAAAAAATTTTGGGGGTCTGAACCGGGTTGTTACATTCTCCCCCCCTTATAAGAATTTCGTCCGCGAAATTATGGTTGGGGTTATATCTTGTAGTCCAATCACCATTCTCATACCTTGTTAAGGTTATTCGATTATCTAGTGTTACTCATGGATGTGAACTTATAGTTACTTTGCTAGGTAGACAGGTCTTACTACAGGAAAACAGAAAAATATATTCAAAATATACCACAAAATCACAAGGAACAACCGATACTAGAGCTCTATACGGTCATACTATGTTTTTCAAAACAGGTTTGCGCTTATACGAACAATAGGGGCTTTAAAACCTAACAATCCTATTTACAAAATGAATGTATGGAGATTGGCTTATCCGATAGGGTGTCCAAATACAGGAAGGTTTACCAAATTGGTGGCTTATCAATCGTCAAAATGGTTAGATAAACAGCTAGGACATAGAAATCATGGAAACAGGACCTGCAAATTCTTCGATCTTTGGTTGTTCGAGTGGTTTTAAGAATGATCCCGTTTCATTTCCTTATCAGTCTAACAAAACGAGTCAATGGGGAGGGATGAAAGGCGGTCGAATGGTTAAAAAAGAAACCAACTTTACACTTACCAAGTTGGGCATCACTTGGGCTTTGGTAAAGAAATACTTTTCATATCGAGTGTTCTTCTTGTCGTTTACAACATAGGACCAAAATGGTTTGGGCGTCCTCATTTTTCAATGAGTGAACTTAACGGGATAGAATTTCAGGGAACCTCAACATCCGTCATCTGAACGGTATCTTCTGGTTTTGACCAGAGAGTTTCACTGGAAAAATGAAGAGATCAAATATTTTCTTTGCTTTCACATCGATCGTATCATCTTCGCAAGGATTGCGACATTTTGATCAGGATCAGTGGTTTCGTTTAACAATTTGAAAAGAACATCCGGTTGGATACAATGTCTGAAAACAAACTAGAATTTATTCTGATTCAGGCTTCCAATCTTATCTCTGACGTACCATTGGTGTTTATATATAGGGTGTACCGCAGCTAACCCACCACACCTTTGATACCTCAGAAACGTACTGAAAGTCTTTTTCAAGGGATATGATTTATCTTTGGATTGATTTCCAGTCCCATTCCTGATGCACCATCAGTGTTTATATATAGGGTGTACCGCAGCTAACCCACCACACCTTTGGTACTTCAAAAATGTACTGGAAATCTTTCCCAAAAGCCTTCATGGAATTTCATTCCACCATAACGTATGTGTAGATTCGCGATTACGACCGGGACCGTAATCGCCAATTTACCTTACATTAAGGTGTCATGTTTCTTAATGATACTAATTCGAATAACAAGAATGATCGAAATGCAAAGACCAATAAAATTTTGAATAGCATAAGGAAAGAGCAATTGTTTCGCTTTGGTCGGACTTACGGCTTCATCACAAGTGAAAGGAGTTTACTAACAAGGAAGATCACACTCTTTAGGTGGTTTCTTGCTAGAAATCTAGTGATTTAAGGGTTTCTCAGTCAGGTTAGGTTAACCATGGAATCTACGTGGAGATTTCCTATGCTTCACCAGCGTTTCGTCATCATTCTTCCAAAAGAGCCAGGTGTTGCACTTAGTACGAATGAGTGTAGGCATCGCACATGGACTATGGTATAAGGTTGTTTCATATCTCTAAAGGGGTTTAATCTGTCTAGGTCGGATAAACATGGTGGCAGATGCATCTTTGTCGATGGTTTGAAAGGAACTTCGATATTTTTGGTGGATAAACAGAAAGTTGTAACACGGATTTGGAATAATCGTTTAGGTAAGCTAAGATTTCCTTGGTGTTCTCGTAATGTTCTAGAGGTTACACGTCCCAAAAGGGGCTTAAACATTCAAAGATCTAGGAACAAATGTGGAAATTTCTGTATTCGAGTGTCCTCAAAGGAGTTAGAACATGATGTCCAAGGGTTTTTGGATAATAAAGCAGGAAGATTAACAAGTTTCTAAACACGATTGGGCGACTTTGCTCATAAGTTTTGCTAAGGTACCCATGGATTTTCAAGATTTTTGTGAAATGAAATCAAGGAGAATGCGACGAATAGAGTTCAACACGCTTTTCAGTGTTATCTCCCGATATTTCCAATTGAAAGATTAAGTACAAAGGTTCAAATGAACGATTTCGAGTCTCAAGGGATGTCTAAGTAAGGTTTCGTAACCGTAAACGGAATATCGAGCATGTGTTTGGTTCTCCAAAGTAGACGTTTAGGATGTTTATTACATAAACAAGGAGTTTCTCACAAGCGACTTAGTCAAAATGTTCTACGCAAACAGGGGAAATCACTTAATGGGTTTGAGACTACAATCCGTCAACTGACCACCTTATGGTTTAAGAACCAAAAAGCACAAAAGGCGAAATGTATTCCTAAGTCGTTGGTAGCAAGGCTGATGTGGTTTAGACAAAGTTCGCATTTAAGAGTGTTAGTTCGACTCTCATGATCTTTAATAAGATATCCCCGAAATGCGCTTGTGCCTGCGGATTCATGATTATGTTCGCGACCATAATCACTTCCTCGCCTCACTTAAGCATCCAAGTACATTCTTATTAAAAATCATGACATCTCACTTTCCCGTGGTTGGTTCCGCTAGTTTACTCGAGTGTTCCTGGTAAGGTCTCATCCTAATGTGTTCAGTACCCGTGGTCGACTCGTTCAGTATCACCTTGTGGTATCTCCAGTTCATCCGTCATGTTTTGGTTCTCCAAACCAAATCAAACTCGGTGGCTTCAAAGGTTAGGATCCTAGGGTTTACAGTTGAAGCCTAATGGAGTTCTTATTCGCTTCAGCTGTTTGCTCTGATACCAACTGTCACAACCCGACCCAGGTGGGCCCGGTCGAAATACAGATTGTTACCAAAACATCACGCAATGCAAGCAAACAGCGGAAGCAATGTATATATTACTATATTTTATAAATAACTGTTTACATTTCTAAATACCGTACAATCTCTAATACAAATACTTCGGGTAATATCTAAGGTTCTTGCTTGACTTCTGATTCGCCCGCCAGGGATACTCCGAGTCGTAGCTGCTCCATCCTTCCAACTCAGACAGGTACCTGAACACATGCTTGAAATGGTTTTGGGTCAGCGATTACGCTGGTGAGTCCGTGCGTTAGTTTAAATGGTTTTCAATAAGTTTATTATTTCAAAAGCAAGTTCATAAGGTTTACATGGTTCAACATATGGTGATGTACAAGCGACACCTCAAACCTAACACGAAATCTATCTACTGCCATTATAGATTTTCCTGGCAAAATACATGTCACAACGGCCCGCAGGCCTCAGTGGAGGGTTTTCCGGGCTTCCGGATCCACTGTGTGTGGGGGTTTCCCCAAGTAGCGCTACCCACATATTAAGTGGCCCAATCCCCTGGGTTAATGAGTGTCGGTATGGTTATTCGGCAGCTACTATCTTGTCACATCAAACAGTTTATCAAAAGGAAGCATGCATTCACCCCAAAACAGTAAAACAGAAAAAGTGGGGAAGGTACACGGGACTCACCTGGAAGCCATGCATACGAATAGTTTATAGTAACCAAAGCGTCTGACATCTTGTACGGCTATACTCCTGGTCGAATCCTAAGTCGACAACATTATTAGTCTTGGTTTCATTCGTAATGGTTTCACGTGTGGGACGAGCTCGAGCGTATGGTTTCTATTTATATCATTTGGTTCTGGTCGTCCAAGGTTAAATATACATGTACACGAGTCCATAATTCTATGTTTCATCCCATCTTATTTATCCGAAATCTATGTCCATACCTTAGTTGTCGAGTCCTTAATCTAATGTCTTAAAGGTTCAAGTCAATGTTCGAATGTCCAATATCTAACCCATGACGAATATCCAAGTTCTCGAGTTATTTAATGTTCGTACGACTAGTCCGCAAGTTATAAAATGTCCATATCTTAGGTATCACATGTCTAGTTCTAGTCGCGTCTGCATCTTAGTCTCAATGTCCAATTGTTATGAACTAGTATACATCTTAATCTATAAGTTGGTGTTTAAAGTATCTTAGTATACGTTTTATATATTTATATAACATTCATCGATATAGGGTCGCCTAACCAAGTCCATGTCTAAATGTCGAGTCTAATGTTGTCCTCCAAACTCCAAGTTGTCTAATCCCATTTATTTGTCTAGGCGCCAAAATGTTATCCAATTCCCAATTATCCGAGTCAAGGTATATAACTAATGTCCAAACTAAACTGTGAGCATGGTCTTGGTTCGTCAAAGCTCGTCAAGTCCCACACGCCATATTATCTAATATTATACAATCTAAAGGTTATTACTAATATAAGTTTCAAATTAGTATGTCCGTTTATACCTCGCTCTCGACCCATGGTTCGTGTTGACTGGGCTGACCCAGTTGACTATAGTTGACCGAGGTTTGACCCGTCTCCTTGACTGACTCGGTTGACTTCAGTTGACTGCCCTGTTGACTCGGTCAACCTATGTTGACCAAGGGTTGACTTTTGTTGACCCGTCCTTTGACCCGAACTCCTGACCCGTCTCCTATTATCACCACATCGCCGCCTCCTCCGCCACCTGTGACCACTGCAGAACCACCACCTCGGTATCACCAACCTTCGGACCCATTACCCTAACCATCACCTCCGCACCACCAACACCATACAGCCTTACCACTGAAGCCCTTCATCACCGACGAGCACCCTTATAACCGGAACCCACCATTAACAACCATAATAACCCATCAATGTTCTTGTCACGGTACCAACAACCACCACTACAACCTCCTCATCATCGGGCACCAGAATCAAAAGAATAGAGGTGGTTTGGGGGTTTTTTTTACCTGTTTTCAATCGGAGATAAAGGAACCACTGCCGCCGTCGCTGTTATAGCTAGATCCACTATCACCTCCTCTTCTTCCTTCTCTCTCCTCCGAGTCCTCTCTCTCTCTCTTCTGCCCCTCTCTCTTCCTCTCGGCTCTGCTCTCTCTCTCTATAATAATAGGTCTCTATAATAATTGGTATAATAGTTGAGGTGAGAGGGTGGTGGTGTGTGGAGCTGCGCCGCTGGAGCTTCGCTGGAAGTGGAGGAGACCTCCGGCTCCTCTCTCCTCTGCTCGTCACTCTCTCTCTCTCCAAGAATCATAATAGTTAAATGGTGGTGGTTGTTGTTTGTCGTGGGGTGGCCGCTGCCGGAGCCTCGCCGGAGGTGGAGGAGACCTCCGGCTCCTTTCTCCTCTAGTTCTTTCCCTCTCTAACTCTCTGTTTCTCTCTCTAAGTTTGTTTGTATGTGTGTGTGTTGTAAAATGAAACACACAAAGAAGTGTTTGTGTGTTTATGCTTTAATAAACAAAGTAGTGGTGGTGTCATGTTATAAAAATGCCATGGGGCACATGGTGCTCATGCCATGTGTCCCATGGTGACTAATCACCTAATCGGGATTGGGTTCGGGTTCGTTTCGCGTATCGGCTCGGTCTCGTAACGTGTATTTTACTAATATTTTATATATTAAATGGTTCGGTTTTTAGTTTCGCACCTAACCGGCCCACTCATTATTTGTTTTGGTTCACTTTTGTTACACGATAATAATATTAACATGCGAAAAATTTTTGGGGGTCTGAACCGGGTTGTTACATTTCTTTCAAAGACAAGTTTCTGACTGTATTGATTGGTTTTAGGTCATCAGTAGTTTTCAGGTTCTCAACTCCTGATGTAGTTGAAACTACTGATGGCTTAAAGTCAGAATTAATCAGTACTTCTGAAGAACTTTCTTTGTGAGTTTTTAGAAAGTTTTCATGAAAAGATGTGCATTCTTTCTCTTCAGAAGTTTCACCTGAAACAATTTTTCTCCCATCTTCAGTAGTTTTGGGGGAAAAATCTGTTGGTGTTTCAGTGTGATTGTACCCTATGCCAAACCTAACATTTGAAGCACTTTGTTTGTTTAGCAATAGTTGGTACCCCTTACAAGATTCAACCATTTTTCACATGTGACCTTGGTGTCAGCAAGCTCTTGTCTGACATTTCCTGGTCATTAATCATGATTTTAATTTGTGCTTGGGTTTCAATAGCAGTGTTAGTTAATTTAGAAACTTCTTTTGTTTTTGCAGAAAGTATTCTTTCTAAATCACATTTCATCTGAGTGAACTTTCTCTCAGAGTCATTTGCTTTCCCTTGTAAGTGCACATTAGTCTCTCTTATGAGAGCAAAAGATTCTTTGCAAGAAGTTGAACAAAGTTTTGTCAAAGATTCTTTAGATACCTGTGACAAGGCAGATTTTGAGGTGCATCCCTCAAATGCCATTAAGGCAAAGTTCTTTCTGCCATTGTCAGGCTCTCCCCAGTTGATGTCAAACATCTTGTTGTCTGCATCAGGATTACACTCAGTAGTGTCAAAAGGAAGACTGCTCCAGTCAACATACCTTGAAGTAAATAAGCTTTGTTGTGAGGGTTGTTGAGTCTGTGGAGGGATTGAGCAGCTGGAAAGGGAGGGATTGATTGTTGGCTCTGCATCTGTTGAGCAGGCATCTGTACATATTGTACTTGTGGCACATATTGGTGTTGTGGAGCTTGTGCCTGTACAAAATGTGCACTCCCTTGTGTTCCATTATTCCTGTTATAATTGGGGTTGAAATTATTTCCAGACTGAGATTGGTTAAAGCTAGAGCTTCTACACTCTCTAGCAAAGTGTCCCAACTTTTGACACTTGTGACATCTAAGTTTAGATTTGTCAAAACCAATTTTTGTTGAACTGTTGAGTCCTGGAAACTTCCTTCCTGACCTTTTGTAAAATTTATTTGTTTTTAAACTTAACATGGCCAGTTGGTGTAGAATATCCATTTCTTCTAAGTCATCACTGCTGAAATTTTTTAAATCATCCATGATAAAACACATGTTATCAGCAGTTTGACTAAAATCATTATTGTCATAACCTGGGAATGATCTTTCAGATGAGATCCCAACAGTTATGTAAATATGGTCAAAAGATCCAAAACTATTTGAACAAGTTGGTGAGTCTTGTCCCAATAGTGTTGTACTACCTGGTAGATAGTCATCAGCTGTTTTGCCAGAACTTTGTAACTTTTTCTTTTGATCAATTTCTCTTTCAAAAGTAAGTAATCTCCCATGAAGTTTTGTAAGAGTGAGGGAGCTAAAGTCTGGTGAAGATCTTAAGACTATAGAGTATGTTTCCCATTTTTAAGGTAAAGACCTTAAAAATCTATGAAGCATAGATACAGTTGTGTAGGTCTGACCATTTAATTTTAGCTCAGATATTAATGGGGAGAATCTTTCAAATTGTTGTGTTAAAGTTTCCCCATTAATGAGAGCAAAAGTTTCATATTGTTGAGCCAGGATTTCTCTGGTGTTGGCAATCACCTCTTCAGTTCCTCCAAACTGTTCTTTGAGGCAGTCCCAAAGCTCTTTGGCACTATCACAATGTAATAGGCCAGAGTAGATTTCATTTGGGAGTGCCATTGCCAACATAGATAAAGCTTTAGCATCAAGCTCAAGTTTTAGGAAATCATCATCTGTATAGTCTTTTGGGTCTTTTGGAATTTCTTCTTTAGTTTCAAGATTGATATTTACTGGTTTATGAGGACCATATATCACAGATTTCCAGCAACCTGTGTTGGTCTGTGATAAGGTATGTGCCATTCTCCTTTGCCAGATGTTATATTCATTTCTTACTAGCATAGCAGGTTTATTGGCAGAACCAGTATTATGAGGATCCATTTTAAAGAGTATTGATTTGTCAAATATCTCTTAAAGTGATGGATGTTGATAAAAGTGAGCTTATAATCCTTTATTGAATATCAATAAGAGCCTGTGTCTGATTCTCAATGTGTTAGATTGATATGTGATCAGATAAACCAGTGCTCTGATACCAATTGTTGGATCAGTATTGCTCTTTGTATGAACTTGCTAGTGAACACTTAGGTGTTTAGCAAGTTCTTAATCAGTGATAGCACAGCGGAATGATATGAGTTTAAAGCTACACTTATCAACAGGAGTTATTACTCCCCTTGGACGTTTGATAAAACTAAAGATAAGTATTTAATGAGAATCTAAGCAATGAATGAGAATGAACACTTAAACAGATTCTCAGTAAATGAAATGGTAATAACAATGATAAGCTTTGAAGGATTTCAGTATTAAAATCAATGTCTAAAATAGAGGGATGAACCCATCTATTTATAGACTTTACAAATACATGAACCTTGCCAAAAAGCAAGTTCAGAGACAAGTTGCAACAAGTTGCAATCTTGGAACTTGTACAAAAAGTAAAAGTAATACTAAACTAATAAACTACTGATATAAAAGGCGGTGGAAAAGATCTTCTCATAAGTACTGATGAATGACAAACTACTGATGAGTAGTTTGTCTTCAGTAGTTCTTCAGTAGAAATATCTGGTTTGGACTTCAAAACTTCTGATGACTTTTCTTCTTCAGTACTTGTGTAATCACTTCTTCAGCAGTTTGATCTTCATTCTTCAGTAGTTATATACTTAGAATATTTTGACAGAAGTGAATTAGACTAAGGTTTGCAAAAGTGGTTTCACCAATCCTTTTTGTCCTAACATTGAAAAGCAAGTGGATGGGGCCATACTTAATTACGAGAGTTGGTGAATACGGTGATGTCGAGATTGAAGACTTTGATGATCATTTACGTCAAGTAGTGAATGGACATCGACTTAAGCCGTATCTGGATTCGTCTGACATCCACGGAACAACAGAAGAGCCGGTTTGCTTTTTGACGAGTGAACCGGATGATGAAGGTAAGTGATAACGCATTTGGTATGTGTAATTGTAGAGTTTGTACAATTTTCTTTGTGTATTTTCGTTGTTTTCGGTTTTGCGTTTTTTGTGTGTTTGAGTTTTTCAGGTAATCGTATCTATTTCGACACGAGAAATCATCACTAACAGGAGTCCAGGTAAGTTTACATGTTAATGGGGCTTTGGAATAGGTTTTAAAGGGTTTGGGAGTGTTAGAATTGAGAAGCAGAAAATTTTTCTAAGTATAAAAACGTCAAAACTTTGTGTAACCAAAGGAATTCGCGCCCCTCTAATAAGTCTTTGAGAAATTCATGGGGCACTAATAACTTATCTAAAAAAAAGCATCATACGTTGTTCCTGCATCCTCTTCTTCTCCCCAAATCCTCTAAACCTAACATCACCAAACACCATCTTCATCTCCATAACAAACCTCACCATCAACCATCACCACCTCTACTTACTGTCCATCCTCCTTCATTCCAACACCCGACCACCATCTCCAACCTGCGACCAGTCCACCTATCACCTTCTTCACTCGCCGCTGCCCAACCTCTACCCAGCAACAACCCGACCCAGACCCTCCACCGTACCACCACCGTACAACCTAAACGACCCGCCCCCTTCTCTGCTCCAGCCCTAACCCGACCCGACTACCAACCTGAAACCCACTGCCGCCGACCTCCACCAACCTACTTACCAACCACCCGAACCAAACCCAAACTAGCTTAACCCTAACCCGACCCACAGCCCTGACCATACCAATGTAGGCTCCGTTTTGTTTGCGCCTTGTTATCTCAGTATGTGTCGACAATCAGGTGCGTGTCGTTTTCTTTTGCTGATTTTTACGCTTGGTTTTACTTTTTGTTTGTAATTTTTTTATGCTATCTGTTGGTTTGGTCGAGTCATGTATAGGCTAGTTAGGCGTTTTCTTGTTTTCAATGTGGCGCTTTATTAAAATGATGGTAGGATTTTGGTTTGTGCTTAGATATAGAATATGATGAGTGTAAGTGAATTAGCGAGAATGGTGTGATAAGTAGTAGCTTGGTTAACAGTGGCGACATGGTAGCTCATGATTGTGGTTTGTTTGTGGAATACATTCTGTCCTAAGCATTGGATTCGTATAACACTTAGGCGATTTGTTGTCTAGGCCATTTGGGGACAAATGAGTTTAAGTGTGGGGGTGGTCGTCTTGAAAGATAAATGAATAAACTCGTTGAATGGTTATTAGGCGAGTTTGGATAATCAAGTGAAGTGAGGGTTGAAAAGGCTAAGTTATTTCCTTGTGTGGTAGTCGTGTTAGAGTTTTTAAGGAGTCGTTGGGATGATTTGTCTTGAAATTAATCGCAGGTTTAAAACGCCTCGCCCGTACTCAATCTCCATTCGGGCGGGGATGTTTTAAATATTATATACATAATGGGTATCCCAAAATCGAGAAGTCATTTTAGATTTGTTTATTTAATTTTATTTAATTTTATTTATTTATTTGTCTGTTCTCAGTTTTAGGTGCGACCGCGACCGAAATGCTATACGGTCGCAATGTTTTTCAGTTGAAAAAAAAAATTGAAAAATTAAAATACCAAAAATAGTTGCTTATTTATGTTACCTGACTGATTTGTATGTTTTTAAATTGTTTTGCAGGATGTCAGGTGAGGAATCGTCTAGTGCGGTCGTGGGAGCCAAGCGAAAAAGAGGACCTAAACAGAGGCCACGGGGTGAGCCTGGACCGCGAGTTACAGGGGTTTCTAGGAGTATTCGGTATGCATTACCTGAGGTTAGGCCACAGCCTGGGGACCCAGTAGAGCCCGTTGAGGACAGGGTTTTAGAGGATCACACACTATTGCAGTTTGATATAGGTTCTAGGGAATGGGAGAACTGTCAAAAATATATGTTGATCCCTGAGTTACAGCACAGGACGATAAATTGGGAGTTAATGGGTCTGTTAGATCAGCATGAGAGGATGGAGGAGATGTTAGGACCTAAGTGGATGGCTATTTTAGAGTGTGATCGACCGCAGTATAGGGAGCTTACCGTTGAGTTTTATTCCACTTTTAGATACAATGCTGACAGATTTCTTGAGCAACATGCAGTGTCGTTCTCATTAGGCAGACGGATATATGAGTTTAGTGTGCCTAGGTTTGCAGTAGTGGCTGGTATTTATACTGACCAAGAGGTGAAGGCATCTGGATTTAGCCGGTTACTTAGGGGTAGTTATAAGAAGAAAAGGTCGAGTTCGATTCTTACTAGGGATTTGAAGGAATTTTGGAGGACTATCGCTGTGGGTGAGTTTGGTAACAACGTGACGGAGTCGAGGATTAGAGATCCAGTTATCAGGTTTATTCATAGGATCTTAGCGTGCACTCTTGTCACCCGTAAGGGGAGCGGGGACAAGGTGAGTGTACTCGATGCTTTCTGTTTGTATTGTATTGTCGGCCGACGGGAGGCCAATCTGGCTACTATTTTATTATCCTCATTTTCTAGGGGTGCGCGTGATGGAACTAAGAGTAGATTAGGTTTGGGACCTTATGTGACTCGGATTGCAGAGAATTTAGGGGTATTTGACAGGTATCCTAGGGAGCATCTGACTAAGGGGCCAGAGACAGTATGTTATGAGATGCAGGATATGAGGATGGCTAAGATGATTACGTATTGTCACACCCTCAAAATCCACTTGCGGAGTTTTACCGCGAGGCGCATGACAAACCAGGATCCAAACCAACGATCACAATAAACAAGTCTAACATGAACATAATGCAATTTCAAAACAATGTTTAAAATCCCCGTTTACAGCGGAAGCTTATTCAAAATAATTATTCAATAATAAACCAATGTTCAACGTTTGTAAAATCATGCAACTCTAGCTAGACGCCGTGCAGACGCGTGCGCCCTAGTTCCACTGTGCTACCTTAGCGACCTGAGAAAACATGTAAAAGTTTACGTCAGCACAAAAATGCTGGTGAGTTTACAGGTTTTGTATCCAAGTACCAAGTCAACCTGTCCATACTATAACAAATCGAAAACCAATGTACGCTAGCTAGGCGTATGTTTTGTTACTACCACGATTGGAAAACCATTACTAACTCGAATACCAGATGTTGTGCCCGAAAAGTAAACCAGTTGTTCCTGTTGTTCCTGTTTGAGACAATATGCACTCGCCCGGCCCTCCAAGCCGACGAGCGGGGTTGGTCACTCCCAATAGCGCTATTCACATTTCCCCGTTGTGCAAACCCGCACATTCATGGTTCCCCCCGGGACTTCCAAAGATCGTGTAGTACACAATATAAACCCATAGTATGACAGTAGTTACCAAATAATCGTTTTAACACATGTTTTCTCCCCCGAAAGTATAAAACCAGTTTAAAAGTGGGGCCGTAAACTCACCTTAAGTTGCGTTACTCCTTAACCCGAGTAAACTCAGCTGCTATGCTAGTCCCGTAAAGCGGCGACCTAACATATGACAGTTACAAGTACTTAGACTAATAACCCACAGGTTAATTAGTCCCTAGATGTCCAGACCATAACCAAGTTCGTTTGAAAACACCGTGACTGTTTAACTGACCCAAAGTACAAGACTCGACATCCCATTGGTGACCCGAGACCTCCCGTGTTATGTTTACGCTCTCAAACATGAAATCATGCAATCACACTTAACATACGTTAACGCACAACAAGTTATAGCACATAGTTCACGTATCACCGAATTACATCCAAACATATGTTACCAAGTTATTAGATATGTTACGGGGTTCCTAGCATGTTGCTATATGTCAAATCGGGTCTCGGAATGCTAATTTACACTTACAGCAGCAGTACACGCGATTAGGAAAAGTAAACTAGCATTTAGGACTGATTGCATATAAAAACTAGCAATTAGGACTGATTGCATATAAAAACTAGCAATTAGGACTGATTGCATATAAAAACTAGCAATCAGGGCTGATTGCATATAAAAACTAGCAATCAGGGCTGATTGCATATAAAAACTAGCAATCAGGGCTGATTGCATGTAAAAACTAGCGATTAGGCCATAATCGCATGAAAAACTGGCGATTGGCCTCCTAATCGCCTCTAACATAGGCGATTAGGATTGCTAATCGCCTGTAACCTTGCTGTTCCAGTTTTTCGCGCGTTTAACGCTCCAAATCAGATCCAGAACGTGTGTAACTACCCAATATCATCCCAAACACTATTCTAAACATGTTTCAACTAAAACCCTTCGTTTTGCCTCGTATTATCAGCCCTGCATGCAATCACGTAATCCAAACACCATTCACATAGCATGCAATCATCATACTAATATGCGTAACTATAACCCTAATATTCAATTCTCAGATTTATCATCATAACATCATTATTATTCTGATCTAACAATAATAACATATCATTCATTCACCTTGAATCATAAAAACCCTAGCTTTCTAATCATAAACACACATAACACATGTATACTAGTTAGAATCCGATTATCAATACTTATTAACGATTTTCAGAAAGCTTTTCCGTTTTAGAACAGGTCTGGACCATTAGGGATTGATTAAAAACGTTTATAAAGATTCATGGATGGAAACCAAACCTTAGAATTGTGAAAGAATGAAGGATTAAGCTTGAAACCTTGTGTTTTGATCAAAAATCGCGTTCCAGAGGTTGTGTGTGTGTTGAGGCAGGTTATGGGACGACTAGGGTTTGTATAATGAAGTTTATGAGGTCAAGTATGGTATTTATAGTCGTTTTTAGTCGTCCAGCACGTAACACGCGATTATGCAGCTTTACACGCGATCAGGAAGCCTAATCGCATGTAAGTTCATGCGATTGGGGCCTAATCGCATGAACAGTCATGCGATCAGTCCCCTACTCGCCCCATATGATGCCTACTCGCCTCCCTTATGGGCGATTAGGCTTCCCTAATCGCCTATAGGGGCTGGTTTCGTGCGTTTTGTGCGTTAAACCCCGTTTTAACATATGTTAACACATATTCACGTACCGACAAGTCACATAATGATTGTAAACACATAACACTTGTAAATACACATATTCACACTCGTTCACCAATTCCCGGGACTCGAGACTCGTATGTTCCGTATGTCCTGACGATCCTACAAATCGTCACCGTTTGTACACTTGGTTAAGGACCGACATCTAATGAACCTCTAGACCAACATCCAATGATCCTCTAGACTAAACCGATAGTTCCCGAACCATAACCCGACTTAACTAACCCAGTTAAGTACAATATACGCGTGACTCGCTAAGGTAGACTTTCATCTAGACAACGTTGTTAACCAGAATTTGCCGGGTGTCACATCATCCCCACGTTAAAAGAATTTTCGTCCCGAAAATTGCACAAGTACCAAAAGAACAAAAGAAATAACGAAGGGAACAAACAAAAGATAGAAACCAAAAGAGAGATTTACCCGAGTTGTCACATCATCCCCACGTTAAAAGGAATCTCGCCCCGAGATTCATTCAGCTGCAGAAGAGACATTTCTCGACTCGAACGCTTCCTTAGGAAAGAGATGAGGATATTTAGACTTCATCTGATCCTCCCGTTCCCACGTATACTCTGGTCCCCGGTTCGAGTTCCACCGAACCTTAACGATACGAATCTTGCTGTGACGTAGGCTACGAATCTTGTAATCCAGAATCTCCACAGGTTCTTCCACAATCCGAAGACGATCATCAACCTTGATCTCTTCCAGTGGAACGATGAGAGACTCGTCAGCCAGACACTTCTTCAAGTTTGACACATGGAAGACGTTATGTACGTTACCGAGCTCCGTCGGTAAATCAAGACGATATGCCACTGGCCCAATCCGTTCCAGGATCGTAAATGGGCCGACATACCGCGGATTGAGTTTGCCACGCTTCCCAAAGCGTATGACGCCCTTCCACGGTGAGACTTTTAGAAGTACTTTGTCATTGACTTGGAATTCCAATGGTTTGCGACGCTGATCAGCATAACTCTTTTGCCGGTCCCGTGCCGCTGCCAACCGGTTACGAATCTGTACGATCTTTTCCGAAGTTTCGTACACTAGTTCAGGCCCAGTGAGTTGGCTCTCACCCACTTCAGCCCAACAAAGAGGAGAACGGCATTTTCGTCCGTACAGTGCTTCGAACGGAGCTGCCTTGATGCTCGTGTGATAACTGTTGTTGTACGAGAATTCTACTAACGGTAGATGAGCTTCCCAACCCTTGCCAAAATCGATCACACATGCCCGCAGCATGTCTTCTAAAGTTTGAATCGTACGCTCACTCTGATCGTCAGTCTGTGGATGATAAGCCGTACTCATGTCTAGTTGGGTACCCAAAGCCTTGTGCAAAGACTTCCAGAAGTGCGAAGTAAAATGGGAGTCACGATCCGAGATAATAGAAACTGGTACCCCCGTGCTTAGAAACAACTTCCTTCAAATAAAGACGAGCCAAACGATCCATGGTGTCGGTCTCCTTAATAGCAAGAAAATGAGCTGATTTCGTCAACCGATCGACAATCACCCATATCTTGTCATTCCCGCTTGGTGATTTAGGAAGTTGCGTGACAAAATCCATGGTAATCCGTTCCCATTTCCATTCCGGAATTTCAGGTTGTTGCAAGAGACCCGACGGTTTCTGGTATTCCACCTTGACCTTAGCACAGGTCAAACATTTGCTCACGTATGAGGCTATGTCCGACCTCATGTTTGGCCACCAGTAAAGCACCTTCAGATCTTGGTACATCTTATCCGAACCAGGATGAATAGAATACCGGGACTTATGAGCCTCATCAAGGACAAGCTCCCATAGTCCCCCGAATAAAGGAACCCATATACGTTCTGCGAAATAGTGCAGGCCATCAGGCCTTCGCTCGAGATGCTTGTCGGCACCGTGCATAGTTTCAGCTTTAAGGTTTTCCTCCTTCAAAGCTTCTAACTGGGCAGAACAGAGTTGATCAGGTAGGGATGAATGAACAGTGAGCTGCAATGCCCGAACGCGACGAGGTTTAGTCGATTCCTTCCTGCTCAAGGCGTCTGCTACAACATTCGCCTTGCCAGGATGGTACTTAATAGCACAATCATAGTCGTTCAGAAGTTCAATCCAACGACGCTGTCGTATGTTCAAATGTTGTTGGTCAAAAATATGTTGGAGACTCTTGTGATCGGTGTAGATAGTGCATTTGGTACCGTACAAGTAATGTCTCCAAATTTTCAACGCGAATACCACGGCACCCAACTCCAAGTCATGGGTGGTGTAGTTCTTCTCGTGCACCTTGAGTTGACGAGAAGCATACGCAATCACTTTCTCGCGTTGCATCAACACGCAACCGAGACCATGAATAGAAGCATCACAGTAAACAACGAAATCATCAGGGCCTTCAGGTAAAGACAAAATAGGAGCAGAACACAGTTTGGACTTTAGTTCTTCAAACGCTGACTCTTGTGGTTCACCCCAGTCGAATTTTCTATCCTTCTGCGTAAGAGTGGTCAGGGGTTGAGCAATCTTCGAGAACCCCTGAATGAAACGACGATAGTAGCCCGCAAGGCCTAGGAATTGCCGCACCTCAGTTGGCGTCTTTGGTGCTCCCCAGTCCTTGATCGCTTCGATCTTAGCTGGATCGACATGAATTCCTAGTTCATTAACCACATGTCCTAGGAACTGAACTTCGCGTAACCAAAAGTCACACTTTGAGAACTTGGCGTAAAGTTGTTCCCGTCGCAAGAGTTCCAAAACTAACCGCAGATGTTCCTCGTGTTCGGCCTTGTTCTTGGAGTAGATCAGAATGTCATCAATAAACACAATGACGAACTTGTCCAGATATGGTTTGCAAACGCGGTTCATCAAGTCCATGAAAACCGCCGGTGCGTTCGTGAGACCGAAAGGCATGACCAAGAATTCGAAATGGCCATAACGTGTACGAAAGGCAGTCTTTGCAACGTCAGCCTCCCTGACGCGCAGCTGGTGATAACCGGACCTCAAGTCGATCTTGGAATAATAACTAGAACCCTGAAGCTGGTCGAATAGATCATCAATACGTGGAAGAGGATAACGGTTCTTGACGGTCAATTTGTTCAGTTCTCTGTAGTCTACACACAATCAGAAACTTCCATCCTTCTTCTTGACGAATAGAATCGGGGCTCCCCAAGGGGAAGAACTTGGCCTGATGAAACCCTTGTCCAAGAGTTCCTGTAACTGACTAGACAATTCCTGCATCTCGGGAGGTGCAAGACAGTAGGGGGCCCGAGAAATAGGAGCAGCCCCTGGTACAAGATCAATACCGAACTCGACTTGACGATGAGGAGGAAGACCAGATAAATCATCGGGAAAAACATCAGGAAACTCGCGTACAACTGGAATATCGTCGATCTTCTTCTCATCACCAGAGGAAACAGATAAAAGCGCCAAAACGGCTGGATAACCCTTTCGAAGACACTTAAGGGCTTTCATGCTAGAGATGATGTTTAGCGGAACACCACCCTTGATACCGTACACAGAAAGGAATTCTCCATCAGGGAGAGGAATCCGAATGACCTTATCGTAACAGACAATCTCCGCGCGATACAAAGACAACCAATCCATTCCTACCACAACGTCAAAACTACCCAATGGTACCGGCATAAGGTCGATGGGGAACGATAAACCCGACAACTCTAATTGACACTCCCGAAGGACACTAGTAGCTTCAATCTTTTTACCGTCAGCCAACTCAATAATATACTTGGTCTCTAATGGTACGGGTACTACATCTAGCAGTCGACTAACATCCATGGATACAAAACTCTTGTCGGCACCAGAATCAAATAACACACTAACAGAACGGTTATTGAGAAGGAACGTACCGGTGACTGTGTCAGGGTCCTGTCTAGCCTCGGCGGCTCCAATGACGAAGGCACGTGCGTTCCTGCCACCGCCCCCGTTGTTCCCATTTCCGTTGTTTCCACCCTGCTTCAGCTTTGGGCAATCCTTCTTGTAATGCCCAGTGTCACCACAGTTGTAGCATCCTTGTCTTCCTGTAGTCCCCTGAGTAGTCGGAGCTGAGCTATTAGTCGGGGCCTGGGTCGATGGAAGTGTAACCCGACAATCTTTAGCATAATGCCCTGTTCGCTGGCAGCGATGACAACGGTTACTGTCGCAGTTCCCTTGATGGTGACGTCCACACTTGTTACATTTGGGCAGTTTCCCCGCATAACCACCCTGCTTGTTACCCGAAGAAGAAGAGCCCCCATTATCAAACCTTTTACCCTGCTGTGTTGGCCCAGATCCTTTCCCGTCATTTTCCCACTTGCGCTTGTTGTTCTCTGGGGCCTTAACAGTCGAACCCTTCGCAGGCAAAATACCCTCATTCACCTTTAAGTTGGTCATCCTATGAGCCGATCGGACCACCTCTGCGTATGTAGGATGATTTCCCGCAGCCACTAACCCTGCGATTTCCGGTACCAATCCCGAGACATAATGCTCAATCCTCCTGTACTCTGGCACATGCAGATCAGGACACAGTACGGCCAACTCGTTACGCCTCACAGTATACTTCTCAATTTCAGACCCAGTCATCTTGAGGTTCCACACCTCGTGCTCTAGTTTCTGCACCTCTTCCCTCGGACAGTATTCACGCTTCAGCAGCTGCCCAAAATTCTCCCAAGGCATAGCATACGCCTCCCCAATACCCATATTCTGGGTGATGCCATTCCACCAAGTCAATGCCACATCCTGGAATAACGCAGCAGCATACTTAACCCGATCTTCTGGGAGGCAGTTACACATAAGAAACACTGACTCCACTTTCTCCAGCCACCTAAGCAAGCTCACCGCACCCTCAGTGCCAGAGAATTCCTGGGGCTTACAGTCCCGGAACATCTTGTAGGTACACATGGGTGGGGGTGGGTTAACAGGACCACCTGAAATGAAACGTATGAGAAACCACGAAGAATGTGAACAAGGTTCACCAATGAGGCAAAGAAAGTGGATAAATCAACTTACCACCACCGTTGTGCCCTAACTGGAAGGCAGCTTGGAGTAAGTTGTTCAGATCATCCTGCGATAGGTTAATACCTCCACGACCACCAGCACCACCGCGACCACCACCACGTCCACCATTGCGACCACCTCCACGTCCTCCTCGTACTCCAGACATGATTCTGGCAGAAAGAACGAGAAAATTTAGTTTCGCAGATAAAGATAACCACTAATGTTCACAAGATCAAAGCTAGATCCAATCCAGGACTATCCCTCCAAACCCAGAGCTCACTAGGGCTTCCATGCATTTCGGTTTATGATTTTGTGTGCACCCAAAATGATAAACCGCTCTACATGGTCCTCCAAGTGTTTTCCTAGTTCAAAGTTCAAATCACCGGACATAGACTCTTAGCTATACACCGTAATACTACGGTAGTTTATGGCAAGTGTTTCTATTGGAGTACGAAAGGGAGATGTCCGAGCCTTGGACAAATCTCAAGAGTACACGATTTACTCCAATATACTACACCGCCTAGAAAGTACGTAACCCGACCTAAGATAGAATGGATGATGTAACGTAGAAAGACCAATGATTTAGAGACACCCCGACAAGACCATACGTAAACCACCATAATGTTTAGTACCATGTGATCGTCTAGTGTGTGCGACTCGGCTATAGACTAGACTCTACATGCAGTCCTAGTTCACTATAACCATTGGCTCTGATACCAATCTGTCACACCCTCAAAATCCACTTGCGGAGTTTTACCGCGAGGCGCATGACAAACCAGGATCCAAACCAACGATCACAATAAACAAGTCTAACATGAACATAATGCAATTTCAAAACAATGTTTAAAATCCCCGTTTACAGCGGAAGCTTATTCAAAATAATTATTCAATAATAAACCAATGTTCAACGTTTGTAAAATCATGCAACTCTAGCTAGACGCCGTGCAGACGCGTGCGCCCTAGTTCCACTGTGCTACCTTAGCGACCTGAGAAAACATGTAAAAGTTTACGTCAGCACAAAAATGCTGGTGAGTTTACAGGTTTTGTATCCAAGTACCAAGTCAACCTGTCCATACTATAACAAATCGAAAACCAGTGTACGCTAGCTAGGCGTATGTTTTGTTACTACCACGATTGGAAAACCATTACTAACTCGAATACCAGATGTTGTGCCCGAAAAGTAAACCAGTTGTTCCTGTTGTTCCTGTTTGAGACAATATGCACTCGCCCGGCCCTCCAAGCCGACGAGCGGGGTTGGTCACTCCCAATAGCGCTATTCACATTTCCCCGTTGTGCAAACCCGCACATTCATGGTTCCCCCCGGGACTTCCAAAGATCGTGTAGTACACAATAGAAACCCATAGTATGACAGTAGTTACCAAATAATCGTTTTAACACATGTTTTCTCCCCCGAAAGTATAAAACCAGTTTAAAAGAGGGGCCGTAAACTCACCTTAAGTTGCGTTACTCCTTAACCCGAGTAAACTCAGCTGCTATGCTAGTCCCGTAAAGCGGCGACCTAACATATGACAGTTACAAGTACTTAGACTAATAACCCGCAGGTTAATTAGTCCCTAGATGTCCAGACCATAACCAAGTTCGTTTGAAAACACCGTGACTGTTTAACTGACCCAAAGTACAAGACTCGACATCCCATTGGTGACCCGAGACCTCCCGTGTTATGTTTACGCTCTCAAACATGAAATCATGCAATCACACTTAACATACGTTAACGCACAACAAGTTATAGCACATAGTTCACGTATCACCGAATTACATCCAAACATATGTTACCAAGTTATTAGATATGTTACGGGGTTCCTAGCATGTTGCTATATGTCAAATCGGGTCTCGGAATGCTAATTTACACTTACAGCAGCAGTACACGCGATTAGGAAAAGTAAACTAGCATTTAGGACTGATTGCATATAAAAACTAGCAATTAGGACTGATTGCATATAAAAACTAGCAATTAGGACTGATTGCATATAAAAACTAGCAATCAGGGCTGATTGCATATAAAAACTAGCAATCAGGGCTGATTGCATATAAAAACTAGCAATCAGGGCTGATTGCATGTAAAAACTAGCGATTAGGCCATAATCGCATGAAAAACTGGCGATTGGCCTCCTAATCGCCTCTAACATAGGCGATTAGGATTGCTAATCGCCTGTAACCTTGCTGTTCCAGTTTTTCGCGCGTTTAACGCTCCAAATCAGATCCAGAACGTGTGTAACTACCCAATATCATCCCAAACACTATTCTAAACATGTTTCAACTAAAACCCTTCGTTTTGCCTCGTATTATCAGCCCTGCATGCAATCACGTAATCCAAACACCATTCACATAGCATGCAATCATCATACTAATATGCGTAACTATAACCCTAATATTCAATTCTCAGATTTATCATCATAACATCATTATTATTCTGATCTAACAATAATAACATATCATTCATTCACCTTGAATCATAAAAACCCTAGCTTTCTAATCATAAACACACATAACACATGTATACTAGTTAGAATCCGATTATCAATACTTATTAACGATTTTCAGAAAGCTTTTCCGTTTTAGAACAGGTCTGGACCATTAGGGATTGATTAAAAACGTTTATAAAGATTCATGGATGGAAACCAAACCTTAGAATTGTGAAAGAATGAAGGATTAAGCTTAAAACCTTGTGTTTTGATCAAAAATCGCGTTCCAGAGGTTGTGTGTGTGTTGAGGCAGGTTATGGGACGACTAGGGTTTGTATAATGAAGTTTATGAGGTCAAGTATGGTATTTATAGTCGTTTTTAGTCGTCCAGCACGTAACACGCGATTATGCAGCTTTACACGCGATCAGGAAGCCTAATCGCATGTAAGTTCATGCGATTGGGGCCTAATCGCATGAACAGTCATGCGATCAGTCCCCTACTCGCCCCATATGATGCCTACTCGCCTCCCTTATGGGCGATTAGGCTTCCCTAATCGCCTATAGGGGCTGGTTTCGTGCGTTTTGTGCGTTAAACCCCGTTTTAACATATGTTAACACATATTCACGTACCGACAAGTCACATAATGATTGTAAACACATAACACTTGTAAATACACATATTCACACTCGTTCACCAATTCCCGGGACTCGAGACTCGTATGTTCCGTATGTCCTGACGATCCTACAAATCGTCACCGTTTGTACACTTGGTTAAGGACCGACATCTAATGAACCTCTAGACCAACATCCAATGATCCTCTAGACTAAACCGATAGTTCCCGAACCATAACCCGACTTAACTAACCCAGTTAAGTACAATATACGCGTGACTCGCTAAGGTAGACTTTCATCTAGACAACGTTGTTAACCAGAATTTGCCGGGTGTCACACGTATGATGATCCACCAGAGTGGGAGTTAGTACTACCACATGTCGGGACACTAGCAGCAGAGACTGTACAGAGGACTATGCCTATAGCTAGACGGCAGGTTCAGTCATCTATGGACTGCCCTAGTCCTTTGTGTTTACCATCACCATCTGAGTTGGTTACAGTAGAGCCTGATGTTCATAGGAGAGATGAGTTAGAGGCAAATGTTGATATGTTTACGGATATGATGAGGTTCATGATGCAGGGCATGGGTTTGAAGATACCCGAGCGTTTTAGGGGTATAGGTGATATCGTAGGTACATCTGCAGGAGCTGAGCAGGAGGGAGGCAGCCAGTCTGAGGAGCCTGGGCAGCAGGAGTGATAGCTCGCAGCAGCGCCAACCGGTTTATTTTGTGTTTTTGGTGTACTTTTCCCTTTATTTTGTTTTGATTATCATATGCCTGTATCTAAACTAACACATCAAGGGAAATTGTAAGGGGAGACCGGTTGGGTGGTTTATATTATATTATATTATATGATACGTTGTTGTTATATGTGTGTTTTGGTTGTTAGAATATTGAAAATTGCCGCTTTTGTCCGCGAACGGAATGCTATACGGACAACTTGGAGGACAGGGGAGCACGACTTTCAACAACATCATCGCATTTATCAGGGGAGTCTGTTCCGATTTTCTGTATTTATTTATTTATTTTTCTTTTCGTAATTGATTTTTTGGTGTTACTATTCCCTTAGCACATTGAGGACAATGTGTCGCGCAAGTGTGGGGGGTGGCTATACGTCTTAAGAGTGTGTTTTTGTGTTAGTTGAGTCATATTAAAAAAATAAAAAAAAATTAAAAAAAATGTCCTAAAAGCGGTCTGATCGGGCATGAAAGCGACTATTTCAATGCTTTCATTCTGTCTCTGCTTGTGGTGTGTGGGTCCTTAATCATGGTCCAATTCTATAGAACAGACATATGAACCGTTTTCAGCAGGTATTTTAGAAAAAAATGTTTAGAGTTTGCCCGATTAGGTGTAACGAGCTGTCGGTAATAAATGCATGCACACATCGGTAACCCATTTCCACACTTTGGTGAGATCTTGAGCCTACTAGATGATAGATTGATACATATATATTTTCATTTGTTGAGTGTAGGCCAGATGTTTCTCTGTTGCAGAACTTGTGTGATTTGATACATGCCGAGGTTGTAGACTAGATATGCACATAGATGATAAAGGCAATTTAGGTTTTCCCTTTTTCTTTTGATACCCATTTAATTGTTATGTGTTGACCCGTTTACCTAAAATCACCCTTAGTAAACCATGTTGAGCCTATACCCTTTCATTTGATTAAACCTATTACCCAAATTGACCCGTTTACCTTTGTGAAATAAATTGATGACATCCATTGTGTTTATGTTTTGTTCAAGTGATTGCGTTATGTTTAAGTTGTGAAAAAAAAAGAAAAAAAAAAGAAAAAATATATGAAAAAAAAGTGAAAAAAGAAAAAAAAATAAAAAAAAATAGAAGTATGTGTTATGGGTCAAATATGCCCAAAGTTGTGTGATTATTGTATTATGTTGCTTAGTGAATAAGGATGATCATTCAAGCGTGTTGAAACCCTTGTTTTTAAACCAATTGTTAGCCAAATCTATCCTACCTTTACCCGAAGCCCAAAACCCGTAAGTCCTTTAGATATGTGCATTGTCTATAGTTGAGGTGTGATTGTTATACAAGCCTATGATAACAGAGTTACATGTTTGGTTTTGAGTGAATAATACTAGCGCATTACATGCTAGTCCAGATATTAAACCGAGTGGAGTGAAAAATTGTGAGGGGTGTGTTGCATGAGAATAAAAACCGGAAGCACGTTAGACTTAGTTGGGTGAGTTCTGTTTTTAAAATTGTGCATCATGGTTGCCTGTTGAATTAACACATCTAATGATGATCTATGAATGGGGTATGACTTTGGACCCTAACTAGTGCATGGCGGGGGCGTTTGAGGTATTTGTTATTTGTTCGTGGTAAGGTTCTGAGCAGATTTGCTTGAGGGCAAGCAAAAGGTAAGTGTGGGGGTGTGATGCGTTGCCAAATGCATCACATTTATATAGTAGTTTTGTATAGTTTTTAATCATTTAACGTTCGTAAATATCGTGTCTTAGATACTTATTTGTGTCTTGGTGTTAAGCAGGTGTTCGTGGGCTAGAACGAGAGAAAAAGAGTCTAATTGGAGGTGAAACGAGTGCACGAATGAATAAGGAATAAAAAGAAAATAAAATATGTCAGATCACTTATTCATGCCCCATGAATAACCTCAGGAGTTATTCATACCCCGCGAATAACTGAATTGGGTTGCAAAATGACTATACTGCCCTTAATGAATCCAGCTCTTTACCCTTGTTACCCTCGCGAAGTTATGACTTATTCATGCCACGCGAATAAGTCAGGAAGTTATTCATGGGGTCGCGAATAACTCTTTAGCCCATAAAAAGCCCATTTTCGCAATAAAAACCTAATCAGCCGTTTGGGGAGATTATCATCGACCTCCAGAGCTTCTAAGGGACGATTTTGAAGACTTTTTGCAGTTCCATTCATTCCGGTTGATGCCAGAGCACTCCAGAACAAGTTTTGAAGCCGAAATCATGAAGATGCAAGGCTAATCATCTTTGCGGTTTCTCCGGGTGAACGATTTGGTTATTCTATCAATTGTTTTATGTTTGATACTCATTACTTGGATTAGATTTTGTGAACACCTTAACGGTCTTTGCGTCTAATTGTATGTTTGACTGATCTAGACAGTTTGGTTGATTAGTATTATTGCATTATGTTATCGTATCTTGGTTTTCTTGCACTAGGATTAATTTAACTTTGCAATTAATGTTATGATAGCTGAATTGGGTCGAACAACTTAAACAAAGTCATGTCTATGTGATTTCCTAGATAGGGTATTAACATAATTCAGTTGATAATTACCGAATCAGAAACCCGGAGTGACCGTTTTTCCATATTATTGTCTTTTCTAAAAAAAAAATCAATTATTAATCCGTTTTGCAGCACTGCAGCACTTTTACATTAAACTTCATAAAATTACTTTAGTTAATCTTAATTTAATTAGGAATCAGTAACTTAGCACTTTCCACAAACTCCCTGAGGTTCGACAACCCTACTTCCTATACTGCAGTCAGTTGTAGCTAAGGAGTAGTTTTTATCTAGTTTTTTTATTAGCACTTCGACACACGATCAGTGTGTTAGCGTTGAACATGGTTCATGCTTGTTTAATTTGGTAGTTTGTCAATTAAGGTTACCAAAACTAACCTATTTAATTAAATTTGGCACCTCTTGGATGCACATGAAACTTTATAAGTTTTCCCGTAACTTATTTGTTCTTTTTGTATCAAGTTCAATCGGTTTTTGTAAAGTGTAACTAAAGTTATCAATTTGACTCGAGGAGCTGGATATTCATCAAAATAAAAGTACATGTTAAGACGAGTCAACATTCTGATCAAGCTTGATGGAGGTGATTCTACAGGAACCAGAATCGCATTCTATGTAAGTTGAATATTCCGATGAATCAGTTCTATTACATTGTGTTTGTTCATTATTTGATTGTTTTCTAATTTTTTGTTTGTTGTGATTGTTCAGATGTCATCCTAAGCTTGAAATACCACGAGTTTGATTTTGAATTCTTCAAGAACACGGCAGGGGAACTATAAGTTGTATAGACTAAGGTGTACTTAAATGGGGCTGGCAATAGGAAGTAGAGGTTGAACCTCTTGTTTGACCCAACCAAAGTTCTTACTCTATCATGTGGAACCAATGTTAAGTTGTGTGAGTTTTTTTTTTTTTTTTCGTTTACAGTTATGTGGTAGTATATATTTATTATACATTTTCAACTGAAGAATTACTTAATCTTTTCTGTGATTGAATTTTGATTTAGTTTTATTTTTTATATGTGATCCAACCCAGACTGAAGCGGATCAAAAAATTATATATCTATTTATAGAAGTTTGATTATCGACAACCTTTTGACACTTAGGAAAAAAAAATCATGGGTTCACCACGGTTGTACAATTATTTAAAGTATAGAAGAGGGATGTTCCTTTCATAAGTTTGTATTTGGTCATCTTTTTTTAAAAAAAAATCAAATGATGGGACTAAAATTCTAATGAAAAAGAAACCTGTTACTTTTCTCCTGTACCAGTTCTTATGCATGTAATACAATTATGTGTGCCCATGGATAACAAGGGTATTATTGTAACGTGGCACATATTTTGTGTTGATAATACGACGATTCAATTGCACACTAACTTGGAACACAAAGGTATCTCGTACCCAAAAGACCAAGCAATGGGAATGTATATTTCATTTCCGAATGTGGACGACTGGCCACACAAGGAGGTCAGGTCAAGACTAACTGGACCATGCCCCTTTTGTTTACAATGGTTATAGCCCATATGTTCTTATTCTTCAACTTTAATGACACTATTAATGACTTACTTGTTGCAAGAGATCTCACAACTGGATTTCTTTATACCATATCTTTTCTTTATACTAGGAGGATGTACACTCTTAATGATTTACTTGCTCCAAGTGATCCCATTTCACTCCATTATGCCCTTACAAATGATACACTTCAAATTTTAAATACTGAATGCTTGCAACATATCTAGCCACGTAAAATTTATGTTGATTTATCATTGAGTTTTATACAATGTGCCTCTTTTGTCACTAACAGATTTTCTTCAATATACAGGGTGTTTCTGGTTAATACCGGCAGTAGCCAGCTTTACGGGTGTTCTTTGGTTTTTTTTTTTATCGGGTTTTGGGTTTTTTTTTTAGGTTTTTGGCTTGGAAAAGTGACCCGATACCCGCTCCGTTTAACTCTCGGGTTGGTTGGGTTCAGGTTAACTTGGGTTGGGTGTAATCAGTTTTTGGGTTGAGATGTAAAATGAAAAAAAAAAAAAAAAATTCATACAGATAATTCTTCAAGAACTCAAAGCATTGAAGTCGTCCCAATTGTTATACATCCATATGCCCGTTGGTGGTCCAATGATGTGCCCATCTGCAAAAAAAATTATTAACAAGAAGTACATTCAATGGTGCACCAGCTTATATGATTTATTGTTAAAAATTTTCAGGTGGATATGTGCTCAGATTCACCAAAATAACCCAATTGTATACTTTTTAATGCTACGACGTGGGTAGATCTGAGTGGGAACAGCTGCGTGCATAAGTGGATTGGGGCAGAATAGACTGACATGTTACGGTGATGGTGGTTTTGATGGCCACATATTGTGTTTGTGGGGGTAAGTCACAAATCTGGTTGCAGAGATAGCTGCAAATTGCTATGATGTTGTTTATTTTCCGTTCCAATGGCGATGCATAGTTTCACCAAAGAGAATCGTAGATGGAAGCGCCTGTGGTGGAGCTTTTCTGGAGACGGTAACTATTGTAGTTGTTTTTATGTTTAAATAATAGTTGCCTTGATGATTTGTTAGTTCTTTTACAAATTAAAGCCTCGATTAGAAGGTTTTAGTTAAGGGAACTGGCGATGGAAGTGGTTGTGTTAGACCTTTTTCAATAGGTGTTTGTTAAATGCCCCCTAAATATTTCAAATGTTTTTTTTAAATGTTTTGGAGATGAAATATATGACAGATTGAACCGTTTGATAATTAAGGTTCAGTTCTCCGTTCTATATGAACCAACGGCTATTATTAGAACCTCAAGACCCAATGTTGTGTATATATATAATGTCTGTATATAAGTTTATTTTCAAACTTTCATACTTATATATTAATTTTGAGAGTAAAGTGCACGGATTGTCCCTATGGTTTGCCCAAATTTAAACTCTGCTCCTCAGCGTTTCGAAATTACATGTATGGGATCTGTGGTTTGTATTTTGTTTCATTGATGGTCCCTGACTTAGATGGAGGTTAAGTTTTTCAGTTAAGTTCATGTATAATTATTAAATTACCCTCTTTAAAAATATATATATCTTTGTCTCCCTCAACCACCAACCCACTACCACCATCTTCTTCTCCAACCAACCCACCACCACCACCGCCACCACCACCTGGCACCTGCAACACCACCACCGCCGCCACCCACCATCCCTTCAATATCCTTCACAATGCAAATAAAGTCTGGAGTCCCTTCAATATCCTTCACAATGGTGAAAGGTGAAGAGCTGACCGTAAATGTGCCCGGGGTTGAGAAGACACTAACCGATGTTGGCCCTGTAATATCCTTACACACACCTGTTGTAATATCCTTCAATGCCGCCGATATCACCGGCCACCACCACCAAACCAACCACCTACGCCGTCACTTACAAAGATGATTAGGGTTTCGCTACAACAGTTTGTTGGTCAGCCTGCTGTAATATCCTTCAGATCTTGATTCTGTCCAAAATTATTATGAAATTGCATACCAGAAGAACCATTATTATTATTCCCCACGCCGTCACTTACGCCGCTTCCTCATCTGGGTCATCTTCCAAATCCCCTAAACCACAATAATTATTAACCTTCCCATCATTAGGGTTTTGTTCAATAGCCAGTTTTTGTTTAACTATTACAGCTGTAGGGGTCCAAGCAGGAAGCTCATCCAACTCATCAATAGTAGCTTTAGCCTTCTTAATTAGCCCTCCTTGTACTTCCACTATTTCTCCACCGGTTTTTGTTGTTATCATTTAACAATAGCAAAGTGACGAACCCACAAGTAAAACCTATAAAATAAGATTTATATAAAATAATAATGAATTGGGGGTATTGAATGGAGTGTGGTTTGCTGAACAAAAAAAGGGGGTTTTGGTTTGGAGTTCAGGTAGGGTGGTGGTGGTTGGAGGAGGAGGAGGAGTGGTGTTGGTGGTTTGAAGAGGGGGTGGTGATGGTGATGGTGGTTTGCACAGGCAGAAGAGGTTTTTATTTTTTTTATATGGTGGGGGTATTTTGGTCATTTTACATGACTTAACTGATAAAATTTAACGACGTTAGCTGATAGGGACCAAAATGTTATAAAATGTCAACGTTAGGGACCATGGAAATATATGGGGGCATACGTGAAATTTGGGCAAACCACTGGAACCATCCGTGCACTTTACTCTAATTTTGATGCATATGTCTATGTGTGTTTGATTTGTTGTACATATATATGAATGATGTGTGTGTATATATATATACATGAATTATTTTTATTGATAGTTATTAACTATATGATGTGTGGGTTATGATTTTTGGTTACGCCGCAAACGTTAACAAACAAACAGTCTTCTTCTTGCAGATTGCAGACGTTTGGTCCACCTTTTTTTTTGCAGATTTCTACAGATGTGATCCACAAACTACAGACATTTTACCTCTTATATAAAACAAACATCACGTTAATGTCATATATTATATGAACTTATTATAAGTGCTTTACATATAATTGGATTTCTCTTTTGATAATGAATCATGACACCTATAGCTAATTATTAAAATGTATAATTATAAAGTCAACAAACTTAATTGTGCCATTATTTTCCATGCTCCACATATCTAATCCTTGCCTATTTTTCTAAAGGTAACTTGAACTTTGGTCCAAACATTATTGTTCTAGGGGCTAAGTGTCATTTAATTATCAGCCCACGTCTTCCATTCAACTCATACTCATCTACTCTTTTTTTTGTTTCTGTATTTTATTCCATTGTATGAACCATAATCAACTCTGGTGATTTTCCTCTTCTGGCCATCAGCCATAAGCAAGGATCAAGATTAAAATAGAACATTTTGGTTGTGCCTTCTACTTTTGGAAAGTCTAAAAACTTTCTCAAACCCTATCTTGAACTTGCATTTTGGGCGTCATTAGGATACCGACTGTGGAGTTATGATTAGGGAAGATGATTAACAAAGACTAGTTCTTTAAAATGAGAAATGACTCAAAGGAATTAAATGAAGAAATATCCGATACATTCAGGATAAATTGTCCTAGCATGAACCAAACGTGGTCACATAGATATCATCAAATAAACGTGAAATGAAAACCCACACTTCTCCCTCTTTCCTTTATTTTCATCCTTTCTTATTCACTTAAATTGGGATTTGTTTCATCCAGACTTATTTTTTTCCCTCACGTCTAGTTTCAATTGTGGTTATTTATTGTTAGATCTCAATTGTGTTGCCCGTGGCGAACCCAATATTTTTTTCCATTAGGGTCCCTTTTTTGATGTTAAGATTTTTCACAATTAAATAATATAATTTTCGGGTCTAACATGGTTCGAGTCGGGTTGGGTCAAAATGAGGAACATAATAAAATACAATATCATATGACATTACACATTAGGAAACACGAAAGAAAAACACTAGTTTAATTTGATTTTGTTTAAAACCCCTAGTTTTAACTTGGATTTAAAAAAAAACAAAAACAAAAAAATGGAACATACAAAGGCTTGAATTAGAAACTAGGGAACTCGTTGAAAACAAGGAGATTACCACCACACCAACTTCCTTTTAAATTTAAGGGGAATTTGAATTGGATTTTAATAACATAAACTATTTAAAATTGGTTGTTGACATTCAAAACTAAAAAATTGACTATATATAATTTGTACTATTAACTTATTAGATTCTGGCACACAATTTGAGTTAACTCGCTAGAAAACTAAGAACAGTATCTTTTGAGATAAAACATGCGACATTTTAAACAAGAAAACTAAAGAAGACGGGGCACCACCAGATTTGGTCACAATTAGTATCCCACTACTAGCACGGTAACACCGTCGCCAGTAGTGCTGGTAGGGGTCCCGTAAACCATTTACCGATTCTATCTAACGGATGTGAACCCGTGAATTTAAATAAAATATTATTTCTTTCTAATCTCTCTCTTCTATCTCTCTATATTCTTTAATTTCTTCTTTCCCTCTTATTATTTTAAGTTGCACCCTTGCAGGTATGCTTTTTTTTTTTCTTCTTCTTTTTTTTACGTCTGTGCAAATAAAGATATAAATAAGGAGATAGATATAAGTGTATGTATAGCTAGGTGTATTGTGTGTGGGGAAATATATAAATAAATAAATAAAGAGAAATGATAGATTTTTTTTTTTTTTTTTTTTGGAAGGCAAGAGAAATGATAGATGGGCCCAAGTAGTGCGTGGATTAAATAATGTTTATTTAAAAAAAAACAGAAAAAAAAAACATTTCAATGAAGAGAATCAGTGAAGTGTTGCCTCTAAAACACTGTTTCAGTGATGTGGCAGTGTAGGATTTGTTGAAATCAGTGAAGTTGAAAAAACTTACAGGTAGTGCCCCTCCCCCCCCTCCCCAAGAAAGATAATGTAGCCAACCTAGAAGGACAACTTAATAATCACTACCTTCATAGTAGTTGCTCCATCTTCATCTCTATAATTACATTAAAAATCACTACCTCCCTTTCTCCTTTTCTATTTAATAATACTTATTCTATGCTTTTATCATTACTTTTTCTCTATCCTCTACTCACAACCACTTTTAAAAATATTAAAAATTATGGAAGATGAACAGTGTCTCCTTCAAATTTACTGGCCTCCAAATATTTTTCCTTCCTCTACTTACAATCACTTATACTCACTTTATATAATATAAAGATTATACACTCACACCATTCTAGGGGAGCTAATGTGAATGCTGTAAAAGAAATGCAAAAGGGGTTAATACAATATGGTTTTTATTAATAACCGTGGCCCATCTACATCCATGTAAGTCAACTAGTATTTGATCCCGCGCTTCGCGGCGGGGTTGATAAGATGATACTGGTGAGGATGTATTTATTATCCAGTATATTGATGAAATAATATTTTTGACCACTTAGATTTTAATCTAATCGACAATAAATATAAGCAAAAAAAAAAAAGGAATTAAATTTGTTACATGATGTATTGAAGTGTTAATATAGACCATGTAACCTTTAATTTAAATGGTGTTGCGATGGGGACGCGGATCGGTATCGTAGATAATAACAAAACAAAATCTACATGCATTCATTTTTTTGTGGTTACGGCTCGGTTCTGAACGACAAAATGTAACGATGCAAAATTACGTCGTAATTGAAACAAATCATGCTCTTAAACTAGTGTCAACTGTACAAAAAAAAAAATCATACCAAAATACTAATAAAAATAAGCATGTTACTAATTACGTGTCGTAACTCAAGAGTTGTAACATTAAAAATAATATATCTACAATAAACAATAACAAAATCTTAATATAAAAAACAATATATAAGCACCAAGGGAATAAGAACTTAATAAAAATATTAATATAAAAGTAAAATACAACCACCAATAGGAACTGTATACAATTAAAAATGTTAGTTATAGGAATTATTAAAATAAAAGTTTGGTAGGTTAGCACTCTATATGATTAATGCACTCCTCTTCTATGAAATGACCCCCACTCCACTAGTTAGACCCTTTTTCCTTTTGGGAGTTGGGACCATGGCATCCTCTCGACAACAATCTCCAGGATATTACTAATATATATATATATATATATATATATATATATATAGGGACGGTTTTATAGAAAACCTCAAAAATTTGAGTAAACTCAATAAACCTCATCACAACCATTGATCAAGGGTATAAAGTACTAAAATGGTAAAAGGGTAAAATAAACCACATTCTCTCTCCATCTTGTTACATTCTCTCTCCATCTTTTCATTTTCTCTTTCCACCTTTTCTCTCTCCACCATCTCTCTCATACTTTTTTTTCTACCACTTATTTCACATATTAATTTAAAGATCCATATTTATTAATAACGTATGCCACACGAGCCCTTTAACACATGTTAGTTGTTCTCTTCAAACAAACTCCTTTCACACACATCACTAATACGTGTAATTGGTTCAAATAATTATCACGTTAATTTTGGACTAGTATATCAACATAAAAGAACACATGTATATAAAAATTTATTGTAATCAACATTGAGTGTAACAAAATAATTTCATACAAATCTAAACAATTAAAAAGATGATACAAAACTATCATAAACTAAAATAAAAAAACACATTATGCTTCATTCTTTAATAGTCCTCTTCGGCGTTATGCTTAATTCCTTATTAGGCATCTTCAGCTTCATGTTTCAATACTTAGCACTCCATCTCTAGTCGATCCTTGTGCGGAGTAGCCGGCTTGAACTCCGGTGGTTATTCATAGAACCTCCTACATTAATTATTTTTAACATGTGTTAGCATCACTAGAAAATGTTAAACTAGATCAATTTGGGTGCTAATTGAACCCTAACACGTGTTAGTTGGGCATATACTAACAGGTGTTAGCATCAGTGACACATGTTAATTGAACCCTAACACATGTCAACTGGAATAGATTCAGCAGTAGGCACCATATACACACCTGTGTTAGTATCATTAACACATGTTAAGTGAACCCTAACACATGTCAATTGGGATAGATTCATCAGTAGGCACCAATACAAACATGTGCTAGAATCACTATCATGTGTTAATTGAACAGATATACTAAGAATATAAAAAAAAAACATTTGCTATTTAACACATGTTAATTGAACCCTAACACAAGTTAATTGGGATAGATTCAGCTCCTAATTCAAAACATAACAGCTTAAAAAAAACATAACAGCGAAAAAAGTTTGAAAAACATAACAAATCAAAACATAAGTGTATTGAATGTTCATGAATAATAAAAAAAACTATATATCTATATAGTTATTAACAGTAGTAAAAAAAAAGTGTTATCATTGGCAAATACTTCTCTTGACTAATTCAAATAGTTATTGAATGTCATGAATAATTCAAATCCTTTTTAACTTCACTTTACCATTAATGTGTAAACCCACGTGTATGTTATCCACCTAATAACATATGTTATATATCTAGATTCAATTTGCATAACCCACATAAAAAAACCACAAAATAATCCCAAATAATCATATCTTTCAATTACATCTTTTTTCATAAACTAATTAAAAAACATGAATACCAAATACCCATATCAAAAAACCCCTAATTTAAGTCAAACAAAGCCCATAACAAAATCCACACCATTGAAACAAAAATTCAAAACTTTTAAAATTTCAAGAAATATAACAATGAAGATTCTATCTTGCAATCATATTTTCTTTATAAACTAACCAAGACACGTGTATAGCAAAATACCCATATCAAAAAATCCCATAATTTAAGTCAAACAAAGCCCACATAACAAAAATCAAGTAGTTGAAAACATAATTTTTTTTTTAAAAAAAATAGAAACAAACCACAAAGTGAAGAAACAAGATCTCTCGCGACCTTATAGATCAGATCAGATCTGAATAACATCTACAATGGTTGAATTTCACAAATCTGAATAATATCTATGACAAGGATGACCTTGAACTACAACACCACCAAAAACTATTGTCATCACCATTCCTCCAACCACATATCTGAACGACTTGGATTATCATTGTCGTTCATTGTCATGAATCGCCCATCGATCTATGCTACTCGACCACTAAAATGAAAAACACCACCACAGTAGCCTTCTCCCACCAACCAACTACAAGATGAGATAGAGATGGAGGTTACTTGGAGAGATGGAGGTACTTGTGGATTTTTAAAAAGATGAGAGAAAGATGGAGGTTACTGGATAAAAATTTTATTTTGAAAAAGATGAGATAGAGAGAGAGAGAGAGAGAGAGAGAAAGAGAAGAATACTTATATGAGACAATTGATGGGTTCAAGAAAAAATAATGATCATCTCATTGGTAAAATTACTTAAATGTCCCTTGAAATATAATATGTAAGAAATGTACAATGGTGATGTGGACAAACCTAGGCCAAGTATTGAGTTTACTAAAGTTTTCTCAAAATTCAAGGTTTTCTCTAAATACTTCCCCTATATATATATATATATATATATATATATATATATATATATATATATATATATAGGATAAGGATAATTTAGAAATCCCCTTGAGTTGGAGAAACTCAAGAAACCCAATTGTGGCCATTGATCAACACTCATCAATGGCTGAGATTAGATCAGCTATATTATATTAATAAACTATATCTCCTTTTTATTTTTTTGATGCAAAAGGGTAATTTAGTAAAATTACAATATCATAAATGTCTCCATCATTGTAAAGAGTTGTCCTTTTTTTTTTCTCTCACATACTTTCCCTTCTTTTCACACTTACCCACATTTCTCTTTCCTACTTTCTCTTTCTCACACACATGATTATTAAAAAGATAATTAATTTTATTAACTCATACCACAAGTTGTATGTTTTATTAAATTTATTAAATCATACCACAACATGTAATATGTAACTGCAGAAAATATGTTACATATAAAAGGGTGCAAAAATCGACGAATGTAACTGCAGAAAAAAATGTTACATATATTAGTATAATATAATGAAAAAAAAATGTTAGATATATAACTAGTGAAATGTTACATATGTAACTCGTATGTTACAAATATTTACATACGTATCATAGTTTATGGTGCTTATGTAACCGAGACATGTTACACTGTAAAAAGAGCAATTTTATATATTTACATACGTATCGTAGTTTATGGTGCTTATGTAACCTGTTTTGAATTCATACCCAAAAAATTTCAAACTTTTACATATATTCAACAACACATATTTTCAAACATCTTTTTCATTCAACACAAAAAATCTAAGATCTGAAACCTAAAACCGGAATAATAATAATAATAATAATAATAATAATAATAATAATAATAAAATGGTGGGACCTGATTACATGTGGGTTCTTGTTACAAAAAATATGTCAAATAAAAATGTACAATCTCTAATACAATTGGTACAAGTCATTATACCAAAATGGAGGCATGATGATGATGATAATAAAAAAAAAATAATCCAAAAACTATGTCTAATCCTTCTCCATCCCATCTTCAATGACAACCCCACCTACAAAAATAACTCAAAAGTCAAAGATCAAAGATCTAAATCCATCTTTTTTTTTTTTTTTTAACACAAGATTCTTAAAAAAGCCACTAAAAAATAAACATTAAAAAACAATCAAAAAAACAAAAATAGAAAAAATAAAAGAAAACTATTATATAATTTTATAATACAAACAAATGGATAGAAATAACTTGCCATGAAACCACCGCCATTCAAATTTGTTTCAACCACCCTCGAAACCACCGTCGACCACCGAACCACCATCGGAACCCATCGACTCAGATCTGTTCACCCTCGAACCACAACCACCTCCACCCCATTCAGATCTGTTTCAGATCCGTAAAACAAAAACCATTCACCCCCCGTCTTCTGTCGTCGTCGAACCACCACCACCGCCGACTTCTGCCGTCATCGAACCAGCCCCACCGTGTCACCCAAAAAAATGGAACAAAAATCATGGATCCGGTTCATACCAGACCAGATCTGTTAACCACCTTGGAATCTTTACTCAAACTTAAAAGATATGTTACTCCCCATAGGATCTTGAAAAAATGAGAGGAAATATATTAGAGAGAGATGAGATATGATGGGGTTATACCAAAATGAGAAGGTGGATGGATATATACGAGAGAGAGAGAGAATGTGTAAGGGGTGACATAAATTAATTGATATTGATGGGTGAGTAAAAGACAGGTTTGCCCTTGGTCACATCTAGAACAATAGGAGATGTGGAGGTATAAGAGCCACTCAATGGGTTTCAAGGGTTTCTCTAACTCACCATGGTTTCCAATGGATACATAGCCTATATATATATATATATATATATATATATATATATAAGGTAGGGTTCCTGTAGGAAAATTGATTTGTGTAGTAAGTGTAGGAAGTATTTTCATCCATTGGATCTAGAGAAGGATGATGGAGATTAAACATATGGTTGTGTTTAGAATCTATTTAATGTATTATAGAAATTGAGGATAAGATCGTCCATTAAGTGTTTTAATTAAGGGTATGAATGTCATTGTGTTAATGCATTATGGGAAGTGTTTCTCCCATCTCCTAATTTCATGCTACCAACATTATCTTTCCTTTCCTAATTTCATTCTACCAACATTATCTCTCATTTCTATTTATAAAACAAACTCACACATTTCAGACATGCAAGGAGATATTATGATAAATACCTACTAATGTTATGATAAAACACTATTGATGTTAACCTGTTTTGAAATGTTATACTTCAAAACACTACTGATATTATGATAAAACACTACTGATGTTATAATAAAATACTATTGATGTTATGATAAAAACACTATTGAAAAAACACTAATGATGTTATGATAAAACACTATTGATGTTATGATAAAACACCTCACATCAACAAATAGAATTATCAACAAGTCAACAAACAAAACAATTACCTAACAAAAATTGGAAAAAAAAAAGTGTGAGATACATACTAACTAAAAGCCAAGAAAAAAAAAACCCTTGCGAATCGTCTTGAAAAACATCTATCATATCAATCTATAATTCGTTTCTAGAAAAAATGGTGTTTCCTGTTATAATCATGTTTCGTATGAATTGATAAAAAACGAACTGCAAAAAAAAATACAGAGAAGAAGATTTATAATAGAGATTATAGCAGTTCAGTGTTATGAAGAAAGAACAATTCTTTTATTTGTATTAGATATGCAACGATTTTTTTAATATGATTTTTTTTTTGGAATGTGATTAAATTAGTTTGAATTTTGAACAAGTTATTTTAGGATGATTAAACATCATAAATATCCAGATTTTTGTTGCTAAATTAGTGGGTTTGGGATAATTAATAAAATGGACAAAAAGTCTATAATGCCCTTCATCTAAAGATTTAATCAGATTTGATCCAACGGTTGAAAACACTTCCTACACTTCCTACATAAAACAATTTTCCTACCGAATCTTCTACCTATATATATATATATATATATATCTGTAATATGAGATATTTAATAATCATTATTAATGCTTCAATTTTTTTGAACGACTAATAAAACTAATTTCATTATAACTTCAAGCTAGCAAGCAACTAACGTTACAACAACCCACATTAGCGTACTACAATTTAAATCCTGTAGGCTACATGTACTTATCCCATCTTTCTTGTTTCAAACCTTCGCTAATCTTCCCAATTCATGTGTGACATCTTTGCCCGGTTTTTTTATCTAAAGAAAACTCATTATCTTCATTGCATTCATAATCGATCTCATTGATGCTTCTTTTTCCCTAAAGACCATCCCATTTCGTGTCCTCCAAATACTCCATAAGACCATTAAAATCACCACATTAAATGCTTTCTTGGTTCTTTTTAAGTCCATCAACGACAAGTGTAAGTTTAATAAATCTCCAATATGAAAAGCATATATATTAGGAACCCTAATATGCTCCCAAACTTCATTCGAGAATGGACATTCGGTAAACACATGTTCAACTGTTTTGATCTTGAAAATTGCAAATCCTGTATAACTCCCATGTGCATCAGCAAGTTTTTAGATCTTGCTCAAACTGGTAAACCAGTAGATCAAACCATGTACAGGTGCATGATAGGCTCTTTAATGTATCTAATTACATCCAGACCTGATATCATGTATGCCACCTGTGTATGTGTCAGATATCAATTATCTCCTATAGAGTCTCACTTAATTACTGTGAAAAGGACATTCAGATATCTCAAAGGATCTCTATCCGTAGGAATCTGGCATCCAGCTAATGAGAATCTTGAGCATGTTGGTTTTTCAGATAGTGACTTTGCAGGTTGTTTTACAACAACATCAGGTGATTGTCAATTCCTAGGAAATGCCTTGATTTCTTGGTAGCGCAAGAAGCAAACTGTTGTGTCGAACTCAATTGCAAAGCCTGGAACCATTACAACAACAAGTTATACTGCAGAAATACTTTGTTTGCAGAATCAACTGTTGGATTATGGGATTACGGCTCTTAAAACCCCTATCATGATGAGTAGTGAAACTGCAATAAACATAATTAAAAATCCTATGCAACATGCCATTACCAAACATATTGACATCAGATATCATTTTGTCGGAGATTGTTATGAAAAATGTTTGATTTCAATTAATCACGTGTCATTTGAAAATGAGTTTTTGGATGTTTTTACAAAACCACTAGCCATATTTGTATTCCAAAACCTAATTGCTAGGCTAGGAATGTTGCACTTGGAGTAATCTGACTCTCTAGTGCAAACATGAATAAAGTTTTATAATATGTAAAAATGAAAAACCAAAAAAAAAAAATCTTAAAAAAAAAGAAAGAAAAACAAAGAAATTTCAAACACATATTGGTTTTCAACTAGTAACAAGTTGTATTTCACTGGTTGTTTCAACAAGCATGAGTTTTCAACAAGCAAAATCTGGTTTTACACCACATGTTTTCAGAAACAATGTTGTTCCCAAAAGTATTAGGTTTTTACTGACTGTTTCTCAAATCGGAGCATTCTTATGCAGGTATACACTCTAAACTCTTGTACTTTGCATACTTAGGCCCACTATCCTTGCCTACCTAAGGAACACACCCTTCTTCTGTTATATCATCATCTACTCAAAAGACCATTCACCTTCAAATAAAGGTTACTCGAAAAGATAAGGTGTAACAGCCCAAGCACCGTACCAGATATAGTCTGCTTTGGTGGCCGACACACTCTCAGGCGCCCACCCCTCACGAGCTTCTGTTCACCTTCCCAACCGATGTGGGATGTTACATCCATCTCCCATGGTTTCTAGGGGTTTTGCCTCATCTCCCATGGTTGAGAAATGAATACTTTGTGATGTTTTAAAAACTGAGAATGTATTCTAGATATATTTCAATAACTTTTAATCGACACAAATTAATTATGATATCTTCAAAGAAAATGTGTTTTTGTTAATCTTGTCTCTGTTACTTTGAATTAATGGAGATGATGCTTAAAATTTTGAATTAATGAATCAATTAAGTTTTGAGGTCTCTAATCTCACGAAGATGGTCACCAAAATGTCTCATGCTTACGTCCAGTTGCACCACCATGCACCTAACAATTAGCCTCCTATCTAGGAGATATTTTCACCCACATACTTTGTCACTGCCAAATCTTTCACCTTATCAAAAGCTTCCCCTCCATCACTGCTAAAGCCAAAAAAAGGAATAATTCTTTCAAATTCATCACCTGTCCTAGAAAATTAAACCTGATATGTTCCAAAATCCTCTTACCAATCACTAGAGATGGTGGGTTCATAAGGGATATATGTGCATACTTTCAAAAGGCTTCACATCAGTTTGATAAATGAGTTAGAAAATTCCACTACTCTCGAAACTTCTGATCATAGAAGGACTTCAAAAAAAAAAAAAAGTCAAGGCCTTTAAAACACCTAGGTTGTGGGAGGTCTTGGGTTCAAGTCTCAATGACCACGGGATTAAAAAAGAAATTAGCCTTTCAGGAAAAAAAGGACTTCAAAATCTAAGTTGTTTGCTACTTTACATGGAGATCAACAATTTCAACAAAAGTCAAGTCCTTCACAAGAATATGAATGCCAACTCCTTAACATAATCGTAAAAGATGAACCATGTGTTGATAAAGGCTTTGAAAATCAAACGAGTTTTACATCTCTCAGTTGCAATATTGTTCTACAGAGGTCCAAAGAGTTTACCTCAGATATTCCATGACCTAGAGATTATGAGATAACAAGCACTTACAGATTAAAATAATGTGAAGACAATTTTTCAGAGAGAATAGCTCTAAGTTTAGAATAAATGGCCAAGATGTTGTATGATTAAGCCTTGATGACATAAAAGACATTATGGATTTAGTGCTTGAAAAAGAAAAAGATGATGATCAAGCTACGAGTTTAGAGTTGGACATCAAAGGCAAGATTTGAAAAAGGCTTATCAGCATCAACAAATAAAACAATAAAAGCAAGTACAATAAGAAAGATTGTTGAATCAACAGTTCTTTTGTTGTGACAAATTTGTAAAATATGAATAACATAAAGGTTAAGAGTAAAAAAATAAGTTGGGTACAACTACTTACAATGCAACACTAAATGTAATTTTTTAAGAGGAAATAAATGTCGACAATATGTAAGCCTCTCTTGATGATCCGTCGGTGAAGCCTCCATCGTTGGCATCACAATCGTCTATCGATATCTAGATAACTTCTATCAGTAGCGTCTCCTCAATGTTTTAGTGTTTTACCTACATCATAGTTTCCATACGGGCTATCTTGGTGGTTCACACTTTCACTGCGGATTGTTTGCCAATTTGTCCGCCATACACCTTATGTTTTGTTGATAGTAATTATAAAAATAAATCTATAGTACTTATCTTTGTAGCTTGATCAATGATGAAAGTTGCTATCTATATTATATTTTAAAGTCTTAAACAAACCCTATAAGGATTGCAATGTGCACTAATCCCTAGGTGTCTTTCAAATGGAAAAGATTAGAATGAATACCATCAAGAAAAAAACTAATGACAATGGTTTAAAGCTCAAAAGGTACCAACCTCAAACTAGGGTTTTCTTTTTTGTTCTATCATGTGCACTAAAAATACATAAGCTATTGCTTTCATGATTGGTTTCCGGATCTCTTTTGTGTTTTTTGTGCTTGAGCTTTGGTGGTTTTGTGCCTCACAAAGCATGGACAAATGCTAGATTCTATACATACATTTAATTAACCCTTCACTATCTGCCTATCATTATCATCATCATGCAATGGTTGCTCCATTTGAATACACTAATTAATTTATTAGCTCTTAAAACGTAATTAACATCAAGTTGTTTTAACAATATTATATAATATTATTTGTTGCATCAACTTTAATTAATTAACATATAGTGTTCTTACCATAATGACATGTTATTATCATGAAAAGATTTAAAGTTTCATGCGTATGTAGTTTCCCAAAATAAAACATATACATATTTTTTTATAAACTCTAAAACAAGATGGGGTTGACACAAGCATGTGAATTTTGAGTAACCACATATAACATATATATGCAATTCATATAACATGTTCAGAATGGAATGCTTATGGTAATAAAGATAAATAGATAATAATCTCATTTTACACAGTAAAACAACCCAAACTCCAATTGATTTTGGCCTTAAGAACTTTATGACAGACGTGAGAATTAAATGAGATATGACTAGTTGATCAAAAAAATGGAGCTTAATGAGTTGAAAAAATTGCTCGAATAATCCATGTGGTTTGCTCAGATTTCACCTTTAGTCCCCAACTTTTGACATTTTTAACTCGGATAGTCCCTGGAGTTAACGGAGGTTAGATTATCCAATTAAATGAGTGTAAAAATACTAAACTACCCTTATTATTAAAAAAAATATAATTAAAAAATATGTGTGCCCCACCACTTCGTGTTCCACACTTCATCGTCCTCACCAACACCTCTACAAACCACCATCACCACCACCCATCTCCACTTTTACCACCACCAAACATAAAACCACCATCCGCAGTCACAAACAAATCATAATCATAATCACACACTAAACATTAAATAACTCAAACAACAATAACAGAAAAAACTATTCACCAAATTAATCATCAACGAACTCCTGATCCTCTTAGTCCTCCGTACAGGAGCAGGCGAAATTAAAATAGGCGAAGAAGTCAACGAAGTAACCGGATTTTAAATCGGCGGTTGTTTTCGTAACGATTTATTCGCCTACGGTTTAACGACAGTGAGACTTGGGATTAGGCGAAGGTTTGATGAAGATTTAGAGGGTTAGGATCTCAGATTAAGACTTGGGAGCTAGGGTTTCAGACGAAGGTTTGATGACGATTTGATCCCTAACTGTTGTCGTCTACCTTAACCCCCTTTACCGACGTCGCTTGCACTTGATGATCTGAACCCTAACCAACTTTACCGCCATCATCAGGTGGGCTAATTGTCGTGGTAGTCGTCGTCTGCTTTCATTTCTTCTTCCCATAGCTGCCACCTCTTCTCTATCAAGCCCTAGCAAGATGAGATAAGGCTTCACATTTGGTGATTAAGAGACAAGGGGAACGAGTAATAAGGCAAAGGGGTTAAGTGGTAGTTAGTGATGGCAGCAGTGGTTGTGGCTAGCAAAGAGACAGGGGATGAGAGAGTGAAAGATTGATTTGCAGATTATACACACACAGACATAAAATTTTATATAATTAAAATGTGGAATGGTGGTGGTGGTTTTGGGAAGGTGCTGGTGGTGGTGGTTTGTAGAGGTCATGGTGAGGAAGATGAAGTGTGGAAGAAGAAGTTGTGGGGCCCACATAATTTTTAATTAATCATTTTTTAATAATAAGGGTGGTTTAGTAATTTTACACCCATTTAACTGGATAATCTAACATCCGTTAATTCCATGAACTATTCGAGTTAAAAAATATCAAAAGTTGGGGGCTATACCTGTAATTTTCAAAAGTTGGGGACTAATAGTGAAATATGAGTGAGTGCTATTTTTTTAGAGTGACTGCCCCTCCTTTTATTCTTCAAAAATGCAACGGTCATAGAGTATAAATGGAAAATATATTCTCCAGAAATAAAGTTCCCATTACAAGGTCACAAATGAGCCGTAAACCCATTAGACTACAATGAACACTATGCTACTAACCCACTAACTATAGAAGCCCAAAATCACTAAGACATGCAAACCTCACTAGACCATGGTCTTACAAATGGTCTTCCAACAAATGAAAAATAACCAAACAATAAAATAGACAAAGTTACTAAATAATTTAAATAATGTTTGCAAGCTGCATTAATATTTTTATTTTAACAAGATCACATCATCTTCGCACGACTGCTTGGATGCACTTCTCGTATGAGGAAACACATTTTGTACAGTATGTAAGAGAAATGTTTTCATCACTTGAAATAAAGCGATGAAGTCTAAGAATAAAACAAGTCTAACCCCTAGTTTTGATCATGTTTTCGGAACTACTAAAGGACCACCCACCATACATGAAAATAAATACCCTAGGAGTCTAGGACTAACCCATATCAAATAAATATTCTAGACTTATCACCAGTGGCGGATCCAGCCTACTTTTATGGGTTCCTGAGAACCCACTCGGTTTAGAAAAAATAGAAACATTAGCGAGAACCTTATATGATTTGGAAAAAAAAAATACCAACACGAACCGACTTAAATTAAAAATTGTGGGTTTCTGAATTCGCTACTGCTGATCACACTAGGATGATGCCACGTCACTAGTGTGGCAATGTCGAGCCTTTGATACCCACGCCAATGGGGAATTAGCTCCGACAAAAGAACACATTGAAACGTAAACACTCCGCCAACCATGTTATATGGAAGAACGTCATATCAAATAATCGAAGATAAGGTTCAAATCAAACAAACGCATGGATTTCAAAACATCAAATCAACATCCAAAGGAGCATAACATGTGATATACAAATTCCCACAAGATTACTGTGTATAATTATTGCATACATGACAAAACGAAAAGCTTGAATTGAACGGCACGTAATATACACCAAATATGAAAATTTAAAACGATACGAATCATAGAACCAATGCCAAACATGAATTCGAAAACTAAATAAATCAAACATTATAATAATCCTTTACTAAACCATGCATAAATATCCGTACATGAAGAGGGAGCAAAACACACCCAATATTCACACTAGGGATGTTCAACGAATCGAATAACGAATTTTCGAGTTATTCGAATCGCATTTCTTGAATTTTTTATATTTTTAACTAAATTCGTATTTGATTCGTATTCGCTTAAAACTCAATTTATTCGATTCGAATAAGAAACTCGAATTCGAATAGAATTCGATTTAGTTCAAATTCACCATAAATAATCAATTGTTTTAATTTTAGTTTTAAAACTAATACAAACTCATTATTTTTAACATATAAAATACAAATATACAAAATTAATAAACAACAATATGTCAAATACGAGAATAGTAAAAATAGTAGAGAGTATAGTTTGTTAGAGTTTTGTGATCATTATCATTATCATACTCAGTTAATCCCACCTATAGCAAAGCTAAGGTAGGGTCTGAGGAGGATAAGATGTAGACAGCCTTACCTCTACCCCTAAGAATAGAGAGGCTGCTTCAAATGAGACCCCCGGCTCGATGTGGTTTGGTATCAAGCCTTGGACATAAGTCACATAACACTTAGCAATCGGAACAAACCCGATCGGTGCATGTACCCTCGGCTCGATGTGTTAGAGTTTTGTGATGTATAAGGTAAATATGTAAAATATGGTTATGGTAAAAGTTGTAGACACTATGGGTTATTAGAGCATTCACAACCCATCCACCAAACCTTCCCCCATTTTTAAAATTTAAAAAAACCTACTAAAAACATACTACAACCCATCCACCATTTTATACCCATCTTTATATTATAAAAATTTGTCATCTTAGCTTTTCATATATGAAAAACTACTATTCATCCTCCACCAAATTTGTGTGAGTGTATAAAAACGAGAAATATAATAAAATATATGTTTGTGAGTAAGTTAAAGATAAAAATGGTGGATGGGATGTGGGAAGTTTTTTAAAATGAGAGATAAATTTTAAAAAGTATAATTTTTAGTTAAATTAGAGCATTCACATCCCATCCACCATATTTTACCTTATAATTTAACTAAAAATCAAACTTTTTTAAAATTTGTATCTCATTTTAAAAAACCTTCCACATCCCATCCACCATTTTTAACTTCATCTTACTCACAAACACATATTTTATTATATTACTCGTTTTTATACACTCACAATAATTTGATGTGAGTGATAGTAGTTTTTCATATATGAAAAGCTAGTTGATGGATTTTTTAAAATATAGAGATGGGGTAGAAAATGGTGGATGGGATGAAATGGGTTTTTAGTGTATTTTTTTAAATTTTAAAAATGGGCGGTGGTTTGATGGATGGGATGAGAATGATCTTATAAGGTAAAAACTGGTGGAAGGGGTGTGAATGCTCTTAAAGTTTGACCAAAATTTAGAAGTTCTTTTTTTTTTCAATGTGTATATTTGTGTATATAATAATGTGTGTGTGTATATATACTTAAAAAATATACATGTACAGTTTTTATTCGAATTTCGAATCGAATCGAATCGAATTTAAAATCATAAATTCGTATTCGATTCGTATTCGATTTACTTGACTCGAATTCGAATCGAATCGAATTCGAATTCTTAATAAACGAATCGAATTCCTGGTAATCGAATCGAACTAAGTAGAATTTTGAATTTTTCGAATCCGAATCGAATTCCGAACACCCCTAATTCACATTATTATATCTAATATCTCTTTTATCCTTCAACAATCACAAGTATAAATTTTATATTGTTTATGTTAAACTTTAAGATGGAGTGCTGGGCAATCAAGAAGACGCACGCATGCAAGATGGAGGACGCAGAGATGAGGATGCTTAGGTGGATGGGCGGGCACACAAGGATAGATCGGATTAGAAACGAGGTCTTTAGAGAGATGTTTGGAGTGGCTAGGATATTTTTGACAAGATAAAGGAAGGGAGATTGAGATGGTTTGGACATGTGAAGAGGAGACGAACAACAGCGCCAGTGAGAGCAGTGGAAGCATGCGTTGTAGAGGGGAGAAGGAATAGGGGCAGACCTAAATTGACCTGGGATGAGCGAATTAGACAGGATCTCATAGAGTTGCACCTCTCCGAGGACATGGTCCAAGAAAGGAGTTCGTGGAGAAGTAGGATTAAAGTAAGTGACTTTTAGGATTTGACACTTAGGTAGCATAACCGAGTATTATGAGGCCTTAACTATAGGTTTTCTAAACCTATTTTGATTCATGTGTCTATTTATCCTGTTTTCTTAAGTAGTGTGAAACTTACAAGTGGTTGTAGTCTCGTTTACATGTTTGTATGATGTTCAATGTATTATATTTTTATGCACTATCTTACTAGCTTATTACTACACTTGGCCCGTTAGCCGATAGCGATATATCCCTGTGGTGCTTGTCTCATTACTTGTATGCTTTCCTGTCTTCTGTTTTCTCTTTTTGAGCCGGGGGTCTATCTGGAAGCAGCCTCTCTATCCTGATGGGTAGAGGTAAGGTGTGCCTACATCTCACCCTCCCCTGACCCTACCAATAGTTTCTACTATTCGTGGGATAACTGGGTATGATTGATTGATTGATTGATTGATATACGTTAAACTTTAAAATACTTGTGTTTTTGTACATTACTAGTAAGGTGCCCGCGCGATGCAGCGGGGAACACTGACACTTTTAAGGGTATGTATAGTTTGGTTCATTTCGATTATTAGCCTCAACCGAAACTAAAACCAAAGTTATCAGTTAATCGATCTTATTAAACAATCGATTATTTGTTTCGATTTATATGATTAGATTATCGGATTTTAGTCTGGTTTAGTTAATTTTGGTTAACAACAAAAACCAAACTTTGGTTAATTTTTTTTTTTGTTTTGCTTATATTTATATCTTTTGAGTAAAGATCAAATACAAAGTGTTTTTCGGTAAGAACTGTAAGAATCAAAAGGGGGTAAAAAAAATTTATTTTTTCTCTTAGAATTTTTTTTTCCCATGTGCTTAAACATACTTTTCTAGATGAATAATACAAAAAAAAAATTAAATTTTTTTTAGTGTAATTACGTCATTAAAGTAAATACACTAGTTTACATTAGAGTAATTATATAATTACTCTACACGTAATTACTCTACACCAATTTTTTTTTTTTTTAGTTTTCAATACTATAATACATGTTTAACAATATGGGAAAAAAATTTCGAAAAAAAAATACCCTGCTTTGATTCTCGCAGTTCTTACCAAAAAACAGTTTGTACATGATATTTCCCCTATATCTTTAATACATCAATTTCATGTATTTATATCTTCATTTCATGTACTTTAAGCAAAAATTTTAACCAAAGTTTATAAAATGAACTAAAAACAACAATCTAACCAGATTGATTAAACCAGTTATTCAGTTGGTTAATAAGATTTATAAATCGAAAATGTCAATTTTTATTTCGGTTGAGGCTAATAACCGAACACAACCATGCACCATTAGAAGTGTTTGTGCTCCCAACTACATCACGCTGACACACTGTTATGAATATAATGGTTCCATTTCAGTTTGACTGATTTCGGTTAACTAAGGGTACACAAAGAAAACGATAACCGATTTTAAGTTAAATCGGAGATGTTAGTTAATTCAGTTTTTAATTGATATTAGTTCAGTTTTGTCTCTTTTTTGTTTGGCTTCAATGAACTGTTTAGTTATTGCTCACTCCCAGGTATCGTTAATCACGTATCAAATAAAAAATTTTAAATTAAAAAAAATAACAATACCATTATCAAATTAAAGTTAATAAAATGCTCATTTTTATAATGTAATTTTTTTTTTTTGTAAAACTATCAACGTATGAAAAAATATGACTATTAAAAAAATCATAGGAGATAGTTTGCTTAAAACAAGGAAAATAAGTTTAACAATAATTTAAATAAACAAAACTTAAGTAATGTTTAAGGGATTAAAATGTAACTAAGATGAGGTATTAAATGTAAAAGTGTTTGAATGACTATTTTACCCTTATTTTAGGGTTGTTTATGAAAATAGAGTTCTTAACTTTTGGGTATCTTAAACTACCATTGCCGCATGCATTATAATATAGTATAGATTATTATTATTTGAAGGGATATGGGCCAAAATCTATGTGATAATTGGGTAGCCCCATACCCACGGAAGCCCAGAAACACCTAACACCAAAGGACGTGGAGGTACCCTCTAACTGGGCCTGACTCATTAAGGTTAGAGATAGGGTTGGAGGCCCATATAGATCCTATTTAATGAGAGCTTCCTCTCCTTAAATGGGATATTCGGCTAACACCGGAGAACACTAAGACGACCACCACATTTTGTATCCTGTGAAGCAGAGTCTAACTCTGAGCAAAGCAGAGTCTAACTCTGAGCAGGAAACCTCAATTCCTCGGTCGTCTTTTCAGCTCATCTACACTCACTCTCAATTACTTGGTTCCAGTCATCTAGCCAAGGATTAACCCTGTAGCTACATCGGTTTAGCATCCTTAATCGAATGTTAGACTTGTGTTTCTTCTTCGATCGTCATCATCATCGTCATCGTCATCGTCATCGTCATCGTCATCGTCATCGTCATCGTCATCGTTATTATTATTATTTCTTTTTTTTTTCTTTAACACTAGATTTTAGGATATTATACATTCGAAGCAACTTGGCTATGTCCTCCACGCCATTAAAGCTTGAAGATGTGGTGGTATCCTACATGTCCTCATAAAACCTTTTGATTTTTTCTTTTAGGACCCAGATTCTATTCATTACACGACAATGTAATTGGATAATTTTTTTAATTTTTCTTTTTCTGTTTTATAACAACTTGAATTTTGTTTTTGTTAATTTTTCGGAGGGATGTTCGTATTTGTGTTGGGTTACACAAACAGTCTAATGCTAAATGAGAAGTTGTTTGTTGATACCTTCACATTGGATAATAAAATTTTGGACCAAAGTTACAGGTTTTAAAAATTAATAGATTTTATATATGGCAATGATTGTATTATGTTTAATTGTATTTATCTGTATCCCTAATTAAAAGATATCATTGTATTATTTATAGTGATGATTAGATATTACATATGTTGTTCAACAAATATGTATGCACATGCACTCGCCTCATGTCGATCATTGGAATGTACTATAGCGGATAATTCGGTATATTAAGGGCACGTTATCCTTAGGCTTGACATCGGGTCCTTCCACCCCATCTTTGACATCATACACGGACGTCGATTGGGCAGCCTGTCCCGATACCAGACGTTCCACTAGTGGATATTGCATCTATTATGGAGATAATCTTATCTCATGGTCGTCTAACCGACAACCCACAGTTTCGCGATCCAGTGCCTAAGCTGAATACCGTGGAGTTGCCAATGTTGTTGTTGAGATCTGCTGGTTGCGCAACCTTCTTCTTGAGTTTTCAGTCCGTATATCGTGCGTTACCATGGTATATTGTGCCAATGTTAGTGTTATATACTTATCAGGAAACCCGGTACAGCATCCGCAAACCAAGCATATTGAATTTGACAAACATTTTGTTCGTTAACAAGTACAACTCGGATTGGTTCGGATTCTTCATGTGCCGTCACGGAATCAAATTGCTGATATTTTCACTAAAGGTTTGCCACAAGTTCTCTTTGAAATCTTCAGATCCAGTCTCAGCATTCGGTCGCCTCCCGTTTTAATTATGGGGGTATAATATATTGTATATTTAGCAATGATTGTATTATGTTTAATTGTAATTATTTGTATCCATAATTAGGATATATATATATATATATATCATTGTATTATTTATAGTAGTGGTTATCAATGAGAGAGGGCACGGTTTCTATTCCTTCAGAAACTATAAATTACTAGAATCAGGCGTATTCTTAAATCTATACTATATTATAATGCATAAGTGAGGGGTGATTTAAGATACCCAAAAGTTAAGAACTTATTTTTCATTAATAACCTTGAAATGAGGGTAAAATAGTCATTCATATATTATTTACATTTTAATATCATATCTTAGTTATACTTTAATCCCTTAAACTTATTTAACTTTTGCTTATTTAAATTATAGTTAAACTTCTTTTCTTTATTTTAAGCAAACTATCTCCCATGACTTTTAAATAGTCATATTTTGTCATACGTTTATAAAAAAATATTACATCATAATACTGAGCATTTTATTATCTTTAATTTGAGTATAGTGTTGCTATTTTTTATTTTAAAAAACTTTATGTGCTACGTGATTAACGATATCTAGGAGTGAGCAATAACTAAACCGTTCACCGAAACCAAACCAAAAAATTGACAAAACTGAACCAAAATCTATTGAAAACTAAAAACATCCGATTTAACTTAAAATTGGACATAGTTTTTTTTTTTACCCATAATTAACCCAAATTAGTTAAACTGAAACAGACCCATTAATAAATTCATTACAGCATGCCCTCACGATATGGTAGGGAACACAAACACTCCTAATGGTTCATGGCTGGGTTAGGTTCAGTTCAGTTATAAGCCTCAGCCGAAACAAAAAATTGACATTATCGATTTATCAATCTTGTTAACCAACCGGTTAATTGGTTTAGTCTATTTGGTTAGATTGTCGTTTTTAGTTCGGTTTAGTTAATTTTGGTTAATAACCAAAACCAAATTTTGGTTAAAATTTTGCTTAGAAACACATAAAATGAAAGGATAAATACATGTAATGGATGTATAAAAGTTATAAATGTATGAATGGTTCAGTTTTGGATTGTTAATTTTGGTTAACTTAGAGTACAACAAAATCGATATTAGGTTAAATCGGTTTTGGTTAATTTTTAGTCCGGTTTTGTATGTTTTTGTTCGATTTCGGTTGAGTTTCAATTATTGTTCACCTCTAGATATTGTTAATCACGTAAAAAAATTAAATTTTTAATTAAAAGTATATCACAAATTATACTCTAATATGGTTTGTTATTCACCAAAATAACTAAACCGGACTAAAAACTGATAATCTAACAATACTAACTGAACCAAGGAACCAATTGTTTAATAAGATTGATTAATTGATGACCTTTGATTTTAGTTTCAATTGAAGCTAATAATCGAACATAACCGAACCATACACACCCTTAGAAGTGTTTGTGTTCCCCGCTGCATCACGCGGGCACTCTACTATTGTGTGTTAAATTATAATTCAATGTTAATTGTTTATGTTAATTATACCTTTCTCAAAAAAATTCAAAATAAGTTTTGCAAAATGATGAATTAAAAGCCCAGCACGAATGACAACTGAAGCCCATTAACTTATGAACTCAACTCTCAAGTTACACCTAAAATCAAGTTTGTAGATTAAAAGCCCAACCTGAACAATAACAGGAGCCCAATAAATGTTTCATTTAAATAGTTGCAGTGATACTAAGCAAGCAAAATAATCAATTGTCTTAGATTACAAAGGTTAAGATCTGATTAACCTTTTGCCCCCATCCATGTTATAAGTCAAGATGGCTTATTGTTGTGTTTGGGTATAAAAAACACCACTCACAACACGAATAAACAATTTCAAAGGGCACAAAAAACTACTCTAGTCAATCTACCTAACAACATTATGATGCATCTAGAAAGCTTGCAATAACAAAGGTTTCAACAATAAACCACAGTGCCAAGATAAAAGTATTCGAGTGTATAGAAAACAAACTTCTTTCTTTGAATAAAGAATAGGGCAAACATGCATCACATAGATTGGAATTCATGGTGTAATGGTAACGTCTAAAAAGTAGCTCGGACTTGGGGAGTAAGGTTTTTTTGTATGTTGTAATGCTAGGCGCAAGCGCCTTGCTAATCGTTTTTGTTTTTAATAAAACGCTCGTAGTTAAAAACATGAATATGCTTAAAAGTATGAAAATGAAGCTGATACAAAGGTGTGGGATCCCCGTTAATCACTAAAGAAGGGAGGGGCATCCCGTGTGACCAGGGGCGGATCTAGTTCATGGGGAGGGGGTGCGGACGTTGCGGCTCAACTTCGCGCGCGTAGTGGAAAATTAGTGGAAAATTTGTTTTTTTACGAAATTTGAAAAACGTTGCTACTAAAATGAAAAAAATGAAAAACGTTACTACTGAAAAATGTTTTTAGATCCGTCACTGCGTGTGACCTTTTTATTTTAAAGAGTTGACTTTTATAAAAATAAAATAAAAACCCATGTAAAGAAAATGTCTTGTCTTATAAAACTTATAAAAAGACAATCATGTTTTGTGTGCATAAACCACTAAGTGAAATAGATCATGCCCTAGGCTAGACGCTGATGGCTCCATCAAGTAGATTGAACTAGTATTCATATGATCATAGTTAACCTAAAAGATGCCTAAAACTATATTAGAGGATACTTCCTTTCCTTCAAAATTCATGTTAACAATTTAGTCAAATTCCTAGAGATAATGTACAAAGCGTCATTAACATAAAAGTGTAGAAAAGACTATCAACCATTAGATATAAGCGGTGGCAAGATCGTAATTTAGAAACCTAATTAATGTCCCGTAAAACAAACCAGGGGTAGATTAGGGAATCTAACAACAAACAATTTCATAAATTTTTTTCTTAAAAGCGCCTAAATTCAAAATTCATTTTTGACGGTTATGTATAATTCCGTCGATCAATTATACAAAAAAAATCGATTATAGATAATCATTATAAAAATAAGAAAAACAGAGCATGGTTACTAAAAGTAAATGAATAAAATGAAATGTATAAACGTGCATTATCGTTGTAAAAAACTTTTATGAACACAGGTATGCTCTGTTTTCAAACGATAAACAGAGTATGGTTACTAAACCGAGCTACAAAAAAAAAAAAAAAACTATAAAACGCACTCATAAAAACAAAAAACGCACCCATAAAATCATAAAACACACCCATAAATCATAAAACGAGCCCATAAAATCATAAAACGCACCTATAAAATCATAAAAGGCACCCATAAAAAAATCAAAAAACACATGCTGCCTTGATTGTTGTTTTTCTGTAATCACCCATAAAAATCATAAAACGCACCTTCATCTCTCAAAGGCAGAACCACAAAATAAGCACTCAAAGACCTGCACCTAACAATCAATTTATAATATCAAAATGAAGGTGGAATCAATAAAAGTAACAAAATTTACAAAAATATGTGATATGGGTTTGATAAGTTAGTAGTTACAAAAAAGCAAGAAAAGTGTGTAGGTCTCATGAGGATGGAAGTTTAAGAGGAAAGATAGGAAGGAGTTGAGTATTATTGTTTTTCTTGAATCTTGAGTTGTGTTTTAAGAAAATGGTGATGGACAATGGAAGTGGTTGGATATACAGGTTTAGATTCAAAGTGTGGACTTGCAACATATTGAAGTGGTTGTTTTTCTGTGATCACCAATAAAATCATAAAACGCACCCATAAAAAAATCAAAAAACGCATGCTACCTTGATCGTTGTTTTTCTGTAATCACCCATAAAATCATAAAACGCACCTTCATCTTCATATTCTTATTGATCATAAAAAATCATCATCTTCTTCTTCTTCATTTTCTTCACTACCTCAATGATCATTGTTTTAAAGTAAATAGATATAATCAACATGTAAAACTAAATCACTCATGGGATCAACACTCATTATCAATTGTGAACAAACATTATAAAAATGAATGAAAAAACAGAGCATCACATGATTATCGAGATCTAGGTTTGAATCAATAGCAGTTATGTTTAAATCTGCAAAAAAACTGATCAAAAAATTATGAAAATTATTGTTAATTACTCGAATGTCGTAAATTTCTTCAATCGAAATGATTGAAATAAATATTGCTATGTTTTATTATGTATTTGAATCAGAGGTTGAAGAGACAAAATGTTTAAACTACCCTTGTAATCAATCAGGATTGAGTTTATTAACCCTAACTATGGTTTACAGGTGCCATTATCATGTGGCTTCCTACACTTTGTACCCAGTACTTTCTCTACAAGTATATAAAGTCAGACTGATTGATTAAATTTTAAAGTCCGGCTATTTGAAATTAAAAAGGTTAATATTGGGCTTTAAGCCACTTCGGCCATTTTGTAAGACCATAAGTTTCAGGTTAGTATGGGTTGCAAATTTACTTTTAGTTAACAAAGTTAGGCTTAGATTACTAAAGGACTCTAGAGTCTAGACTCAAGAAGAAAATTTGGACATTTAAGAACATTGGGCTATATTTCTTCAAAGGTCATGCAATTTAAATCTAAACTAGTAAATTACCCCGCGCTTTGCGGCGGTTTTTAGACGTAACTAAATACGTAAAGGCAACCCAAGTTAAAAAATAATTTTTTTTACCAAAATGTTAATTTATAATTAAAAGTATTTGATACATAAATCAGGATATTAAGTTTTCTTTTAGTTAGTTGTAATATTGAGAGAGAATGAGATAGAATTATTGGTAACAAATACATATGTTATATGAGCTTAGACATCATGCTTTAAAGAGTTACACAATTCAACAAACCAAAAAAGACAAAAATGTCCAATTACTACACTGTTTATAAGCTCCAACAGCAATTGTTATTATATGTAATTCTTATAGTAAAATAGGATTTAAAAGTTTTTTATGTTCCAATCCAACCCAAATTTTGTCACCTCTACCCATGGAAGATACTGTTTAAAACAAAAGAAGTATTGTAATAACTTAGTTTTCCATATGGACCTGAAACAAGTCATTCTAAATGATATCCAACAGTGCCTACAAAGATTATCGAAATTGCAACATACATTAAAACATGGATAATAAACTAATAAAAGATACCAGACCACAAGATATAAGCATACCTTATGTTGTGCATGTTCAGAACCATGTGCCTAATGCTAAAGCCTAATAGAACCATCATAAGCATTGTTTGTTATTATTAAATAGATGTGTAATAGGATTCAATGAAAAGCTTGGGTTTTATTGAAATTGAATTTGGGTTTAATTAGGTGTTATGAATAAGGGTTACATGTTGAAATAGATATGAAGTGTGCATTACACATATATACAATGAGCATTATAGGTTGTACACAAAGGGCATAAAGGGACCAAAATGACCAAATATTGGAAATTTATGAAGGGACTCTTCAACTCCCATCTTAAAAATTGTATAAAATTACCTTCTTACCCATCTTTCCTCCTTAATAAGGTAAAATAGAGATTAGGCTTGTTAAACGGAAATTAACTTTAAAGTCTGTAAAAAAAATCAAATTTACATGGTGATAGGATCAAATACACAAGATACTTTTTCTAGGAATGTGAGAAGGATTGTGATCCATTGATCTTATATTTGAAAGGTTGAGATTAGTTTGTTTGAAAAAAATAAATAATAAATTAGAGGAAGCATAAAAGAAAAACCACATTTGTTGACTTTCTCTCTCCATATGCAATGCACATATCAACTCCCCCAATCATTTTAAAACGTCTATAACTTTTTCATTCGATATTTAAAAAAAAAAACTCACCATATTAACGAGCGTTTTTTAATCTTTAATATGAGTGCCACATTGCAAATTAAAATTGAAAAAAAATTTCGTGTTAAATGGGTTTTCTTCTTCATTGTGTCTTCTGCTTGTTCATTGTGTTATAGTATGTACGTACGTGTGCTTTATAAATATGTTATTTATGTTTTTTAGTCTACACATGATTTAACTTTGTCCATTGTGTTTTAATATGTTTTCTATTGTGTTTTACGCAAATGGGTTTTGTATTTATGGTGTACATTGTGTTTTATTATGTTGTTCGTTGTGTTTAAGTCTACTATTCATTGTGTTTTAGTCTTCTGTTCATTGTGTTTTTAGTATGTCGTCCATTATGTTTTATTAGACTATGCATTGTTTTATACCATATTGTTCATTGCATATTTAATTGGTACTCATTGTGTTTTACGTTATCTCCATTGTTTTCGATTTGTTTTTTCAAAAGTATTCATTTTGTTTTAGTCTTCTGTTCATTGTGTCTTTAGTATGTCGTCCACTGTGGTTTACGCAAGTGGGTTTTCGACTTTTTATTTTCAAAAGTATTCATTGTGTTTTAGTTTTCTGTTCATTGTGTCTTTAGTATATGTCATCCATTATGTTTTACGCAACTGGGTTTTCAACTCTTTTTTTTTTTCAAAAGTATTCATTGTTTTTTAGTCTTTTGTTCATGGTGTTTTATATCATATTGTTCATTGCATATTTAATTGGTACTCATTGTGTTTTACACTCCATTGTGTCTTACGCAGCTGGGTTTTTGACCTTTTTTTTCTTTCAAAAGTATAACAATATGGTACTCATATTAAAGATAAAAAGACGCTCAATTTTATGGTATAATTTTTTCTAAAAAAATATGACGTATAAAAAAGTAACGAACGTTTAAAACTGAAGGTGGAAATGGCATGTGACTTGCATGTGCATATTCTTTTGACAAAATTACCCTTCCCACTTGTTTAATCATTTGGACACATGTCATTTTTTAGTGGCTTCTCACCCTTCTCAGTTTTTTGTAGCCTTTGTAGAATAACTCAACGCTGGTGATTTGACTTAAAGTTTCAAGATAACTAGTCGTATACAAAATGGCGCATTGCTCCGTGTATCAAAATCGTTTGCCGATCTAATTTGTTACCACCCACAGTAACATCATAGCCTACATCTTCAGCGTGAGTCATTGCGGGCGTGCAATCCACTCGAACCACTGGCACCGCTTGTTCGTTCCTTACTACAACAGCGACGGTCAACAACACGACAACTTCAAGCCGGCGAGGTTGTACGGTAAGGGTGTAGATTTTCTCTACCTCTCTTTTTTCTCTTCTTTCTATCTATTTCTCCACGTATGCCAAAAGCTTCACATTTTTTTTTGCAAGCATCTTGTATGGAAACATGAATATTAAATTTGTAATACATCAGTCTCACATGATAAAAGTGAAATTAAGACTTTTGTGAACTCCCAAGTTGAATATGTATATTATAATCATAGGCTTGAAAGAGCGATTGTTGAAGTAAATAAAGTCCGTCACACACGCAAAAATCAAAAGAAACTCAACTTACTAGGAGGTTGATTGAAGTTGATGTAACACCCCAACCGATGGCGGAATCATCGAGGTGTCACGTAGTGACGATTGTTCAAAAGCACATGGTACTAAAATGTAAATATTATTGAATAAGCCAAAATTGTCTTACATGGAAATGGAAAATACAATGTCTAAATGAAATGTAAATATTGAAATAACTGATTAAAATAAAGCACTAAATATCCCTTGCTAAGGCACTAGATCAAACTGCACCTGAAACATGTACAAAAATAGGTTTGGTCAACATATGAAATGTTGGTGAGCATTCCTAGTTTTGATATATATAGTAAGTTAAAAAGATATACAATTCAAGTGCAAGCTAAAGTGCAAATATGTAAACTATGTATCATACAAATGAGCGAAATCAATCCTGTGACTGTATAATGTACTGTATGAACGGCGGTGTACTCATCCAATAAATGGATAATAACTTAACAATGGCCACGGATTCTCCGATGAAAAAGGGGGAGAATCAATCTAGGCGGGTTGTCAATCCAAATAGCGCTATCCAATGTTAAGGTCGGCTTGTACCATGTTAATGATTTCACTAAGTACAAATGTAATCCACATGTATTGTCTAAGCATAAAGCACGTTGTAAGCAATGCACATAGTACTAGAATTGTATTGTAAAAATGTAAACTTGTATTTGAAATTGTAATAGTGTACATGTAACACCCCAAAAAAAATAAAAGCAAAAAGGGGATAGGAATACTCACATCGTTTGTGATGATAAACTCGCAAGAAATTACGAGAATCAATGTATTATGCTTCAGTCTTAAATTTGTATGTCAACTTGTTAATAATTTCTAGCGTCGCACTCTGAATTCGCGAACATCTAAGTATAACTATATGTGAGATTAAATTCAATATGGGCTTCGTTGATTTACTGATTATCCAGCGACTAGGACCTTACAACACTTAGACGAGTTATTATAAATAGTTTATGACAAGTTCGTAAAATGTATCATATATCAGTTTTGTATTCATCTTAAATAGTGTCTAAATCTACATATATAACTACAAAAATTGTATTATAAATATAGGTAATAGATAGCCTTGTTAATTATTTACACTTGAAAATATATAATTGATTTATAATAGAACGTAAGAAAAATGATGTATCCTTTGATGATGTAGTATGGATACATAGAAATCAAACAGTTCGTAACGAGTTCATTAGTGTCATTTATCTTAGCATAAACCTATTTATAAGAACCCTTTCATTAACGTAACAATAGCAACGACCCATAAAGTTTAGTTGGACTTGAAATCTATTTTAACAACTCAAAACGTTATGGGTTCGTCGTCGCCGACAATCAACGAATCAACCTTTTAATAAATACTTTCAAAACTGAGATAAGTTGGTTTCATACCTGAGACAAGAAGTCACGTAATCGGGTCGGTAACAAAAGAAAAAAAATCCCGAAGGCAACAAAGTTGTTGATTATAACCAATTGGAAACGGGTCACGACGGTAATCATACACGGTGCGTGACGATGGCCGAACGATGTATGCGGCGGTAGAAGAGGCCGAGATCGGAAGTGGCTAGAGGACCCTATGTTTTTTTCTGTTTTGGTGGGTTTTGCTACGCCAAAAAAAATGGCCGGATATACACAGAGAGAGTTGTGGGGTAAGGAGTCGGGTTAATCCGTGTGTGTATAAAAATATGCGACTAGATGCCATATAAATAGTCGATGAATATTCATTACCGCTTAGGACGACAATCTCGGCTCCTTTTAAGGAGTTTAGCAAAATTGGCGTGGAGGATAATTACAAATGGGTATTGAGAGTCAAACTTAAAATGTGCATTTCAATTCAGTCAAACAAAATGTATAAATGCATTCAATTTATATGACAAATTGAGATTCAAACGTACAGTTAATTGATTTTAATATTGAGATATTATTTATGAATAATCATCACAAATCATTAATTCTAGTTAATCTCTATATATTGTATTTTTATTTTATATCACTAAACAAAAATTCATATATTATAAGAACTTTTATATAAGAAAAAAATAAGATTTTTGGCTTGAACTAAAGATCATTAAATATGGATTTAGCTTATGAAGAGCTTTTACTAGATTGGAAATACATAAGGGACTAATGTTGTAAACGATAAAAGTGAAAGGTGTGGGTGTCACAGTCTCTCCTACTTTAGAGAATTGCGTCCCGAAATTCGTTTTAAGTGGAGGTTTCCATGAAAAGCATAGTGTCGTAAAAGAAAGGATACTTAAGGTTTTGTAGTGAAGAGAAATTTGCAGAAATTGTGATTTGGTGAAGTTAAAATAGTTGTTTAAAACCAAAAGAACAATTTCAATTTTTTTTTTTACGTTTGATCCAAGTTTAATATACGAGGGTTTACAATATAAAAGTTTTGGAAAAAAAAATGTTTAAAATGTGCATAACATGTAAATGCAAGGGCGATGTTGTTGCAGTCTCTCCTACTTTAGAAGGTTTCTGACCTAACTTTGCTAAGGACATGCAACGAGATTCCAAGTAACAGAGAGTGTAAGTGTATACTAAATTTGAGTTTTCGGTGTGGGTTGTCAAAAGAAAGATTCCTGGAAGACGAACTGAAGCTTGTGTAAAAACGTTTTTATCAGAAATGATAGCTGTTGGCCAACGACCTATTAAAGAGGTCGGACCCAACGCTATTAAATAGCCTAAAACGCAATAGAAAAATAATGGGGTAGGTTCTTGGTCAGACTCCTAGTCCGCTCCCGCAATATCGTTTATGCTTATATATAGGGTGTACCACAGCTAACCCACCACACTCCCGATACTTTGGACTCGTACTGATTGTCTACCAACAACCTAAATAGAATTACACACCACCCCCATGTACCTGTAAACCCATGATTGCGTTCCGGACCGTAATCATCGATTTACCTTACACTAGGGTGCTATGCTTTTCCATAACACTAACATAAGTAATACAAGAAACAATGCGTGCAACCAAAATGTGTTAAGTAGTAGATACTGCTCAAGTATAAGATGCGGTTAAAGGTTCTTCCCCTTTCAGGTTCACCCTTTAACCGTAATGAGATTAATGTGTAAGACATGATTAGGGGTTCTTCACCTTTCGGGTTCACCCTTAACCGATAAATTTTCTCTTCACATCATCGGGCTTTAAACAACCATATCGATAAACTCTGAGGATTACACTGTTCCCCTCGGGTTAGAGGAATACTCTGAACCGAGTCGTACATGGGAACTGGCTTAGATCTCATACGAGCTATCAATTAGTATGTTCGTTGTCCATGATGATGAACAAAATAATGTCAAGTATAACAGGGTTTTGCTCACAACAACAAATATATATATATATATATATATATATATATATATATATATATATATATATATATATATATATATATATGCATACCAAATATGCGTTCATGTAAGTATAGCATAAAATTTCGATTGAAAGAATAGCATAACGTAAATCGAGTAAATCGCATAATTTGCACAAAATGAAAGTAAACAAGTTAAATTAATGCTCAAAAATAGTGTTGTAAAAATAACTACTAATAACTAGTGCGAGAATAGTTACGAATAACGCGTGAAAATAACTACCAACAAAAGAATAATACAAAAATAATAAGATAATGTACGAACGTAACTATAAATAGAATGGTGTAAAAAAATAATGAAATTTACTGTAAATGAAAGTGCGCAGAACAGACGTATAGTCTACTGGCATGTGAGTTAAAATTTAGTAGTTTTGCATATATGTACTAGACGATAGAAGACTTTTAGCAACATCTCAATAGAGATATGCAGTCAAAAGTTTTGCGATTTGGAAAGTATAAGTGTAAAAAGATAGATTTTCGTTTATAAAACATGGATACCTCGAACCTTGAGATAAAGTTGAAAGAATAGTAGTAATGCACCGTGAGAGAAAAATAAATAAATAAATAAATAAATAACTATTTAAAGGTCGAAGAATGTTTTAGATTCCAAAACAAGTTTGCATAAAAGGACTTCGCAAGTACACACTTTCATGTGTTTACGAGAAGTCGAGTTAAAATTTTTTATAAAGTGTATTATTAGTCGCAAGTTTCCTCATTTTCTTTACCCGAAAACATGTATTGGATCTCTTATATGGAACACAAGAAGGTTTAAACTTGACTTGTGAATATGCAAAACAAGTTATAAAATGCATGCGGAAACCATTTCATGAAGTATGTATAAATCAAATGTATTATAAAAGACCAAGATTTAAAGTGGCATAAATGATAAAAGCCAACGTATACGACACGAATAGATTTCCAATATTTAAGAAAGTTTGCGCCTTCAAAATAACGTGGATGTGAAAAGCTTATAAGTATAATATTTCTGAAAATAAACTTTAAGTTTTAAGGAAGATCGGGTCACAGCAAGGGAAGTAATAAGGATTGTGAATAACGGGTATGTTTCAAGTCTCAACTAACAGCTGGTACCTAGCTTCAAAAACCCAAATCAATGTTGAAAGTCCACGGCGCACAAATTCCTCGTGCTGCGTTGATTGAGTGAACCAGTTTGGTATTTTTGATAATATGGTATAAGTTTATGAGTCGTTTGAAGGCAATGGAGAATCTGGTTTGGTTTGGGTTGATTATCCTTGATAATATTTGGAAGGTGTGGGTAGGACACGTATGAGGTTGTGAATGATCCCGGATGCCTTGACGAATTTTAAGAAATAGAATTTTCATGTATTTAAGCATTTTTTTTTTATTTTTAGGAAATGTTTGAGAAAGTTCAAATGTTTGTTGAAACCTTGAAAATTTTACGAAATTTATACGTTGAAAGACCGTTTGTTTGCAAGGATCGTTAAGGCATCTCTTTGGGCCCATAGCGGGCTATTTGTTCCAAGGCACAAGGTGTGAAAAGTGTGTTCTAATTTGGCGAATAGGCTTTGTGAAAAGATTTATAGAATAAGTTGTCAAATTAATCATTTTAGAGAGTTGTGTACTAGTGCGTATCGTGTAGGTAGGCATTTATGTATGAGTTTAGTCTGACTAAGAAGTGCTAACTAATGGTAGTTAGCTATGGCTTAGACGACTGGGTGTGGCTATATTAGTATTAGATATATCAGAATATATTGTCTTGAAAGTATTGTGGCTGTATAAACGGATACAAAAGTCATAATTTAAAGATATACTGTGACTTCGATCAAGTAAGTTTGTAAACATGAAGATATAAAACATGTTGAAATAATAAGTTTGGAAAAACCGTGTTCATTTTTAACTGTATGATGACGCAACATTCCTAAAATCAGGATGTGATCAAAGTTAAACACAGAGTTTAAAACTTAAGTCGTGGGTAAAAATGTTTTAACGCAAAACGAGTAATACCTTATAGTGTAAAAATCATGAGCACAAGTGAAATAGTGTAAGCTTTAATGCGATAATATATCGAACAAAAGTTTTAGTAATGATGATAAGAGATTCAAAAGCGAATGCTCAATGGATAATGGCATATGAAACATCAAGTGATTTAAATGGAATCTTTAAATGATAAACAACCATAAATATCAATGATATAAAACATTGGAATTGTTTCCATAGGAAACTTTGACCAACTCAAGTATTTGAAATTTCCTAGTGACTTGTGGGGGCGTACTTTAGCCTATAAGTGAATGCTCATCCCAGGTAGGTATACGGGTCCCTCGTCTGATTGGGATTTATACGAAATACCAGGCCTAGACAGAAAACTCAGGATACAGGCGCTCACCCTTCCAAATTGCACGTGCCCCATCACTAGTGAATTCCAAAACTTTAGTGAGATTAATAACGAGATGCAAAAATAGATCCTTGAGATTTGGATTTCACTCCCAACTCAAAGATGTATTTCAAAATTGAAAACGGTTGTGGAATGAAACCAATCACTAAGTTAAGGATATCACTCCCAGCTTAGTGGTTAAGTTTCTTTTTGAAAGAAATACTCTTTGAGGTGTGGATGTCACTCCTATCTCAAAGATATATTCCTAAGATAAATAACATATAGATGAGTGAAACTAATCACCGAGGTATGGATGTCACTCCTAACTTGGTGATATCGTTTCGTTTTGTGAAATACGAGTATCTTCTTCTCTAAACAAAACACCGAAAGAATAACGAAAAAGAATCATAACGAAAATATCTTGAAAGAAAATAATAGGATAAAGAGAAATAAACACGAGAGGACTCGTGAATGTAAGCTTGGTTATAGACTAGGCTAAAAGGCATTCTAATAACCTAATTCCCTATAACCATGGCTCTGATACCAATCTGTAACACCCCAACCGATGGCGGAATCATCGAGGTGTCACGTAGTGACGATTGTTCAAAAGCACATGGTACTAAAATGTAAATATTATTGAATAAGCCAAAATTGTCTTACATGGAAATGGAAAATACAATGTCTAAATGAAATGTAAATATTGAAATAACTGATTAAAATAAAGCACTAAATATCCCTTGCTAAGGCACTAGATCAAACTGCACCTGAAACATGTACAAAAATAGGTTTGGTCAACATATGAAATGTTGGTGAGCATTCCTAGTTTTGATATATATAGTAAGTTAAAAAGATATACAATTCAAGTGCAAGCTAAAGTGCAAATATGTAAACTATGTATCATACAAATGAGCGAAATCAATCCTGTGACTGTATAATGTACTGTATGAACGGCGGTGTACTCATCCAATAAATGGATAATAACTTAACAATGGCCACGGATTCTCCGATGAAAAAGGGGGAGAATCAATCTAGGCGGGTTGTCAATCCAAATAGCGCTATCCAATGTTAAGGTCGGCTTGTACCATGTTAATGATTTCACTAAGTACAAATGTAATCCACATGTATTGTCTAAGCATAAAGCACGTTGTAAGCAATGCACATAGTACTAGAATTGTATTGTAAAAATGTAAACTTGTATTTGAAATTGTAATAGTGTACATGTAACACCCCAAAAAAAATAAAAGCAAAAAGGGGATAGGAATACTCACATCGTTTGTGATGATAAACTCGCAAGAAATTACGAGAATCAATGTATTATGCTTCAGTCTTAAATTTGTATGTCAACTTGTTAATAATTTCTAGCGTCGCACTCTGAATTCGCGAACATCTAAGTATAACTATATGTGAGATTAAATTCAATATGGGCTTCGTTGATTTACTGATTATCCAGCGACTAGGACCTTACAACACTTAGACGAGTTATTATAAATAGTTTATGACAAGTTCGTAAAATGTATCATATATCAGTTTTGTATTCATCTTAAATAGTGTCTAAATCTACATATATAACTACAAAAATTGTATTATAAATATAGGTAATAGATAGCCTTGTTAATTATTTACACTTGAAAATATATAATTGATTTATAATAGAACGTAAGAAAAATGATGTATCCTTTGATGATGTAGTATGGATACATAGAAATCAAACAGTTCGTAACGAGTTCATTAGTGTCATTTATCTTAGCATAAACCTATTTATAAGAACCCTTTCATTAACGTAACAATAGCAACGACCCATAAAGTTTAGTTGGACTTGAAATCTATTTTAACAACTCAAAACGTTATGGGTTCGTCGTCGCCGACAATCAACGAATCAACCTTTTAATAAATACTTTCAAAACTGAGATAAGTTGGTTTCATACCTGAGACAAGAAGTCACGTAATCGGGTCGGTAACAAAAGAAAAAAAATCCCGAAGGCAACAAAGTTGTTGATTATAACCAATTGGAAACGGGTCACGACGGTAATCATACACGGTGCGTGACGATGGCCGAACGATGTATGCGGCGGTAGAAGAGGCCGAGATCGGAAGTGGCTAGAGGACCCTATGTTTTTTTCTGTTTTGGTGGGTTTTGCTACGCCAAAAAAAATGGCCGGATATACACAGAGAGAGTTGTGGGGTAAGGAGTCGGGTTAATCTGTGTGTGTATAAAAATATGCGACTAGATGCCATATAAATAGTCGATGAATATTCATTACCGCTTAGGACGACAATCTCGGCTCCTTTTAAGGAGTTTAGCAAAATTGGCGTGGAGGATAATTACAAATGGGTATTGAGAGTCAAACTTAAAATGTGCATTTCAATTCAGTCAAACAAAATGTATAAATGCATTCAATTTATATGACAAATTGAGATTCAAACGTACAGTTAATTGATTTTAATATTGAGATATTATTTATGAATAATCATCACAAATCATTAATTCTAGTTAATCTCTATATATTGTATTTTTATTTTATATCACTAAACAAAAATTCATATATTATAAGAACTTTTATATAAGAAAAAAATAAGATTTTTGGCTTGAACTAAAGATCATTAAATATGGATTTAGCTTATGAAGAGCTTTTACTAGATTGGAAATACATAAGGGACTAATGTTGTAAACGATAAAAGTGAAAGGTGTGGGTGTCACAGTTGACTTGAATCATCATAAGTGAAGTAAAAGCTGAAGTAATATTGTTTCACCATGGCTGTAATTGGGTTCAGGAATTACCAAGCAGAAGAAGTGTCATAAGTCACCTGAGCACCAATCCTTGTTTGGTGTCATTGTAAACCTGTTTATGCTTGGTGTATGAACATGATGAAAGAAAAGTTAGCTGATGATGCTGTAAGTTTATTTCAACAATATGTACCAACAACAGGTACTCCACAATGCATAGTTCATATATTCTAGTATAAATTGCGGATTTTTTGTGCAAGGCCTTTTTTTTCCAAAACAATAAAACAAATATTTTGGTGGAAGTATTCCAATAATAGGTGGCATTTTGACATCTTGGTCAATTTAACCCATCCTATATTGTCAATCTATATGTAAGCGTAATTTGAAAGTGAATGTTTCAAGTTGAAGAATAAAAAGGTCCATGACTTGGAAGGGTGACAAAGACATAAAGACAACAAAAAATGTTTCAGGTTGAAGAATAAACAGGTCCATGACCTGGAAGTGTGACAGAAATAAAGACAACAAATGGTTTTAACTTTTTTTTATACAAATGCAAAAGAAAGGTTGGCGTCGTATACTATTTTAAAAGAACAATTTTGTAAGCAAACTAATTTTTTAATGTTAACGTTAACAATTTTGTAAGTGTGACAGACATAAAGACCACAAAATACTAAACGCATCGTCGCTTTAACATTTCCGTATAAAACCCTGACCCAATCGTCGCTTTAACACCAAATTCACAAAAGGAAATGTTGAAAATGATAACACAACCTGCAAACACACATATTCGACTTGAAAGCACACAATTCTATTCTGAAAACCAAAGAAACAACAAATCTCCATATATGGGGGTTGCATCATCAACCGTGTGCACTACGGCGAATACGATGGCAATTAATAGCATCATGATGGTTTACCACCAATTGCAAAGAAAATAGACATAAGCAATCAAAAACCATAACCACAATTTGGTCAAAAGCAAAACTGGAGATTTAATTAACTATATATTTATGAAATACTATATAATCAACACCAATATAAAAAAGGAGAAGACATCAAATTCTAGATGAAATCAAGGTTTAGGAGGCTCAAAAGTTTATCATAGCCACCACGGAGACAATTAACAAAAGAAGACAAGTAACAATCCACCATCCACCGCCAAAAACCACAATCGTTATCGTCATCACTTGTAACACGTGCTGGCTGCGCCGCTATGGCTCCGTCTGTCCACCCACCGCCCACATACACCACCAAAGTGAAGGAATAGCCCTGCCTATGGTGACGACAACGATGGCCACAGCTGGGATTGGATGTTCATAATGGTAATTTTCTATCATTTTTAAGGCGGCATATCAACCGTCCCCTTCTATCTTTCCCCGTTTAACTCTGATTCTTCCATCTATACCCTTGTTGCTCAGATGGTTTCACTCCAATTCTTCCATGCGGCAAATCAACCGTCATCATCAAGGAGTCGCAATGAATTCCATTGTTAATCATCAACCATTCATCGTCATCAAGTTGTGCCACTCGGCAAACTCAGGTTAGTAACATTGACTAAACTAGTAAGTCTACCTTAGAGAGCCATGCATATTACGTACTTAACTGGGTCAGTCGAGTCGTTACGATGATTCTGGGAATCATCGGGAGTCGTTACGATGATCCGCGGGATCATCGGGAGTCGTTACGATGATCCGCGGGATCATCGGAAGTCGGTCCATAACCATGTGTACAAGGATTGATGATTCGTGGAATCGCCGGGTTTAACGCACACACGCAAGTCTCGAGTCCCGGGAATTGGTGAACGGATGTAAACGTGTTAGTTATCGTGCATTATGTGTTTGTAATCATTATGTGACTTGTCGGTATGTGAATACGTGTTTATATGTGTTAAAATAGTGTTTAACGCGCCAAAAACCCGATCTGGAACCTTACATGCGATTAGGAACCAGGAAGGCTCCTAATCGCCACCCCTATAGGCGAATAGGGATGATTACTGGCGATTAGGGCTTCTAATCGCCAGTATATAGGCGATTAGAGGCTCTAATCGCCTGTACTGATCCCCTACTCGCCTAATCTGATATGCATAAGTCAAAACACCTATAAATACAACCCTTGACTCCCCAAACACCATTTGTGCAACCCTAACTGATCCTAAGCCTCCCACACACCTTAAAACACCTCTGGAACTTATTTTGCTTCAAAACTCACCATTTCCAAGCTTACATACCTTTCTTTGATAAAATCCAAGGTGTGCTCTTCATCCCAAGCCTTTGTAATGTTATTGTTTTGGTTCCCCAAATGTCCAGACCTTCTTTTGATAAGAATGTGTCTTTAAAAACCTTGGCAATGAGTTTTAAAACAAGTCTACACCATAATACTTGCTATATGTGAAGTATTGATGCATATGATGATTTTTGGTGATTATAATATGAATGTTTCCATGAATTTGATGTACTTCTGATGGGTAGGAGTTGTTAGGATGATTATCTATGAGTTTAAACTATTGTTATAGTGTTAGATGAAAGTATGCATTTTGACCCATTTGAGTGATTCTTGAAGAATTAGGATGTTATGATATGATTCATTGCTTGTTTATTGTTAGGAATCATGCTAGAATGATGTTATAACATAGGGATGATGATTTGCAAGTTGTAGGAGGTGTAATCTGATCTTTACCATTTAAGGAAAGATTTCATAGTTAATGAAACCTAGTACTTTGCCATTTTTGGAAATAATCTCACCGAGGCCGTTAGAGCAGAGATAAATTGGGGGTTTTTGCTTGGAATGGGTTGGTTAATGGTTTAGGTTTGATGTTGGGTGTTTTTACATGTTTCGGATCTGATTTGAAGGGTTTAACGCGCGAAAACGCGCGACAACATTGCTATAGGCGAATAGAAATCTAATCGCCTGATGTATCAGGCGATTACAGTCTAATCGCCTGATACATCAGGCGAGTAGCCCCTACTCGCCAGTTGACTATCTCCTATTCACCAGTTGACTTTTCCTAATTGCATGTAAGTTTCCTAATCGCGTGTACTGCTGTCGTAAGCGTATTTTAACATCCCGGAACATGATTTGACACCTAGGAACATGATAGGAACCCCGAGATACACCCAATGGCTTAGTAACACGTGTTCGGACCTGTTTATGCGTTAATTGAACATTATGCTAGACTAGGTGAACTCTTGCGCGTATTAAGTGTTTAATTGCATGTGTTGCATGATGTCTTGTATTTGTCTAACACGTGGGATGTCGGGTCTTGTCTGGTGCGGTCGGTTTAACAGTCAAAGGTGTTTTCAAACGTTTATGGTTATGGTCTGGACATTCGGGGACTAGTTAACCTGCGGGTTATTAGTCCGGATACTTATACACATCTTATGATAGGTCGCTGCTATTTGGGGCTATCATAGCATAATTACTTAACTGTTTTCAAGTAACGCAATCTAAGGTGAGTGTCACAGCCCCACTTTTACCGTTTTGCTTTTGGGGGAGAAACATGCTACTTACAAACTTATTAAAGGTCATGTTATACTATGGGCACTTTATGTTACTATACCGCTTTTACGGAAAGTCTCAGGGGGAAACCATGAATGTGCGGGGATGCACAACGAGGGAAATGTGGATAGATCTATTGGGCCTCACAAACCCCACTCGACGGCGGGGATGCCGGGCGGGTGCATATTGTCTCTAACTCTCGGGTTATCGAGGCATCGGTAACCCAGTCAATCTGGGCTGGATTCATCTTTTGGTACATGTTTAGTAATGGGTTCCCAACCGTAGTAGTAAAAACACTTAACGTCTAGCTAACGTTCTTATGACATAGTATTAACGGGAATGATCTTTGCAAACTTGTAACAACACTTTTATAAAAGAAAACCTGTGAACTCACCGGCATTATATGTTGACATTTTTGGCATGTTTTCTCAGGTCGCTAAGGTAGCAGTCAATGGGCTAGGCGCACGAAGTCATGCACAGCGTCTAATATTTTGAAGCATATTAAACAATGTTTTGTAAACTATAATATGTCTTTTGGTTGTAAACAAGAAATGCTTCTGCTGCTGGTTTACGGCTCAAAACATGATATTTTGGTTTTAAAAATATATATGAATGCATGTTTGTTGTATATTTATTGTGATCGTTGACTGAGATCCTGGTGTGTCACGCGCCTCGCGGTAAAACCCCACACGTGGAATTTGAGGGTGTGACACAAGTGACCATCATCATCAATTCAGAAGTTTGTCATTGAAATTCAACAATTACTCCTATTTAATGATATCGAGTAGTGTATTTGAATGAAACGACTCGGCACTTACCTTCCATGGAAATCGCAAATTCAAGGTTTGTTAATCACATCTCTTTATAGTCTTCAATGAATTAGCCTATTTGTTGTACCACAACTCTCTTTTCTGTCAACGCCTTGATTTGTGTTACTTATTTGTGCCTTGATCTGTGTTATTTGTAATTGTTATGTAGGGAATTGTTAAATGAATTTTGCAATTGTGGATTTGCCAAATGCATTGGACATTTTGCAGGTAATTTCTTTTCTATTTTACATTGAAAGCTTTTTTTTTTTTTTTTTTAACCATGAATGTTTACATTCATGAACATACATGTTTAAACTTGTGATTTGGGGGTGAATTGAACAAACTTGTATCTTTCTATATTGTATTGAAAGTATGCATATCAGTTGCTCGATGAAACATCTTTATGATAATTACATGTTCATTTCAATACAAACATGTGACTTAAGGTATCAAAGTAATCAAATACTCAACATATATTTTATAATGTTATTCTCATTTTTCTACATTATACCAAAGTTGATGCTTAGGCTTATTTAGGTCTAATGTTACATTGGTTGTACAAGATCCATCATATCGGTAACTTTGCTTATTTTGCATTTGGAACAGAAGAAATGTTGGATACAATGATGCACTTCTAGCTGAATTTAGGCCATGGAAATGGTGAATGTGTTTAAACTCTGTAGTGTAGGAAACAATGGTGAGGATGTGAGATTTGGCCAGATTGGGCTTGTAATGTGTTAAAAACGAGAGCTACAACAAATGTAAGGTTTTTAGATATTCAGAATATATAGGTTTCGGTTATAAACTTGTCATTTGATATTTAATTCGCTTAACCTCATGGCTTTGGACCTTGGTGGATTCAAGCTAACTTCGTTTGGTCAAATAAGATATTAGCAATCATTTTCGATATAACGAGAATAAGCGCTAACTGATACTAAAACGCTATTTATAAAATAATATAATAAAAACTTTTCTGACATCTAACGTATTATTAATAAAAAAATATCAAGGTTGGTTTAAGTGTCACTTCGGTTATTGTGGTTAATCATTTATACACATAGAACCATAACCACACCATGAAAGCTGGTTATAAAAACTATTATAAAGAACCATTGGTTTCTTAGTTGGTTCCGGTATTCGTTTTTTCTGCCCATCCCTACTTATACAGTTATACCGGGTTAAGGATTGATAATCTTGTCAGCAATAAGGTTTTAGAAAAAACCTATTTCAGGTGTAGTCTAATGTCATCATTTTTATGAAGGACTTTATAGTTAGAGGCGAGGCCGCAAGTGCAAAGTTAAGCAACCTAATAATTGGTTCTAGGTTGTTTGCACGTCACATTTGACAGAAAAACATAAATATAGTAAATCCTAAAATAGGAATATATATATACATAGTTGCGCAATGGTTTAACTAAGTGGGGGTGTGTTCGCTGGTCACATAATTCTTCTGGTTGTTGTAAGCTTGTTTCACGGTTTCTACAGTTTTTTTTTTTTTACAGTATGCTGGATAATGACAATGAGACAATCACAATAGTTTCTCATATGACACGCCTATATAGCGAAATAAGATACCTTGGAAGCAACTTTTTCTGTCATTTTAATATATTTTAATACAAATTTCCCTACACAGAGATGTCTGAAATCAGATTGGAAATTTTGTTCTTAGCAAAATGTCGAAATGTCATGGTTGTCTAATGATTTTTCTCAACTTTCTTTTGGCTGATACATATCAAGGTCAGGCTGGTTATGCATTATTATTCCTTAGTGTATGAAACATGTTATTTTACGGAAGCGCCTATACAAAACTAAACTTACAAATTCTAAACTCACCAGTTTCGTCATGTTTTTTTTTCCTTCGTGCTCAGATTATATAAAAAAAGCTTGGATACAATAATCAGTTGGCTCAATCAATACCTCAGATCAGTTAGTCGAGACATGCAAATGGACAGGTCAAGCTGAATGAGAAACATATTACATGGGTTTGACTACTTTCTAATTACAGGCCAGCATAAACAAAAGACAAATATCAGGTATTATAGCTGAAAAAATGGACATGTAGAGCGAAATGAGTAACATCTAAAATTGGTCAAACTACTTTTTTTACGGGTCATGTTGAATTAGCACAAATACTTTTATGTTCATGCAGCGTAACCCATTTGACCCATGACAGGTACAACCTCTTCTAAATCAACACATTTCTAAACAGGTCAAAATTGACATGACTTAAATATCCTAGCAGCAATTGTTTCCAAATTGTCTAATTCAACCTTGTCGTGAACTGAATGTAGGGGAATGATGAAAGGCATCTATATTTACTACTCCAAATATTTTACTTTGAAAACTCTAAATATATCTATGTTAACAGCAACAAATATTACAGTATCAGGGGCATGATTTCCTTTTTTCAATCTATTTAATAGAAGAATACAACCAGTGGTTACAACACTCTTAACACATATTACATGGAGGTGACATAGCAGGTGGGTTTTGTGAAGAAAAAAATGCTCACAGAATTATATTGAGGTATTTGAGAGGCCACTAATTTGATTGACTTCAACATAGGAGCTGAGATTGTGGTATGCTTCAATATATTTTGACTATCTCTAAATTTGTTTATGAACCTATATATAAAACAATATTTAATGAGGTGCCTGATCGTGTTGGTTTTAAGATATTTGAATTTGGAATTTTAAAAAAAATGGTTAAGTTCAAACCTAATTCAAATTCTAATAAAAAAGTGATAATTCGGTACGAGTTGATAAAGTTCCTACAAAATTGTTAGTCTAATCAGGAAGTTTGGCTATAGGATGATATTTGATTGCAATGCCATACATATTAATTGCCTAATAGATGTGTGGCTATTATGAATGGGTTATTTAAATTAAGCAAAATTTTGCTACATGCAATTTGAAGTTCTTAGTATTAGGCAATAGGTTGTATATTTTTGTGGTAGATATTGAGTAGTCTGAAGTTTTTACCCAAAATCATTGTTCGCTCTATTCTTGCATGTTAATAGGATGTCAAGAAAAGTCTATGTAGCTTATTAGCTGGAATTTTGATAACCTGGTCAATTTGATTGAGTTTGGTGTGAGTTTTTGTTGGGTTATAAGGTTATCTATGCAGAAAAGGTTGGTATTCATCTGGTATCATAGGGTACTTCATTTCAGGTATTGTTTCACATGGTGTGATTCGTTTAGTTGGGTTATAACGAAAAACGGATACTAACATTGTAAAATGTCTGCTTAGCTGCAAAGCGTGAGTTTCCCGCTAGACAATCATAAACATGTACTTGTAATACATGTATCTCACGTGTCAAAACGAGTTTTTGAGTTATGGTCATGTTGTGAGAAGGATAAACGAGTCACAAACACATGACAATTAGGCTAAACTTATAAATAAAAGTTTTTATGTTAGCTTTTCAAATGAGTTGTTGAGTGATAATCAAGTTCATTTACGCCAACCCAAACGTGTCCCACTTAACCTAGAGAATAGATTCATTTAATTGATAACAAATTGGTATTTAAAATAAATTATATTAACTCGCCACACAACGTGCGTAAAATACCCCGCGGCAACATGCGACCATTCCCACTAGTAATAACATTATTAAAAAAACTGAATGTCTAAAATAGTAAATTTATAACCTTTTTATGATGGGAGCCCAAAAGGTTTAGTTTAAAACTCTATTTCTGACCACAATACCCTTACCCTTATAAATACCCTTCTTCAAAGACGACATATAATCAGTCTAACATTCAATCCAACTTAATTATCTATTGAATACCATAGATCGGTTTCATGATGTTATTCCGAAGATCAGCCCTCTTTATTTCTCTTTTCAATGAGGTTTCAATGATTTCTTCTGTTTTTTAGATCATGGAGTTGTGTGATCGATGACCCGATTGATTGTAACTGTAACCAACGATTCATTTTTCGTATTAAATGTAATTGAAGACAAGTTGATTCCATCTAATGCGTGCTTCGTTCAAGTTCTTTATAAAGCATCTGCAAGACGTGCCAGGTATTCATTCCGTTCTTATTACCCTAATTAGTGGGTATCTGGATGTGATTCTATACTCAAGTACTCTGTTTTTCATTATTGTTGTTTCGCACGGATTATAACATTAAATCTTGGATGGAAATTTATTGTAAAGTTTGTGTCTTTAGTGTTTGATTTGAGGATCAATGGGTGTAAGATTGTAATCAAAGTGTTTGATTTGTACAGAGGATTGAATTGCTGGTTTTAATAACATCATAGTAATTTTTCATCAAGTGTTTTCTTGGTTGTAGATGTAGACTTGTAGGAATGTAGGCCCTATTTAACTCCCAAAGATCAAAGGTTAAGCCATGACCAATACATGCTTTTATTTTGAAATTAAATGCTTAGGTGCTGTTTGGTTGGCACTTAATAGCCACTTAATAGACCAACACATCTTATTCGGTCAGATATATTGTTTGGTTGGGTCCACTTAATGAGAAAGAGATCTGAATGGCCACTTATTAATTCAGATTTGAAAACCAATCTGAATAAAAAAAATCATTCCTTCCCTACTTGCCCTTCAAGTCCACTCCTCCCCAAAACCCTATTCTCACACCACACCACTTCTCCATCTCCGCCTCCTCCTTGCCGCCACCCGCCGCCCTTTTCAGTCTACTCCTCCCCAAAACCCTATTCTCACTACGTCTCCTTTGCATCAACGATTTCCAACTTAAAACGGTTATATTTCCACTCGAAAATCTTTATTTTTTTTTAAATATATGGTTACGATTTTTTTCTAGATCTTCTATTTTAAAAGTGTAATCACTACATCTTGGATTCTTGGGTGCCTAAATCTCATGTTTCTGGCAATTATCTTGGTGAAGGTACCGTAAAGGAGGAAACCCATAGTGAAAGAGATGAAGATAAGAGAGAGGTTTGGATGTGTATGTGTGTGAACGTAATTGATTTTAAAATGGGTAAAAAGTCAAAAAGGTGACAGAGGAGTAGTGGATTAGTTCAAAACATGTGATTCTATTTTATTTTTAATAATAATATCTACATACTTACTTTTGAGTTGCATGCTTTATGATTTTTTTTATATATACTCAACTTTCGATGCAAAATGGTATGTCAGAATGGGTTTAATGCAAATTAGGTGGATGTTCAATGCTTTTGAGTGGACATATTATATTTTCAAGGTTACAAATACAAATTAGGTGGATGAAGTAGGTCTATTTGTTGGTTTATTTGTTAGGTTTATTGTTGGTTCACTTTTCAAGGTTACATATACAAATTAGGTGGATAAATTGGTTTATTTGATTTATTATAGAGTGGACATATTATATTTTCAAGGTTACATGTATTGGTTTTGTTTTTTTTTTTTTAATTCTAGATGGTTGATGAGGGTTGTGCTAAAGAAATGGTACAAAAAAAAAAAATTAGAGTTAATTGGAAGCAAGAAGGCGTAGTTAAAGCTTTTTTAGAATCGTGTATTCATGAAATTTCACATTATGGACGTAAGGGTGGTAGTTTGAAAGCAAATTTATGGAAGAGAGTTGCTGAAAAAATTGAAAACTGAACATGATTTCATAGTAGACCAAAAGCAAAAGAAGAACCACTATGACTACTTGAAATCAAAATATGCGGCTTGGTCAAAGCTTAAGAACAAAACTGGAAACGTTTATAACCCTCTAACAAATACCTTTAACTTGACGGAAGAAGAATGGCAACTTGAGATGAAGGTAATTTTTTATAGATAGATAGATAGATAGATAGATAGATAGATAGATAGATAGATACCTTAATAGTACTTTATAATATTTTTTTCACATAGGCCAACAAATTTGTAGAAGCTTTAAGAAGAGTGCCACTTGAGCATACCGATTTGTGTACACAACTGTTTGAAGGATCTACTTCTAATGGTTTTGACAGTTGGGGCCCGACCGCTAGAATTCCTCGTACTACTGTGGATGTGCCAATTCCACGTGGCATTGAAGAGATTGATGGTACACAAATGCCACATGAAGTTTCTACTCATGAGTCTTTAGATCATTCTAAAAATAAAAGAACACAACCGACTCAAGTTGTTATTGATGAGTTACCAGTTCAGTCTAAAAAAACCAAAGGCAAGGAATCATTTAATGCAAAGATCATAGAGACGGGGGAGAATATTAGCAAAGTTGCAAATGCGTTGCTTGAGAAACACCAATCAAATGATATGGAGAAGTGTTTGGAGAAGTTGACAACATTAGGATGGGGACAAACAGATGCGAAATACCAGACAGCGCTTTTACTATTTTCTGAGAATGTTGATATTAGGAAAATGTTTCTTCTACTTGAGCCACAAATTTGTGAGATATGGGTTAAGAATGCGGGAGCGAAGTATGGATTGTTTTGAGGTTTTATGTTATATGTTAGTGATTGTCTTTTGGATGTTATGTTTTGGGATGTTGATGACCTCGGTCGTTATGGGTCATACAAAGCCTAAATAACCTAAATAGATAGGGTAAGTAGGGTATCAATCCAAGGAGCGTGTGGTTAGTGAGTATTTCCTAGTTAACTTTGAATTTGTTGTTTGTGAAGATGCTAATTATGCAATATATGAATTGGTGTTTAGAAATTGATTGAAAAGTTCATTGATTAATATGAAACTTAAAATGAAATTTGTAAGAAATAATTAATAATACTTGTAAACAATAAGATAAAGATGATTACACTAAGGATTGGGTAATTGAACACTAGGGCTTTCAACAATTGGGCATAATTGGATAAACAAAGATAATGCAATTGGTACTAACGGGTTGATTGTTCAATAAACTTAGGTATCAAGTTTCATCAACATTCACAATGGACTAAACTATACTTTATCATTTAGAACATACAATCCTATGGTAGTGTTGATGCAAGGAACCATGTTCATAACATTTAGAAATTGGCACAAGATCAATTAACTAAAAATGAGTTCAACATAAGGTTAATCACTAATCAACACAAGTAATTCAAGTACATAAAAACATTAATCAAAAGTTTAAACAATACCCAAATGTTTAAGCCCTAGGTATCAAGAACTTACATCCCTAGTGTAATACAAGTGTTTTTAGCCAAGCATGGCTATGGTGTTCATCATCTTCAAAAGAGGTTCTTCAATCTTCAAAGAATTGTTACTAAACTTGGAGAATGTTGTGTTAGACTTTGGAGAATGGTGTGTGTTTTGTCTTCCATGGTGATGAATGATATAGTGAAAATGAAACATGAAACAGCCAAAAACCGGGTCCTCCTTCATAAATTCGTCATTAAAATGTATTCCACTAGCTTTGACTTGAAAAAAGGAAAGTTTTGACCGAGTTTGACTTTTGGCGTAGGATACGCCACTTTTGGCGTATCCTACGCTAACTCAGATTTGCCTTAGCCATTTCCTGCTGGCCTACGCCAGCCATGTTCTTCCTGCCTACGCCATTGGCGTAGGGTACGCCAATTTTGGCGTATCCTACGCCAACACTCCTCAGTCGTCCGTTTTTTATTTTCCAGCTCACGTATGCTTCCGTTTCTCGCCCGGGCAACTCCAAAACGTCATTTTTGCTTCCTTTTAGTTATCAAATCCTGAAACAACATAGCAATATCAAAGCAACACCATTTGACACTAAACACTCTATAAAACTCATTTATGGGCGCTTTTATACACATCTTTTAATCAACCCATCACATCCCCACACTTGTCTTTTGCTTGCCCTCAAGTAAATTAATAAACCATGCTCAATCAACAATTTAACTAATTCCAACCATTTTATCGATTCTCAAAAACGGCCCCTAGTCATACCCTAATTCACAAGACTTACGCCTGTCAGTAGATTTACATTCCAAGGTTTTTTATTTATTAAAAACAAATGCCTAGCTAAATCCAACTAGATCCGATTTCACATTTTTGCACACCCCTCACAATGGTTCACTCCACTCGGTTTACTATCTCGGCTAGCAAGTAATGTGCTAGTATTTCATATCAATCACTCGAAACCGATCATAGGGCATGTTAGCATAAGCTTGCAATTCAATCACTTTCCACAAAATTTTTCAAAAGTGATACAAGTCAAAAGGTCTTTAAAACGGGTTGTAATGGGGCTAGGCGAAGGGTATGGAAAGGGATATTTACAAGTGACTATAATGATGAAAATTCGACTTTTATTACATCAACTAAACAATCACTAAACTATAAGGCAATGTTTCGCCTTTTATTCAATTACTAACTCAAGCATATTTTTGTGCTTTTCTATGAGAACTCTCATTTGTTTGAAGCGTATTTGTTCTCATGCTTTTTCAGTTTTTTTTTATTTAACTATATACAATACAATTATACAAATCAAAATCCTACAATCGAATTTTCATCATTTGGGTTAAAAAAATTGAAACGGCTAAATGGGTCAAATGGGTTGACATGGGTAATCAATTGAAAGGTTAAAAGCTCAAATTTGTTTAACTAGGGGAAATTTTTTTTTTTTTTTTTAGGAAAAGGCTAGATAGACCTAATGCCTTAATCATTCTTGTGTCACAATTAATCTAGAGTGGTAGGCGTATCAAAAATTGCAAGTTCTACCTTATGCGCCTATAATAGTACACTCAATTCAATTGAACACAACATGCCGGAAGATGTGAAACAGATTTTTGTAGGGTGTTAGCATGTTGTGGTGGCTCAACAATCTCTTCCTGAACCTAAAGGGATATGGGTTGCCGATATGCAAAAGTGCTATATTCTTCCTTAGTCTTTTCTAACTAGGCAATCCACGTTTTTCAAAACCATCCTTGGAAAAACACATCAAGGAACTTAAAGAATTATGACCATGACTAGGGGTCGAATTTTGTGATCCAATATCATGGTGAGAAAAATTGGTTTTCTTACAGTTTAAGCTTGAGGGTCTTTAAAATTTTCATTTAAATGGCTATTCCCCCATCCCCACACTTGAAATTTACATTGTCCTCAATGTGGGTCTTTGCACGAATAAGGGAACCAAATAGCCAATTAATTCAAAAATATGTGTGGGGATGCTTTTGTTCCACCCCACTACATCCCTTTCTAAAGCGAAAGCTAAAGATCCACCCAAGTCTTATTCAACAACACACATAAGATTAAAGAATAGAAAGCACTTGATAATGTAACACCCCAACCGATGGCGGAATCATCGAGGTGCCACGTAGTGACGATTGTTCAAAAGCACATGGTACTAAAATGTAAATATTATAGAATAAACCAGAATTGTCTTACATGGAAATGGAAAATACATTGTCTAAATGGAATGTAAATATTGAAATAACTGAATTAAAATAAAGCACTAAATGTCTCTTGTTAAAGCACTAGATCAAACTGCACCTGAAACATGTACAAAATAGATTTGGTCAACATATGAAATGTTGGTGAGCATTCCCAGTTTTGATATATATAGTAAGTTAAAAAGATATACAATTCAAGTGCAAGCTACAATGCATTTATGTAAACTATGTATCAAACAAATGAGCGAAATCAATCCTGTGACTGTATAAATGTACTGTATGAACTGTAGTGTACTTATCCAATAAATGGATAAAAGGCTTAACACTGGCCACGGATTCTCCGATGAAAAAGGGGGAGAATCAATCTAGGCGGGTTGTCAATCCAAATAGCGCTATCCAATGTTAAGGTCGGCTTGTACATGGTTAATGATTTCACTAAGTACAAATGTATTCTACATGTAATGTCTAAGCATAAAGCACGTTGTAAGCAAAGCACATAGTACTAGAATTGTATTGTAAAAATGTAAATTTGTATTTGAAATTGTAATAGTATACATGTAACACCCCAAAAATGTATAAAAGCAAAAAGGGGATAGGAAGTACTCACTGTTTACGTAATAGCTTGTAATTGAACTTGGACAACGAAATATGAGTTGGAATTATCCCAAAGAATCAACATAAAGAATTTGATAATGTGTAAGGGAATAACTCTAGGATACATGGAATTCTAGGGTTTCGAATTGGGGATAAACGTTTATTTGATTAATAAACAAATTGTTTATTAAATATAAGAAATTTAATAAATAAATAAATAAAAGTCTCTTTGTAAAATTTTAAGTTGAATATAGTCACAACATAAGGTTTTAAGTATGAAAATATTTTTTAAAAAATTATTTTCTTGAAAATAGAATATTTAATCTAATTATTTCAAATTGTCAAAATATGACTTTAATATCTAAAAATATTAAAATCAAAGATTTTCTGAATTAAAACTTGTAATTCAGTTCTAGATAGTTAGAAATAATTTATATAAAATTTTGGTGCAAAAATATTGAAAAATGAATTTATTATGATTTATTTATGATTAAAACTAACAAAAATTAATTAAAAATATAAAATAAACGGTTTTTCTGAAATAAAAATATTTTCTGGAATGTTTAAGAATATACAAGTTTAGGATAATTTTTGTGAGATTTAATAAAATCGTTTAGATATTTTTATAGAATTTAATAAATATAAATGAATAAACTTGTATTATTAATAATATATGTTAAATAAATTATTTTTGAAAAACTAAAATTTGGGTGATGAACTTTATCATTTGAAGATCATATGATAATTTTTGTGGAATTTCTAAACCACGTTTAGTATTTAAAAACTATTTTTAAAAGTTTAATATGTAAAATATATGTATATGAAAAAAAAAAAAGAAAAAGAAAGTTTGTGGGTTGCAGGGATCGAACCCCAGACCTGATCCGGTTCAGAGCTTTTGTGAGAAGGGCCAACCAGCTGATCTATGCGTTCGTTTTGTTTATTTTCTGTTCTAAAATAATTATATAGAAAAACTGTTTGTGTTCTTCCCCAATTTCATACCAAGCGAGCCCTAGATAATCCAATCAAACAAATCACACAACAATAACCCAATTAAGCTTAGGGTTATTGTTGTGTGTATGCCGGACATCAAAACCCATATGAAAAACAAACTTACAAACGCGTTCTTGATTATAAACGATCGGTCAACGCGAAAAGTCAACGCGAGTGTAAAAGCTTCGATTCCGGTCGATTTAGTGTTTGATAATGAAAAGTGTTATAGGGGTTATGCTAATCGCATATATGTGTATGTGTGTGCAGGTTTGATTGAGTTAATATCATGTATTTATAAGGTTTTCAATCGAGCTCAATTGGAAAGTTTATTAATGGTCTTTAAAATAGAAATTAGTCAATTCAACGCGTGTTGTTTGTTTTTGGAAAAGGGAAATGTTTAAGGTGCGTAAAATTCGGAATCCATTTGATTATTGGCGTGATTATTGGATTAAAAAAAGTATAGCTTCTTTGGGTTGTTCTTGGTGGCGAGCGACTGAAAGAGGAGGAAGAAGCAGACCATCTTTCAGACGTGGTTAAATAAAATTAAGGTTAGATTTATAACAAAAGTTAACATGTAGCTCAGATGGTGGTGTGTGTGCATGTGTGACTGAGGCTGCTCGGGTTCGAATCCCGGCTGCAGCAAGCCTTTATGTGTTTTTTTTTTTAACAGAATGGGAAGGAGAGTGGAGCTGGGCCAGGCTTTGTCTGATGGGCCTGCTGTTGGGCTCATGTGTTGGGTTGGTTGTAGTGGGTTTCAAGGCTTTTAAAAGAGAAGGGATTTGGGCTTGGTTATGTTGGGTTGTAGAGATGGTAAGAAAAAATAAAAACGTATCTATATAAAATCTGATTTTTATTATTATTATTATTATTATTATTATTATTATTATTATTATTATTATTATATGGGGATAAAATGTGACGTACAAGATAGGTGGTATGAAATAATAAAAAAAATGTATATATATAATAATAATAGGGATAAAAGTGACGGAGGTCACAGCATCCCCTACTTTTAGAAACTTCGTCCCGAAGTTATTAGAAACATAGGGTTATGGATGCTTGGGTAAAAATTAAAATAACTGTGGTTTGGAAAATTTGGGTTAAGGCACGACGTAAATTTATAGGTAACAGAGTGAATTGTTTTCGAATGATTTGGATAAGGAGAATAAGAATCTAGTAAAACATTAAACTTCAAGTTTCAGAAAGACTAAATGAACTACCAAGTAACTAGAGTTTGTTTCCTGGTCCGACTTCCAGTCTCACTTTCAATGCATCATTAGTGTTTGTATACAGGGTGTACCGCAGCTAACCCACCACACCTTTGATACTTTGAAAACGTACTGGACGCCTACCAAAAACTCTAATAGAATTTCACACTACCCTAACGTACCTGTAAATTCATGATTACGTTCCGGACCGGAATCATCAATTTACCTTACATTAGGGTTTTGTGTCCTTCTATGATCCTAATCTAACACACATTAAAGCAAATAAGTTTCACCAGAAGATGTCACAACAACACGTTGAGTTACAATGAGATGTTATCAATGAAATGAGGCCATGTAATAATGAGGTCAATTGCATTGGTTTGCAATGACTTTGTAAAGATAACAGTTTTTGAGTATGGGCTACCACTCGTCCGAGGAGCCCTTTAAATGAAATGTTTATCTGAGTTACGTGGATAATACACACATGCAAGCAAGTTTGTAAGTACTACAACCATTAAGTGTAAGTGTTATCATGAATAATTAAATGTTTACGAGTATCATGAATAATTAGATGTTCAATGAATAATCAAATTAAGGGAAAAATCAAGTTTCATGTGACAAACAATGATGTTTTTAGAAAAGCTTTGTAGGATTAAATAAGTATTTTGATTTCCATGGAAGTCAAGACCAAATGTTTCAATAAAATGTAAGGTAGAATCTGAAACTTATAAAATAAACGTAATCGAATTTGATAAATTTCCAATCTGTGTTCTTACACAATAGTATGCAAGGAAATTTCTAGATGTTGTATGTTAATGAGTGCGACAAAATTGGGTACAAAATGATAATAGAATCAAGAAAATGAAAACACGAGTATTGGATTCTCGAGTCTTGGGAAGATTTCATCCATGGCTTAACCCGTGGGATTAACGTCGTCCTGATCGTCTACTTCGTTGATATTGATATTGAAAGCTTGTCCATGTGCCACCAGGTTTACATTGTTCAATTTGGGACATTGAGGTAGCATATGGTTAGGGTCTCTACAATGATAACATGCCCGTCCGTTAGTAATCCGTAGTGGTTCCTGGGCAGCTGTTTGATGATTATCTTGCGTCCAATCTGTTACACGACAAGTAGTGACAAAGTGTCCAAACCTTCCACACCTAGTGCATTGACGACAGGGAAGATTTGCAGGGTGATGATACTTGCAAGTGTTGCATTGAGGATGGGTTCCCGTGTAGGCTTTCTTGATAGGAGGTTGAGTCACAGGACCCACAACAGTATGGTTTAGATTATCGCCCATTCGTTTCTTAGAGTTCGAAGCAGTAGTGGCGGCCTTTGCTAAATGTAAGACCCTCAGAACCGACGGGTCAAACAATTGGCATTCAAAGACTAAAACCATAACTAATATTCAAGTAGTTTTATTTTATTATCATGAAACACGCAGCGGAAAATAAATGGTTTAAGTTATTCAAACATGAAATCCCCATAATGGGTCAAAGCATATTTGTGAAACAAAACAATAGGTTTAGAAAAAGAGTTTTCAAACAATAAAGTAGGCTCTTCTTTATTCGAAAATGTCAACCCCCTCTGAGTAGCCCTGCAGCATGCCAAGACATCCCTTTTATTCTTCAAATACCTGAAATCAAACTAATATGCACGCAAAATCAGACGAGCTGAGTGAATTCAAGTTTTATGAAGTTCTTAAGTAATAAGTAAATTGTTAAAATAAAACTTAACAAAGTACTTTAACCTTAGAGTTACAATAAGCGCAATCCGCCTATATGATCCCTAAGCAAAATGTAAAGTCTAGAATAAGCGCAATCCGCCTACTTAACATAAGACTTTATTTTGAATCTACAACAAGCGCATTCCGCCTATTTGTCACAAAACTACAACAAGTCTATGTAAGCGCATATCGCCTACTAAGACTTAAACCATAACTATAAATCAAAGCAGACGTACTATATAACCATCATAGCTCAATTTATAATATTAAGTAACCGTCATACACAGTTTATATATATATTTATATATAGTAAAGCATTAAACCTAATCAAGTATAAATCAAGGCAAATCCCGATCCAACAAGCAAGGTTCTACATACACTTTCAAGACATGCATATTAGCCCAAAATGTTTTTAAAACAGTAAAAAGGGCACATGAATTCACCTTATTATACGAGTCGTGTCACGTTTAGCTAAGAACTCTAGTTGAAGTGCCGCAATTCCAACGATCAACATGTTATACCGGACTGAAACCCTACACGAAATCGTAACTCAATCGTCAGGCGGCTTGAGTCCTTAAACCGCGGAAACCTATTCATCATGACTACAATTTGTGGCTATTACAAGGAAACCCATAAATGTTTAATGGGTCTCATTACCAACTGTTACAACATCATGAATTATTCATATGCTTCATGCACCTTTTCCTATTTTTTTATTTTAACCGTATACGTGTCATATGCCATTCGTTGTTATTGAACCAAAAGCATAGCCATTGAGTTGTGCTAGGTTTCAAAATAATAGACCCTTTATTCACCCACTTATGTGGGAATGAGGATCAAGCGAGCCACATGGGATTGCATGAGTAGTTATGGTTTCATATCTAAACCAACTGTACATAGATAATTTGCATCCACATGAAACCATAACCACAACATTCACCCATGACTAACAAATAACAAACACTTCGGTTCTCATGGCCAATTCATGTTCTGGCAAGTTCCATTGCACAACAAGGAAATGAATTCAACCATATACAACGCCACATCGAGTCCCAAGGCCGCTTTATTTATGGTCGGTTATATAAAAAAATAACAAGGTTTCATATCCTAGACACGGCTAAACGAGATGATCATCATCTCCGCAACGATCATCATCGTAGCGCGCAGCCCGCGCCAAGTACCGCTGACCAAGACACGAAACCGAGCATCGAATTCGCATGACTCAAGTGTCCGGGAAGTGATATTTACCTGAACGTCAACCGTTCCGCTGAACCAACACCCTAAATCCAAGCGCCAACCTCTCGAACACACATGCCGAATCCAAACGCCGAATCCAAACGCCGAGGTGATTCTTGGTACCGAATCCGAACGGGAGGAGAAGGAAACAACACTACACTTCTTTCTTTCTACTCGTGGACAAAAGAAGCTTGATGCTTCTGTTTGCTTCTTCTCGTGGCCAAGCAAACAAAAAAGAAGTTTGTGTAAGATCTTTAACAATGGATTTGCTATTATTAATATTATCTCCTCTCGTAGATTAAAGAAAAGAAAATATTAGTTGGTGATGTAGGTTTGTCAAAGAGCACCAGGGATAAGGGACAAGAACATTAATATGGAAGTAGAAAAAAAATATATGCTACTTCATAATTTGACGATGATGAAGGTTGTGTGCAGAAACAATGCCGTGAATAAGACAAAGGGGATGAGAGCAATAGGGTATTTCATCTTGTAATATTTTACAATTAGGTCCCCATTTTGACTTCCATGTTACTTGGTCCCAAAGCTACTTGAATGAGTTTAGGAAAAGTGCAAAGAGCCCCCCTCTTAAAAAGACCAAAATGGAAAAAGAAGAAAAAGTAATACAAGTGTACATACTCTACAAGGCGAGACACAAGTGCGGAAAACTACGGGTGTTACAAGTCTCCCCCCGTTGCATTAGGATTCGTCCCCGAATCCTGCTGCAAGGGAAACAAGTGTGGATAGAGTCTTATCATTTCTGATTCGGACTTCCAAGTAGCTTCCAACCCCTTTCTTTGTCTCCACTGTACCTTCACTTTTTTAACCACTTTGTTGCGCAAGATCTTTTCCTTACAATCAAGAATGGCAATGGGCGCCTCGATGTAGTTCAACTTCTCATCCAGTTCTATATTATCAAGCGGTATACGAGCTTCCTTATCCGCCAGACACTTCCTTAAATGCGACACGTGAAAGGTTGGAGGGATACCCTTGAGTTCCCCAGGTATGTCCAACCAATAAGCCACCTCACCTACACGTGCACTAATGTGGAAAGGTCTAATGAAACTCGGTTGAGCTTTCCATGCTTGCAAAAGCGTATTATTGCCTTCTAAGAGAAGACCTTCAACAAGTCACGGCCTTCCACATTAAACTATATAGGTCCCTCCTGTTATCAGCATACGACTCATATCGATCACGAGTTGTCCTCACGAAGGCTTTGACCCTAGCAAGTTTATCTGTGGTTGCCTCTACCACTTCTAAACTACCCGATTGCTTCTGCTTAACGGAAACCCAAGAATAGGAATTTCACACCTGTGCCCATGCAACATAAACTAAGACTAGAGATCAAGCAGGCATGACCCAGTTTTGTCATAGCTCAGTTCATAAAAATATATAATATAACCATGAGACAACCCTGACTCACAACTAATACCATTGATCAGAGCAGGCATATCCCACTTCTGTCGTAGACCAGTTCGACATATCAGGTAGTCATCAAACCTAGTCTATTATATATAATAACAAGTATAACATAAACTAAGCAACAACCATGACACAAACCAATTCCATAGATCAGAGCATGCATATCCCACTTCTGTCATAGCTTAGTTTATAAGGTCAAGTAGTTGCCAGACACCGCAACTTCTCATACGGTGGCATCTCAACACCACATAATGGCATACTGATAGCGGCGTGATGGTTATTGTTATAAGAAAACTTCGCCAAGGGTAGGTGATAATCCCAGCTACCGCCGAAATCATTAATGCATGCCCGAAGCATACCTTCAAGAGTTTGGCATTCAAAGACTAAAACCATAACTAATATTCAAGTAGTTTTATTTTATTATCATGAAACACGCAGCGGAAAATAAATGGTTTAAGTTATTCAAACATGAAATCCCCATAATGGGTCAAAGCATATTTGTGAAACAAAACAATAGGTTTAGAAAAAGAGTTTTCAAACAATAAAGTAGGCTCTTCTTTATTCGAAAATGTCAACCCCCTCTGAGTAGCCCTGCAGCATGCCAAGACATCCCTTTTATTCTTCAAATACCTGAAATCAAACTAATATGCACGCAAAATCAGACGAGCTGAGTGAATTCAAGTTTTATGAAGTTCTTAAGTAATAAGTAAATTGTTAAAATAAAACTTAACAAAGTACTTTAACCTTAGAGTTACAATAAGCGCAATCCGCCTATATGATCCCTAAGCAAAATGTAAAGTCTAGAATAAGCGCAATCCGCCTACTTAACATAAGACTTTATTTTGAATCTACAACAAGCGCATTCCGCCTATTTGTCACAAAACTACAACAAGTCTATGTAAGCGCATATTGCCTACTAAGACTTAAACCATAACTATAAATCAAAGCAGACGTACTATATAACCATCATAGCTCAATTTATAATATTAAGTAACCGTCATACACAGTTTATATATATATTTATATATAGTAAAGCATTAAACCTAATCAAGTATAAATCAAGGCAAATCCCGATCCAACAAGCAAGGTTCCACATACACTTTCAAGACATGCATATTAGCCCAAAATGTTTTTAAAACAGTAAAAAGGGCACATGAATTCACCTTATTATACGAGTCGTGTCACGTTTAGCTAAGAACTCTAGTTGAAGTGCCGCAATTCCAACGATCAACATGTTATACCGGACTGAAACCCTACACGAAATCGTAACTCAATCGTCAGGCGGCTTGAGTCCTTAAACCGCGGAAACCTATTCATCATGACTACAATTTGTGGCTATTACAAGGAAACCCATAAATGTTTAATGGGTCTCATTACCAACTGTTACAACATCATGAATTATTCATATGCTTCATGCACCTTTTCCTATTTTTTTATTTTAACCGTATACGTGTCATATGCCATTCGTTGTTATTGAACCAAAAGCATAGCCATTGAGTTGTGCTAGGTTTCAAAATAATAGACCCTTTATTCACCCACTTATGTGGGAATGAGGATCAAGCGAGCCACATGGGATTGCATGAGTAGTTATGGTTTCATATCTAAACCAACTGTACATAGATAATTTGCATCCACATGAAACCATAACCACAACATTCACCCATGACTAACAAATAACAAACACTTCGGTTCTCATGGCCAATTCATGTTCTGGCAAGTTCCATTGCACAACAAGGAAATGAATTCAACCATATACAACGCCACATCGAGTCCCAAGGCCGCTTTATTTATGGTCGGTTATATAAAAAAATAACAAGGTTTCATATCCTAGACACAGCTAAACGAGATGATCATCATCTCCGCAACGATCATCATCGTAGCGCGCAGCCCGCGCCAAGTACCGCTGACCAAGACACGAAACCGAGCATCGAATTCGCATGACTCAAGTGTCCGGGAAGTGATATTTACCTGAACGTCAACCGTTCCGCTGAACCAACACCCTAAATCCAAGCGCCAACCTCTCGAACACACATGCCGAATCCAAACGCCGAATCCAAACGCCGAGGTGATTCTTGGTACCGAATCCGAACGGGAGGAGAAGGAAACAACACTACACTTCTTTCTTTCTACTCGTGGACAAAAGAAGCTTGATGCTTCTGTTTGCTTCTTCTCGTGGCCAAGCAAACAAAAAAGAAGTTTGTGTAAGATCTTTAACAATGGATTTGCTATTATTAATATTATCTCCTCTCGTAGATTAAAGAAAAGAAAATATTAGTTGGTGATGTAGGTTTGTCGAACAGCACTAGGGATAAGGGACAAGAACATTAATATGGAAGTAGAAAAAAAATATATGCTACTTCATAATTTGACGATGATGAAGGTTGTGTGCAGAAACAATGCCGTGAATAAGACAAAGGGGATGAGAGCAATAGGGTATTTCATCTTGTAATATTTTACAATTAGGTCCCCATTTTGACTTCCATGTTACTTGGTCCCAAAGCTACTTGAATGAGTTTAGGAAAAGTGCAAAGAGCCCCCCTCTTAAAAAGACCAAAATGGAAAAAGAAGAAAAAGTAATACAAGTGTACATACTCTACAAGGCGAGACACAAGTGCGGAAAACTACGGGTGTTACAAGTCTCCCCCCGTTGCATTAGGATTCGTCCCCGAATCCTGCTGCAAGGGAAACAAGTGTGGATAGAGTCTTATCATTTCTGATTCGGACTTCCAAGTAGCTTCCAACCCCTTTCTTTGTCTCCACTGTACCTTCACTTTTTTAACCACTTTGTTGCGCAAGATCTTTTCCTTACAATCAAGAATGGCAATGGGCGCCTCGATGTAGTTCAACTTCTCATCCAGTTCTATATTATCAAGCGGTATACGAGCTTCCTTATCCGCCAGACACTTCCTTAAATGCGACACGTGAAAGGTTGGAGGGATACCCTTGAGTTCCCCAGGTATGTCCAACCAATAAGCCACCTCACCTACACGTGCACTAATGTGGAAAGGTCTAATGAAACTCGGTTGAGCTTTCCATGCTTGCAAAAGCGTATTATTGCCTTCTAAGAGAAGACCTTCAACAAGTCACGGCCTTCCACATTAAACTATATAGGTCCCTCCTGTTATCAGCATACGACTCATATCGATCACGAGTTGTCCTCACGAAGGCTTTGACCCTAGCAAGTTTATCTGTGGTTGCCTCTACCACTTCTAAACTACCCGATTGCTTCTGCTTAACGGAAACCCAAGAATAGGAATTTCACACCTGTGCCCATGCAACATAAACTAAGACTAGAGATCAAGCAGGCATGACCCAGTTTTGTCATAGCTCAGTTCATAAAAATATATAATATAACCATGAGACAACCCTGACTCACAACTAATACCATTGATCAGAGCAGGCATATCCCACTTCTGTCGTAGACCAGTTCGACATATCAGGTAGTCATCAAACCTAGTCTATTATATATAATAACAAGTATAACATAAACTAAGCAACAACCATGACACAAACCAATTCCATAGATCAGAGCATGCATATCCCACTTCTGTCATAGCTTAGTTTATAAGGTCAAGTAGTTGCCAGACACCACAACTTCTCATACGGTGGCATCTCAACACCACATAATGGCATACTGATAGCGGCGTGATGGTTATTGTTATAAGAAAACTTCGCCAAGGGTAGGTGATAATCCCAGCTACCGCCGAAATCATTAATGCATGCCCGAAGCATACCTTCAAGAGTTTGGCATTCAAAGACTAAAACCATAACTAATATTCAAGTAGTTTTATTTTATTATCATGAAACACGCAACGGAAAATAAATGGTTTAAGTTATTCAAACATGAAATCCCCATAATGGGTCAAAGCATATTTGTGAAACAAAACAATAGGTTTAGAAAAAGAGTTTTCAAACAATAAAGTAGGCTCTTCTTTATTCGAAAATGTCAACCCCCTCTGAGTAGCCCTGCAGCATGCCAAGACATGCCTTTTATTCTTCAAATACCTGAAATCAAACTAATATGCACGCAAAATCAGACGAGCTGAGTGAATTCAAGTTTTATGAAGTTCTTAAGTAATAAGTAAATTGTTAAAATAAAACTTAACAAAGTACTTTAACCTTAGAGTTACAATAAGCGCAATCCGCCTATATGATCCCTAAGCAAAATGTAAAGTCTAGAATAAGCGCAATCCGCCTACTTAACATAAGACTTTATTTTGAATCTACAACAAGCGCATTCCGCCTATTTGTCACAAAACTACAACAAGTCTATGTAAGCGCATATCGCCTACTAAGACTTAAACCATAACTATAAATCAAAGCAGACGTACTATATAACCATCATAGCTCAATTTATAATATTAAGTAACCGTCATACACAGTTTATATATATATTTATATATAGTAAAGCATTAAACCTAATCAAGTATAAATCAAGGCAAATCCCGATCCAACAAGCAAGGTTCCACATACACTTTCAAGACATGCATATTAGCCCAAAATGTTTTTAAAACAGTAAAAAGGGCACATGAATTCACCTTATTATACGAGTCGTGTCACGTTTAGCTAAGAACTCTAGTTGAAGTGCCGCAATTCCAACGATCAACATGTTATACCGGACTGAAACCCTACACGAAATCGTAACTCAATCGTCAGGCGGCTTGAGTCCTTAAACCGCGGAAACCTATTCATCATGACTACAATTTGTGGCTATTACAAGGAAACCCATAAATGTTTAATGGGTCTCATTACCAACTGTTACAACATCATGAATTATTCATATGCTTCATGCACCTTTTCCTATTTTTTTATTTTAACCGTATACGTGTCATATGCCATTCGTTGTTATTGAACCAAAAGCATAGCCATTGAGTTGTGCTAGGTTTCAAAATAATAGACCCTTTATTCACCCACTTATGTGGGAATGAGGATCAAGCGAGCCACATGGGATTGCATGAGTAGTTATGGTTTCATATCTAAACCAACTGTACATAGATAATTTGCATCCACATGAAACCATAACCACAACATTCACCCATGACTAACAAATAACAAACACTTCGGTTCTCATGGCCAATTCATGTTCTGGCAAGTTCCATTGCACAACAAGGAAATGAATTCAACCATATACAACGCCACATCGAGTCCCAAGGCCGCTTTATTTATGGTCGGTTATATAAAAAAATAACAAGGTTTCATATCCTAGACACGGCTAAACGAGATGATCATCATCTCCGCAACGATCATCATCGTAGCGCGCAGCCCGCGCCAAGTACCGCTGACCAAGACACGAAACCGAGCATCGAATTCGCATGACTCAAGTGTCCGGGAAGTGATATTTACCTGAACGTCAACCGTTCCGCTGAACCAACACCCTAAATCCAAGCGCCAACCTCTCGAACACACATGCCGAATCCAAACGCCGAGGTGATTCTTGGTACCGAATCCGAACGGGAGGAGAAGGAAACAACACTACACTTCTTTCTTTCTACTCGTGGACAAAAGAAGCTTGATGCTTCTGTTTGCTTCTTCTCGTGGCCAAGCAAACAAAAAAGAAGTTTGTGTAAGATCTTTAACAATGGATTTGCTATTATTAATATTATCTCCTCTCGTAGATTAAAGAAAAGAAAATATTAGTTGGTGATGTAGGTTTGTCGAAGAGCACTAGGGATAAGGGACAAGAACATTAATATGGAAGTAGAAAAAAAATATATGCTACTTCATAATTTGACGATGATGAAGGTTGTGTGCAGAAACAATGCCGTGAATAAGACAAAGGGGATGAGAGCAATAGGGTATTTCATCTTGTAATATTTTACAATTAGGTCCCCATTTTGACTTCCATGTTACTTGGTCCCAAAGCTACTTGAATGAGTTTAGGAAAAGTGCAAAGAGCCCCCCTCTTAAAAAGACCAAAATGGAAAAAGAAGAAAAAGTAATACAAGTGTACATACTCTACAAGGCGAGACACAAGTGCGGAAAACTACGGGTGTTACAAGTCTCCCCCCGTTGCATTAGGATTCGTCCCCGAATCCTGCTGCAAGGGAAACAAGTGTGGATAGAGTCTTATCATTTCTGATTCGGACTTCCAAGTAGCTTCCAACCCCTTTCTTTGTCTCCACTGTACCTTCACTTTTTTAACCACTTTGTTGCGCAAGATCTTTTCCTTACAATCAAGAATGGCAATGGGCGCCTCGATGTAGTTCAACTTCTCATCCAGTTCTATATTATCAAGCGGTATACGAGCTTCCTTATCCGCCAGACACTTCCTTAAATGCGACACGTGAAAGGTTGGAGGGATACCCTTGAGTTCCCCAGGTATGTCCAACCAATAAGCCACCTCACCTACACGTGCACTAATGTGGAAAGGTCTAATGAAACTCGGTTGAGCTTTCCATGCTTGCAAAAGCGTATTATTGCCTTCTAAGAGAAGACCTTCAACAAGTCACGGCCTTCCACATTAAACTATATAGGTCCCTCCTGTTATCAGCATACGACTCATATCGATCACGAGTTGTCCTCACGAAGGCTTTGACCCTAGCAAGTTTATCTGTGGTTGCCTCTACCACTTCTAAACTACCCGATTGCTTCTGCTTAACGGAAACCCAAGAATAGGAATTTCACACCTGTGCCCATGCAACATAAACTAAGACTAGAGATCAAGCAGGCATGACCCAGTTTTGTCATAGCTCAGTTCATAAAAATATATAATATAACCATGAGACAACCCTGACTCACAACTAATACCATTGATCAGAGCAGGCATATCCCACTTCTGTCGTAGACCAGTTCGACATATCAGGTAGTCATCAAACCTAGTCTATTATATATAATAACAAGTATAACATAAACTAAGCAACAACCATGACACAAACCAATTCCATAGATCAGAGCATGCATATCCCACTTCTGTCATAGCTTAGTTTATAAGGTCAAGTAGTTGCCAGACACCGCAACTTCTCATACGGTGGCATCTCAACACCACATAATGGCATACTGATAGCGGCGTGATGGTTATTGTTATAAGAAAACTTCGCCAAGGGTAGGTGATAATCCCAGCTACCGCCGAAATCATTAATGCATGCCCGAAGCATACCTTCAAGAGTTTGGCATTCAAAGACTAAAACCATAACTAATATTCAAGTAGTTTTATTTTATTATCATGAAACACGCAGCGGAAAATAAATGGTTTAAGTTATTCAAACATGAAATCCCCATAATGGGTCAAAGCATATTTGTGAAACAAAACAATAGGTTTAGAAAAAGAGTTTTCAAACAATAAAGTAGGCTCTTCTTTATTCGAAAATGTCAACCCCCTCTGAGTAGCCCTGCAGCATGCCAAGACATCCCTTTTATTCTTCAAATACCTGAAATCAAACTAATATGCACGCAAAATCAGACGAGCTGAGTGAATTCAAGTTTTATGAAGTTCTTAAGTAATAAGTAAATTGTTAAAATAAAACTTAACAAAGTACTTTAACCTTAGAGTTACAATAAGCGCAATCCGCCTATATGATCCCTAAGCAAAATGTAAAGTCTAGAATAAGCGCAATCCGCCTACTTAACATAAGACTTTATTTTGAATCTACAACAAGCGCATTCCGCCTATTTGTCACAAAACTACAACAAGTCTATGTAAGCGCATATCGCCTACTAAGACTTAAACCATAACTATAAATCAAAGCAGACGTACTATATAACCATCATAGCTCAATTTATAATATTAAGTAACCGTCATACACAGTTTATATATATATTTATATATAGTAAAGCATTAAACCTAATCAAGTATAAATCAAGGCAAATCCCGATCCAACAAGCAAGGTTCCACATACACTTTCAAGACATGCATATTAGCCCAAAATGTTTTTAAAACAGTAAAAAGGGCACATGAATTCACCTTATTATACGAGTCGTGTCACGTTTAGCTAAGAACTCTAGTTGAAGTGCCGCAATTCCAACGATCAACATGTTATACCGGACTGAAACCCTACACGAAATCGTAACTCAATCGTCAGGCGGCTTGAGTCCTTAAACCGCGGAAACCTATTCATCATGACTACAATTTGTGGCTATTACAAGGAAACCCATAAATGTTTAATGGGTCTCATTACCAACTGTTACAACATCATGAATTATTCATATGCTTCATGCACCTTTTCCTATTTTTTTATTTTAACCGTATACGTGTCATATGCCATTCGTTGTTATTGAACCAAAAGCATAGCCATTGAGTTGTGCTAGGTTTCAAAATAATAGACCCTTTATTCACCCACTTATGTGGGAATGAGGATCAAGCGAGCCACATGGGATTGCATGAGTAGTTATGGTTTCATATCTAAACCAACTGTACATAGATAATTTGCATCCACATGAAACCATAACCACAACATTCACCCATGACTAACAAATAACAAACACTTCGGTTCTCATGGCCAATTCATGTTCTGGCAAGTTCCATTGCACAACAAGGAAATGAATTCAACCATATACAACGCCACATCGAGTCCCAAGGCCGCTTTATTTATGGTCGGTTATATAAAAAAATAACAAGGTTTCATATCCTAGACACGGCTAAACGAGATGATCATCATCTCCGCAACGATCATCATCGTAGCGCGCAGCCCGCGCCAAGTACCGCTGAGCAAGACACGAAACCGAGCATCGAATTCGCATGACTCAAGTGTCCGGGAAGTGATATTTACCTGAACGTCAACCGTTCCGCTGAACCAACACCCTAAATCCAAGCGCCAACCTCTCGAACACACATGCCGAATCCAAACGCCGAATCCAAACGCCGAGGTGATTCTTGGTACCGAATCCGAACGGGAGGAGAAGGAAACAACACTACACTTCTTTCTTTCTACTCGTGGACAAAAGAAGCTTGATGCTTCTGTTTGCTTCTTCTCGTGGCCAAGCAAACAAAAAAGAAGTTTGTGTAAGATCTTTAACAATGGATTTGCTATTATTAATATTATCTCCTCTCGTAGATTAAAGAAAAGAAAATATTAGTTGGTGATGTAGGTTTGTCGAAGAGCACTAGGGATAAGGGACAAGAACATTAATATGGAAGTAGAAAAAAAAATATATGCTACTTCATAATTTGACGATGATGAAGGTTGTGTGCAGAAACAATGCCGTGAATAAGACAAAGGGGATGAGAGCAATAGGGTATTTCATCTTGTAATATTTTACAATTAGGTCCCCATTTTGACTTCCATGTTACTTGGTCCCAAAGCTACTTGAATGAGTTTAGGAAAAGTGCAAAGAGCCCCCCTCTAAAAAAGACCAAAATGGAAAAAGAAGAAAAAGTAATACAAGTGTACATACTCTACAAGGCGAGACACAAGTGCGGAAAACTACGGGTGTTACACTAAAACAGTCTTAGATTGTTCAACAGTATTGGTGGTTTTCTCAGTAGCCGTCTTGGTGCCCTTCCTAATCAAGTTTCCTTTCCTTACGTGTTTGTCTGTTAATGTGGCTGCAAGTTGGATGGCTTCTTCTACCGTAGTGGCTTTGCCTCCAGTGACAACGTCTTGAATCAGGTCAGGTAATCCCTCGATATATTTTTCGATTGCTCGAGAGACTAGGGTGACCATGTGTGGAACCAGTATGCTAAGTTCGTGATATCGAGTATTATATGCTAGATTCTCACCGCTGTCTTGTTTCAACCCATAGAACTCTTCCTCTAGTTTCCTGATTTCGTTCCTAGGGCAGAATTTGGCGATCATGAGTTCCTTTACTTCAGCCCAAGATAATGATAAAGCAACATCCGCTCCTCGATTGCGTTTTTCGCCATTCCACCAGGTTAGCGCCCCCTTTTGAAGGACACTAGTAGCATAGCGAACGCGGAGTTCATCAGGACATTCACTGTTCACAAAAGTACTCTCCATGCTTTCAAACCATTGGAGGATGCCAGTAGCACCCTCCTCACCAGTGAATTTTGTGGGGTTACAGGAGTTAAAGTGTTTGTAAGTGCACCGAAATTGAGTCGTACTCCCTGTGTTGGCACTGTTACTATTCTGGGTTATCTCACCGACAAGGTTTGGGATCACTGCAGCAATTTGCTCGGCGACTAAAGATGCGAGGCGACGATCAGAACGTCGTCCAGAAGCACGAACAGGGCGTTGGCTGGCATCACGGAGCATGCGGCGAGCAAACATCTATGAGGTAGTTAATTAATAATCATGAGATTAGAAAATGTAAGTGTATAATCGTACAGATGATTTATGAAGATATGATCTTGTAAGCAATCATGATATGCAGAGTATTGTATATGAAACGAGAGGGTATTATTGGAAAAACTTGTACAAAATGCTTGGAGTGCCCTTGTCTAGCCGTAAAGCTCAACAAGAACGTTGACTTTTCAAAGGAATTGAACCCAATGGTGATCAAAGAAGACATGCTTTAGCCTATAAGTGGACACTCACTCCAGGAATCCCCAGGTAAGCATAACAGGTCCGTAAATGGATTTATGCGCTATGCTTGCCTATGCCAGAAAACCCAGTGTACAGGCGTCCACCCTTCCAGATTGCACGTGTCCTTATCACACTCATTAAAGTTCAACAACTTCGAAGGAGTAAAATAAGAGTAGGTATTATGTCTAAGAGTGTCTTCATAAAAGGTACTGCTCCCGTTCTATGATGATGTAAACTTTCCACTCCCTGTAGGACACCATCTCTATGCACCATGATGAAAGATGAGAAGAATGGAGAGGAAGGGAGAGATAGGAGAAGGAAAGTAGAGGGAAATGAGGGGTAGGGTAATTTAGGAAATATAATGCATGAAAGTTGAAGTTCGGTTATAGTCTAGGCCTTTTTATCTAATAACCTAGTTCCCTATAACCATGGCTCTGATACCAATCTGTAACACCCCAACCGATGGCGGAATCATCGAGGTGCCACGTAGTGACGATTGTTCAAAAGCACATGGTACTAAAATGTAAATATTATAGAATAAACCAGAATTGTCTTACATGGAAATGGAAAATACATTGTCTAAATGGAATGTAAATATTGAAATAACTGAATTAAAATAAAGCACTAAATGTCTCTTGTTAAAGCACTAGATCAAACTGCACCTGAAACATGTACAAAATAGATTTGGTCAACATATGAAATGTTGGTGAGCATTCCCAGTTTTGATATATATAGTAAGTTAAAAAGATATACAATTCAAGTGCAAGCTACAATGCATTTATGTAAACTATGTATCAAACAAATGAGCGAAATCAATCCTGTGACTGTATAAATGTACTGTATGAACTGTAGTGTACTTATCCAATAAATGGATAAAAGGCTTAACACTGGCCACGGATTCTCCGATGAAAAAGGGGGAGAATCAATCTAGGCGGGTTGTCAATCCAAATAGCGCTATCCAATGTTAAGGTCGGCTTGTACATGGTTAATGATTTCACTAAGTACAAATGTATTCTACATGTAATGTCTAAGCATAAAGCACGTTGTAAGCAAAGCACATAGCACTAGAATTGTATTGTAAAAATGTAAATTTGTATTTGAAATTGTAATAGTGTACATGTAACACCCCAAAAATGTATAAAAGCAAAAAGGGGATAGGAAGTACTCACTGTTTACGTAATAGCTTGTAATTGAACTTGGACAACGAAATATGAGTTGGAATTATCCCAAAGAATCAACCTAAAGAATTTGATAATGTGTAAGGGAATAACTCTAGGATACATGGAATTCTAGGGTTTCGAATTGGGGATAAACGTTTATTTGATTAACAAACAAATTGTTTATAAAATATAAGAAATTTAATAAAAAAATAAATAAAAGTCTCTTTGTAAAATTTTAAGTTGAATATAGTCACAACATAAGGTTTTAAGTATGAAAATATTTTTTAAAAAATTATTTTCTTGAAAATAGAATATTTAATCTAATTATTTCAAATTGTCAAAATATGACTTTAATATCTAAAAATATTAAAATCAAAGATTTTCTGAATTAAAAATTGTAATTCAGTTCTAGATAGTTAGAAATAATTTATATAAAATTTTGGTGCAAAAATATTGAAAAATGAATTTATTATGATTTATTTATGATTAAAACTAACAAAAATTAATTAAAAATATAAAATAAACGGTTTTTCTGAAATAAAAATATTTTCTGGAATGTTTAAGAATTTACAAGTTTAGGATAATTTTTGTGAGATTTAATAAAATCGTTTAGATATTTTTATAGAATTTAATAAATATAAATGAATAAACTTGTATTATTAATAATATATGTTAAATAAATTATTTTTGAAAAACTAAAATTTGGGTGATGAACTTTATCATTTGAAGATCATATGATAATTTTTGTGGAATTTATAAACCACGTTTAGTATTTAAAAACTATTTTTAAAAGTTTAATATGTAAAATATATGTATATGAAAAAAAAAAGAAAAAGAAAGTTTGTAGGTTGCAGGGATCGAACCCCAGACCTGATCCGGTTCAGAGCTTTTGTGAGAAGGGCCAACCAGCTGATCTATGCGTTCGTTTTGTTTATTTTCTGTTCTAAAATAATTATATAGAAAAACTGTTTGTGTTCTTCCCCAATTTCATACCAAGCGAGCCCTAGATAATCCAATCAAACAAATCACACAACAATAACCCAATTAAGCTTAGGGTTATTGTTGTGTGTATGCCGGACATCAAAACCCATATGAAAAACAAACTTACAAACGCGTTCTTGATTATAAACGATCGGTCAACGCGAAAAGTCAACGCGAGTGTAAAAGCTTCGATTCCGGTCGATTTAGTGTTTGATAATGAAAAGTGTTATAGGGGTTATGCTAATCGCATATATGTGTATGTGTGTGCAGGTTTGATTGAGTTAATATCATGTATTTATAAGGTTTTCAATCGAGCTCAATTGGAAAGTTTATTAATGGTCTTTAAAATAGAAATTAGTCAATTCAACGCGTGTTGTTTGTTTTTGGAAAAGGGAAATGTTTAAGGTGCGTAAAATTCGGAATCCATTTGATTATTGGCGTGATTATTGGATTAAAAAAAGTATAGCTTCTTTGGGTTGTTCTTGGTGGCGAGCGACTGAAAGAGGAGGAAGAAGCAGACCATCTTTCAGACGTGGTTAAATAAAATTAAGGTTAGATTTATAACAAAAGTTAACATGTAGCTCAGATGGTGGTGTGTGTGCATGTGTGACTGAGGCTGCTCGGGTTCGAATCCCGGCTGCAGCAAGCCTTTATGTGTTTTTTTTTTAACAGAATGGGAAGGAGAGTGGAGCTGGGCCAGGCCTTGTCTGATGGGCCTGCTGTTGGGCTCATGTGTTGGGTTGGTTGTAGTGGGTTTCAAGGCTTTTAAAAGAGAAGGGATTTGGGCTTGGTTATGTTGGGTTGTAGAGATGGTAAGAAAAAATAAAAACGTATCTATATAAAATCTGATTTTTATTATTATTATTATTATTATTATATGGGGATAAAATGTGACGTACAAGATAGGTGGTATGAAATAATAAAAAAAATGTATATATATAATAATAATAGGGATAAAAGTGACGGAGGTCACAGCATCCCCTACTTTTAGAAACTTCGTCCCGAAGTTATTAGAAACATAGGATTATGGATGCTTGGGTAAAAATTAAAATAACTGTGGTTTGGAAAATTTGGGTTAAGGCACGACGTAAATTTATAGGTAACAGAGTGAATTGTTTTCGAATGATTTGGATAAGGAGAATAAGAATCTAGTAAAACATTAAACTTCAAGTTTCAGAAAGACTAAATGAACTACCAAGTAACTAGAGTTTGTTTCCTGGTCCGACTTCCAGTCTCACTTTCAATGCATCATTAGTGTTTGTATACAGGGTGTACCGCAGCTAACCCACCACACCTTTGATACTTTGAAAACGTACTGGACGCCTACCAAAAACTCTAATAGAATTTCACACTACCCTAACGTACCTGTAAATTCATGATTACATTCCGGACCGGAATCATCAATTTACCTTACATTAGGGTTTTGTGTCCTTCTATGATCCTAATCTAACACACATTAAAGCAAATAAGTTTCACCAGAAGATGTCACAACAACACGTTGAGTTACAATGAGATGTTATCAATGAAATGAGGCCATGTAATAATGAGGTCAATTGCATTGGTTTGCAATGACTTTGTAAGCATAACAGTTTTTGAGTATGGGCTACCACTCGTCCGAGGAGCCCTTTAAATGAAATGTTTATCTGAGTTACGTGGATAATACACACATGCAAGCAAGTTTGTAAGTACTACAACCATTAAGTGTAAGTGTTACCATGAATAATTAAATGTTTACGAGTATCATGAATAATTAGATGTTCAATGAATAATCAAATTAAGGGAAAAATCAAGTTTCATGTGACAAACAATGATGTTTTTAGAAAAGCTTTGTAGGATTAAATAAGTATTTTGATTTCCATGGAAGTCAAGACCAAATGTTTCAATAAAATGTAAGGTAGAATCTGAAACTTATAAAATAAACGTAATCGAATTTGATAAATTTCCAATCTGTGTTCTTACACAATAGTATGCAAGGAAATTTCTAGATGTTGTATGTTAATGAGTGCGACAAAATTGGGTACAAAATGATAATAGAATCAAGAAAATGAAAACACGAGTATTGGATTCTCGAGTCTTGGGAAGATTTCATCCATGGCTTAACCCGTGGGATTAACGTCGTCCTGATCGTCTACTTCGTTGATATTGATATTGAAAGCTTGTCCATGTGCCACCAGGTTTACATTGTTCAATTTGGGACATTGAGGTAGCATATGGTTAGGGTCTCTACAATGATAACATGCCCGTCCGTTAGTAATCCGTAGTGGTTCCTGGGCAGCTGTTTGATGATTATCTTGCGTCCAATCTGTTACACGACAAGTAGTGACAAAGTGTCCAAACCTTCCACACCTAGTGCATTGACGACAGGGAAGATTTGCAGGGTGATGATACTTGCAAGTGTTGCATTGAGGATGGGTTCCCGTGTAGGCTTTCTTGATAGGAGGTTGAGTCACAGGACCCACAACAGTATGGTTTAGATTATCGCCCATTCGTTTCTTAGAGTTCGAAGCAGTAGTGGCGGCCTTTGCTAAAACAGTCTTAGATTGTTCAACAGTATTGGTGGTTTTCTCAGTAGCCGTCTTGGTGCCCTTCCTAATCAAGTTTCCTTTCCTTACGTGTTTGTCTGTTAATGTGGCTGCAAGTTGGATGGCTTCTTCTACCGTAGTGGCTTTGCCTCCAGTGACAACGTCTTGAATCAGGTCAGGTAATCCCTCGATATATTTTTCGATTGCTCGAGAGACTGGGGTGACCATGTGTGGAACCAGTATGCTAAGTTCGTGATATCGAGTATTATACGCTAGATTCTCACCGCTGTCTTGTTTCAACCCATAGAACTCTTCCTCTAGTTTCCTGATTTCGTTCCTAGGGCAGAATTTGGCGATCATGAGTTCCTTAACTTCAGCCCAAGATAATGATAAAGCAACATCCGCTCCTCGATTGCGTTTTTCGCCATTCCACCAGGTTAGCGCCCCCTTTTGAAGGACACTAGTAGCATAGCGAACGCGGAGTTCATCAGGACATTCACTGTTCACAAAAGTACTCTCCATGCTTTCAAACCATTGGAGGATGCCAGTAGCACCCTCCTCACTAGTGAATTTTGTGGGGTTACAGGAGTTAAAGTGTTTGAAAGTGCACCGAAATTGAGTCGTACTCCCTGTGTTGGCACTGTTACTATTCTGGGTTATCTCACCGACAAGGTTTGGGATCACTGCAGCAATTTGCTCGGCGACTAAAGATGCGAGGCGACGATCAGAACGTCGTCCAGAAGCACGAACAGGGCGTTGGCTGGCATCACGGAGCATGCGGCGAGCAGACATCTATGAGGTAGTTAATTAATAATCATGAGATTAGAAAATGTAAGTGTATAATCGTACAGATGATTTATGAAGATATGATCTTGTAAGCAATCATGATATGCAGAGTATTGTATATGAAACGAGAGGGTATTATTGGAAAAACTTGTACAAAATGCTTGGAGTGCCCTTGTCTAGCCGTAAAGCTCAACAAGAACGTTGACTTTTCAAAGGAATTGAACCCAATGGTGATCAAAGAAGACATGCTTTAGCCTATAAGTGGACACTCACTCCAGGAATCCCCAGGTAAGCATAACAGGTCCGTAAATGGATTTATGCGCTATGCTTGCCTATGCCAGAAAACCCAGTGTACAGGCGTCCACCCTTCCAGATTGCACGTGTCCTTATCACACTCATTAAAGTTCAACAACTTCGAAGGAGTAAAATAAGAGTAGGTATTATGTCTAAGAGTGTCTTCATAAAAGGTACTGCTCCCGTTCTATGATGATGTAAACTTTCCACTCCCTGTAGGACACCATCTCTATGCACCATGATGAAAGATGAGAAGAATGGAGAGGAAGGGAGAGATAGGAGAAGGAAAGTAGAGGGAAATGAGGGGTAGGGTAATTTAGGAAATATAATGCATGAAAGTTGAAGTTCGGTTATAGTCTAGGCCTTTTTATCTAATAACCTAGTTCCCTATAACCATGGCTCTGATACCAATCTGTAACACCCCAACCGATGGCGGAATCATCGAGGTGCCACGTAGTGACGATTGTTCAAAAGCACATGGTACTAAAATGTAAATATTATAGAATAAACCAGAATTGTCTTACATGGAAATGGAAAATACATTGTCTAAATGGAATGTAAATATTGAAATAACTGAATTAAAATAAAGCACTAAATGTCTCTTGTTAAAGCACTAGATCAAACTGCACCTGAAACATGTACAAAATAGATTTGGTCAACATATGAAATGTTGGTGAGCATTCCCAGTTTTGATATATATAGTAAGTTAAAAAGATATACAATTCAAGTGCAAGCTACAATGCATTTATGTAAACTATGTATCAAACAAATGAGCGAAATCAATCCTGTGACTGTATAAATGTACTGTATGAACTGTAGTGTACTTATCCAATAAATGGATAAAAGGCTTAACACTGGCCACGGATTCTCCGATGAAAAAGGGGGAGAATCAATCTAGGCGGGTTGTCAATCCAAATAGCGCTATCCAATGTTAAGGTCGGCTTGTACATGGTTAATGATTTCACTAAGTACAAATGTATTCTACATGTAATGTCTAAGCATAAAGCACGTTGTAAGCAAAGCACATAGTACTAGAATTGTATTGTAAAAATGTAAATTTGTATTTGAAATTGTAATAGTGTACATGTAACACCCCAAAAATGTATAAAAGCAAAAAGGGGATAGGAAGTACTCACTGTTTACGAAATAGCTTGTAATTGAACTTGGACAACGAAATATGAGTTGGAATTATCCCAAAGAATCAACCTAAAGAATTTGATAATGTGTAAGGGAATAACTCTAGGATACATGGAATTCTAGGGTTTCGAATTGGGGATAAACATTTATTTGATTAATAAACAAATTGTTTATTAAATATAAGAAATTTAATAAATAAATAAATAAAAGTCTCTTTGTAAAATTTTAAGTTGAATATAGTCACAACATAAGGTTTCAAGTATGAAAATATTTTTTAAAAAATTATTTTCTTGAAAATAGAATATTTAATCTAATTATTTCAAATTGTCAAAATATGACTTTAATATCTAAAAATATTAAAATCAAAGATTTTCTGAATTAAAAATTGTAATTCAGTTCTAGATAGTTAGAAATAATTTATATAAAATTTTGGTGCAAAAATATTGAAAAATGAATTTATTATGATTTATTTATGATTAAAACTAACAAAAATTAATTAAAAATATAAAATAAACGGTTTTTCTGAAATAAAAATATTTTCTGGAATGTTTAAGAATTTACAAGTTTAGGATAATTTTTGTGAGATTTAATAAAATCGTTTAGATATTTTTATAGAATTTAATAAATATAAATGAATAAACTTGTATTATTAATAATATATGTTAAATAAATTATTTTTGAAAAACTAAAATTTGGGTGATGAACTTTATCATTTGAAGATCATATGATAATTTTTGTGGAATTTATAAACCACGTTTAGTATTTAAAAACTATTTTTAAAAGTTTAATATGTAAAATATATGTATATGAAAAAAAAGAAAAAGAAAGTTTGTAGGTTGCAGGGATCGAACCCCAGACCTGATCCGGTTCAGAGCTTTTGTGAGAAGGGCCAACCAGCTGATCTATGCGTTCGTTTTGTTTATTTTCTGTTCTAAAATAATTATATAGAAAAACTATTTGTGTTCTTCCCCAATTTCATACCAAGCGAGCCCTAGATAATCCAATCAAACAAATCACACAACAATAACCCAATTAAGCTTAGGGTTATTGTTGTGTGTATGCCGGACATCAAAACCCATATGAAAAACAAACTTACAAACGCGTTCTTGATTATAAACGATCGGTCAACGCGAAAAGTCAACGCGAGTGTAAAAGCTTCGATTCCGGTCGATTTAGTGTTTGATAATGAAAAGTGTTATAGGGGTTATGCTAATCGCATATATGTGTATGTGTGTGCAGGTTTGATTGAGTTAATATCATGTATTTATAAGGTTTTCAATAGAGCTCAATTGGAAAGTTTATTAATGGTCTTTAAAATAGAAATTAGTCAATTCAACGCGTGTTGTTTGTTTTTGGAAAAGGGAAATGTTTAAGGTGCGTAAAATTCGGAATCCATTTGATTATTGGCGTGATTATTGGATTAAAAAAAGTATAGCTTCTTTGGGTTGTTCTTGGTGGCGAGCGACTGAAAGAGGAGGAAGAAGCAGACCATCTTTCAGACGTGGTTAAATAAAATTAAGGTTAGATTTATAACAAAAGTTAACATGTAGCTCAGATGGTGGTGTGTGTGCATGTGTGACTGAGGCTGCTCGGGTTCGAATCCCGGCTGCAGCAAGCCTTTATGTGTTTTTTTTTTAACAGAATGGGAAGGAGAGTGGAGCTGGGCCAGGCCTTGTCTGATGGGCCTGCTGTTGGGCTCATGTGTTGGGTTGGTTGTAGTGGATTTCAAGGCTTTTAAAAGAGAAGGGATTTGGGCTTGGTTATGTTGGGTTGTAGAGATGGTAAGAAAAAATAAAAACGTATCTATATAAAATCTGATTTTTATTATTATTATTATTATTATTATTATTATTATTATTATTATTATTATATGGGGATAAAATTTGACGTACAAGATAGGTGGTATGAAATAATAAAAAAAATGTATATATATATAATAATAATAAGGATAAAAGTGACGGAGGTCACAGATAAACTGTCACACCCTCAAATTACCACTTGCGGGGTTTTACCGCTTCCCAGCATACCCACCCGTCTTCGACCCAGAAGAAGACCCAGATGTATCAAACTTCTTCGCCGGCTGAGCTGGTACCACACTCTTCCCCACACTCTCCCACTTCCTCTTGTTCCCCTCAGCAGCCTTCACAGCAGCACCCTTGGGTGGCAAAACGCCTTCTGCCACCTTCAGGTTAGTCATCCGATGAGCTGATCGGACAACTTCTGCAATAGTGGGAAGATTCCCAGCAGCCACCAACCCAGCAATCTCGGGCACTAGTCCAGACACATAGTGCTCGATCCTCCTGTACTCGGGTGTGTGTAAGTCAGGACACAACACCGCCAGCTCGTTTCTCCTCACAGTATACTCCTCAATCTCCGATCCAACCATCTTGTAACTCCATACCTCATGCTCCAACTTCTGTATCTCCTCCCTCGGACAATACTCACCTCTCAAAAGCTGCACAAACTCCGCCCAAGGCATAGCAATAGCCTCTCCCAATCCCATGTTCTGAGTAGTAGCATTCCACCACGACAATGCAGGCCCCTCAAATGTCGCGGTAGCGTACTTCACTCGGTCCCCAGCAGGACAGTTACACATAACAAACACAGATTCCACCTTCTCCAGCCATCGGAGCAGTCCCACCGCTCCCTCAGTTCCAGCGAAGTTATGGGGCTGACAGTCCCTAAACTTCTTATAAGAGCACTGAGGTGGGGGTGGATTGGCACCAACACCTGAAACACGGTACACGAGTAAAACACAAACGAAAGGACACGAAACTCAAAAATGAGGCAAGGTCGACAAAATCAACTCACCACCCATGGCATTAATCCCGGCCTGGAAATTAGCCATAGCCATGTTCACTTGCTGCTGGAGCAAGTTGTTCAGTTCAGCCTGGGTCATGTTGATGTTCCCACGACCACCGCCTCCGGCACGACCACCACCGCCAGCACGGCCACCGCCTCCACCACGACGTCCACCACCGCGAGCACCAGACATGATCTAACAAACCAAGAAATCGAGAGATTCAGATTCACTCCCAGTGTCAACCACTAGAAATTTACAAGAGTTAACCTAGGGACAAATTCAGGACTATACATCCAAACTCGAAGTCCATCGGGATTTTCATGCATTCCAGTTTATTATTTCGTGTGCACCCGAAATGATAAACTGCTCTACATGGTCCTCCAGATGTACCCCTAATCTAGACCCCAGTCACCGAACATTGTCGCCTATGTGGCAATAGGTGCAAGTGTAAGAAGGCATGTGTGTGCTAGAACCAACAAATCAACCCCTCCTCCTTCAATCCAGAAGAAGAAGACAAGAGTAGGTAAGAACCCAAATAAAACGGATGATGTAACGGAGAAGCATGATGATGATGTAAGGACACCCCGACAACGTTAGTACATATCCCTTTAATAGACCCCAAGTATGTGACCGTCTAGTGTGTGCGACTCGGCTATAGACCAGACTCTACATGCAGTCCTAGTTCACTATAACCATTGGCTCTGATACCAATCTGTCACACCCTCAAATTACCACTTGCGGGGTTTTACCGCGAGGCGCATGACAAACCAGGATCCAAGTCAACGATCACAATAAACGACACTATATGAAGTACGTAAACCCAAAAACATAAATTTCATAAGCGGAAGCATTTAAAGAATTTAATCTCTACAAAACAGTGTTCCCAAGTATCCAAGACACTTATTACAAAACGTGCACTAAAATCTAGACGCCAATGCAGACCCGTGCGCCTAGTTCCGTTCATTGCTACCTTAGCGACCTGAGAAAACATGCCAAAAAGATGTCAACATATAAAGCTGGTGAGTTCACAGGTTTGTTCAAAATGTTACCAAAGTGTTACCATGTCCATACTATATCAATGTTACCAAGTACGCTAGCTAGGCGTATGTTTCATTACTACTACGATTGGAAACCATTACTAGACACGTTTAGCAATGTTCAGCATGTTTAAGCAGCCCGTATGTTCAGCATGATACCAATGTACCTGTTCGAGACAATATGCACCCGCCCGGCCCTCCAAGCCGACGAGTGGGGCAGGTCACGCCCAATAGATCTATCCACATTTCCCCCGTTGTGCAAACCCGCACATTCATGGTTTCCCCCGGGACTTTCCAAAAGATCGTATAGCAATATAAAGTTAAAACCATAGTATGACATAAGTTACCAAAACCGTTTAGTGCATGTTTTCTCCCCCAAGAGTTAAATCAGTAAAAGTGGGGCCGTGAACTCACCTTAAGTTGCGTTCTTCAAATATAAGTAAAGATGTTTAGCCCTTGATAATCCCTCTACCGGAGATCTATCAAAATGTTCACGTAAGTGTTCCGACTAATAACCATAAGGTTATCTAGTCCCTGATTGTCCAGATCGTAACCAAGTATGTTTTAAAACGTGTTTAAATGTTTAACCGACACACTAGACCGACCCGACATCCCGTTGGTGACCCATTACCCTAACTTATCAAGCATATATAGATTACACACAAGGTTCAAGCATAAAACACTTAGTTTGTATCAAAAATCTCATTTCTGCATCAGAACGGTCGAACCAGTCAGTTTTAAGTCTCCTTCGCACCTTTTTGTCTCCTTCGCACCATTTACAATACGTTCGACCGTTTGATGCTTCCTTCGCCCGTTTATACACATTCGTCCAATAAAATCCCAGGTTCGACCCTGGATTCCTCCTTCGCACCATCGACTGGTCGAAGGAGGCCAGGTTCGCCCCTGTTGTATTATTTTTCCTAAAAACGCTTCAAACACATTCAAAACGACCCGAAACATCATCAAACACAGCAGTCAAGCATGAATAACTTATCCCTACAAAACCCCATCGATTTCCCCCGATAACACGTCCGTTTCAGCCCTTTCCCAAAATGGTAAAGATTATGGAAACATCACTTTCGTGCATGGATTATTTACCCAATTTGGAAACTTTTGAAATCGATTCATGTTTAGCTTAAAATACTCAGTTTGTCGATTATCCGATCTTTCTTATTCATTCTATTGATCATAATTATTCATGCATCAAGTAATAATCCAATAAAACCCCCAAATATCAATATACCCAATCATAACCCTAGACAACCATAATCCAATCATTAACAACAATCCTATATCATGTTTCTACCATAGATATAGCAGCAAATCAGTGAACAACACATAACCCTACATAACACACAACTAACACATGTTATTCATTATGAAAACCTATGCTAAATGATCATGTTTTGATTTAGAAAGATGTTTAAAAGGTTTTTAATCATAAAAACACCCTTAGAACAGATCTGGACAATTAGGGTTAGATGAAAACGAATTAAAATACTTTTAAAAGATTTAGGATTATGAACACACCTTGGATTCTTGTTTAGATGTTGTAGATAGGTTAGATTATGAAAAAGAAGAGCAAAAACTCCTTCCTTAGTGTTTAAGATCGTTTGAGAGCGTTTTGGGACGGTTAGGGTTTGTGAAATGATGAAAAATGACAAAGGTTGGTATTTATACTAGTCTTCCTTCGCACCAACTCATTGGTCGAATGTAGTCTCCTTCGCCCCTTTCTCAGGGTCGAATGAGCCCTGTTTGGTCGAAGGAAATTTCTCAATTTCCACTTCCCTGGTTCGCCCACTTGCATGGGTCGAACCAGACATTTTCATTCTCCTTCGACCACTCGAAGTGGTCGAACCAGAATCCCTTTTTAGCTAGTTTTCCAGTTTGTCGTGTTTAACGCATTCTAACACATCCTAACACATAAGCATGCATCCTTAGTCCATATTTAACACATTTAGGCACAGATAATCATTTACACATCATATAAACATATCTATGTATATAATCCACCATACAACCCATAATCTACACATATACTTAATTAGTTCATGTAATGTTACCAACAACGGAACCCGGTACTAGTGTATTACCAAAACGACTCCCAATGATCCTCCAGATCATTGTACCCTGGACAATCCTAACTTGACCCGACTCAACTAACCTAGTTAAGTTTGTTTATAAACGTTTCTCGCTAAGGTAGACTTAGATGCTACTAATATGTTTAAGCCGAACATGCCGGGTGTCACATCATCCCCACGTTGAAAGAATTTTCGTCCCGAAAATTGCGCAAAGCCCAAAAAGAAAGAAACGAAAAGAACAGAACAAAAGAAACTTACCGGATGTCACATCATCCCCACGTTGAAAGGAATCTCGACCCGAGATTCATTCCGCTTCAGCAGTAACATGCCTCGATTCGAACACGCGCTTCGGAAAGAGATGAGGATACTTAGATTTCATCTGATCCTCCCGTTCCCATGTGAACTCAGGTCCACGGTTCGAGTTCCAACGGACTTTAACGATGCGGATTTTACTCCGACGAAGGCTACGAATCTTGTAGTCGAGAATCTCGACAGGTTCCTCCACAATGCGAAGACGATCATCAACCTTGATCTCTTCCAGTGGTACAATGAGAGATTCATCAGCCAAACACTTCTTCAGGTTAGACACATGGAAGACGTTGTGTACACTACCGAGCTCCGCCGGTAAGTCAAGTCTGTATGTCACCGGCCCAATCCGGTCCAGGATTGCGAACGGTCCGACATAACGAGGGTTAAGCTTGCCACGCTTTCCAAAGCGTATGACGCCCTTCCATGGTGAAACTTTCAGAAGTACCTTGTCCCCAACCTGGAACTCTAAAGGTTTTCGACGGCGATCGGCATAGCTCTTCTGACGATCCCGTGCAGCAGCCAAACGTTGACGGATCTGTACGATTTTCTCCGAAGTTTCGTACACGAGTTCCGGACCAGTGAGCTGGCTCTCGCCCACCTCGGCCCAACAAAGTGGTGATCGACATTTCCGTCCGTAAAGAGCCTCGAACGGAGCTGCCTTGATGCTAGAATGATAGCTGTTGTTGTAGGAGAACTCCACTAACGGCAGGTGGATCTCCCAACTTTTGCCAAAATCGATAACACATGCCCGAAGCATGTCTTCCAAGGTTTGAATCGTCCGCTCACTCTGTCCATTAGTTTGCGGATGATAAGCCGTACTCATATCCAACTGAGTACCCAAAGCCTTGTGCAGAGCCTTCCAGAAACGCGAAGCGAAACGAGAATCACGATCAGAGATAATAGAAACAGGCACCCCGTGCCGAGCAACCACCTCCTTAAGGTAAAGTCGAGCTAACCGCTCGAGTCCATCGGTCTCCTTAATAGGTATAAAACGTGCCGATTTTGTCAGCCGGTCAACAATCACCCAAATCATATCATAACCACTAGGTGACCTTGGCAGCTTGGTGACAAAATCCATCGTGATTCGTTCCCACTTCCATTCTGGAACCTCTGGTTGTTGCAAGAGACCAGACGGCCTCTGATACTCTACCTTGACTTTAGCACAAGTCAAACATTTGCTGACGTAAGAAGCTATGTCAGCTTTCATGTTCGGCCACCAATAAAGTATCTTCAAATCCTGATACATCTTATCGGAGCCAGGGTGAATAGAATACCGGGATTTGTGAGCTTCATCCAGAACAAGCTCGCGCAATCCCCCGAACAATGGGACCCAAACACGTCCCGCAAAATAGTGTAAGCCATCAGTCCTGAGCTCAAGATGCTTGTCAGCACTGTGCATAGTCTCAGCCTTAAGGTTTTCCTCCTTCAAGGCTTCTAACTGTGCAGAACGGATCTGGTCAGGCAACGACGAATGAATGGTGAGCTGTAAGGCTCGAACACGGCGAGGGTTCGCAGACTCCTTCCTGCTCAAGGCGTCCGCCTTGCCAGGATGGTATTTGATGGCACAGTCATAATCGTTCAGGAGTTCAACCCAGCGACGCTGCCGCATGTTCAACACCTTCTGGTCGAAAATATGCTGAAGACTCTTGTGATCGGTATATACTTCACACTTGGTACCGTACAAGTAATGTCTCCAGATTTTCAACGCAAAGACCACCACACCCAGTTCCAAGTCATGAGTAGTGTAGTTCTTCTCATGAACTATGAGTTGTCGAGAAGCATAAGCAATAACCTTCCCGCGCTGCATCAACACGCAACCGATACCACGAATAGAAGCATCACAGTACACGACGAAATCATCAGTGCCTTCCGGCAAGGCTAAAATAGGTGCAGAGCAAAGTTTAAGCTTCAGCATCTGAAACGCTGATTCTTGTGGTTCATCCCAGTCGAACTTTTGATCCTTCTGGGTAAGAGCAGTGAGGGGTTGAGCGATCTTCGAAAATCCCTCGATGAAACGACGATAATAACCCGCAAGACCTAGGAATTGCCGCACCTCAAATGGCGTCTTTGGTGCTTCCCAGTCTTTAATAGCTTCGATCTTAGCCGGATCGACATGAATTCCCAGTTCATTCACCACATGTCCTAGGAATTGAACTTCACGCAACCAAAAATCACACTTCGAGAACTTAGCATACAACTGCTCTTGTCTCAAAAGTTCCAAGACCAACCGCAGGTGTTCCTCATGATCCGCCTTGTTCTTGGAATAGATTAGAATGTCGTCAATAAATACGATGACGAACTTATCAAGGTAAGGCTTGCAAACGCGGTTCATCAAATCCATGAACACCGCCGGTGCGTTAGTGAGACCGAAAGGCATGACCAAGAACTCAAAATGGCCATAACGAGTGCGAAAAGCAGTCTTCTGAATGTCAGCTTCCCTGACGCGCAACTGGTGATAACCGGACCGCAAATCAATCTTCGAATAGTAGCTGGAGCCCTGAAGCTGGTCAAAGAGATCATCGATGCGAGTAAGAGGATAACGATTCTTGATGGTCACTTTGTTCAGCTCACGATAATCAATACACATACGAAGACTTCCGTCCTTCTTCTTCACAAACAAGATAGGAGCTCCCCACGGGGAAGAACTCGGTCGAATGAAACCCTTTTCCAAGAGTTCCTGTAACTGGCTGGACAACTCTTGCATCTCGGGAGGTGCAAGACGATACGGAGCTCGGGCAATAGGAGCTGCGCCCGGAGTGAGATCAATACCAAACTCAACCTGACGATGGGGAGGAAGACCAGGTAAATCATCAGGAAACACGTCAGAAAATTCACGAACCACCGGGATATCCTCGATCTTCTTCTCATCGTCAGAAGAAACGTTAACAAGTGCCAGAATGGCCGAACAGCCCTTCCGAAGATACTTACGGGCTTTCATGCTAGAAATGATACTCAGCGGAGCACCGCTTTTCTCGCCACGAACCGAAAGAATCTCTCCATCAGGGAGAGGGATCCGAATAACCTTATCAAAACAAACGATCTCCGCGCGATACAACGATAACCAATCCATGCCGACCACAACATCAAAACTACCCAGAGGTACCGGCATAAGGTCAATGGGGAAAGACAAACCCGACAGTTCCAAACGACATTCCCTAAGGGTATGTGTCGCTTCAATTTTCTTACCATCAGCCAATTCTATTAAGTACTTAGCCTCTAAAGGTGTGGCTACTATATCTAGCAATCGACTAATATCCAAAGATACGAAACTCTTATCGGCACCAGAATCAAACAAAACAGAAACATAGCGATCATTAAGAAGGAACGTACCGGTAACTGTGTCTGGATCCTGCCTAGCCTCTGCAGATCCAATGACGAAAGCACGTGCAGTCCTGCCTCCGCCGCCATTGTTCCCGTTACCGTTCCCGCCCCTCCCATTATCGCCCTGCTTCAGTTTGGGACAATCACGCTTGAAATGCCCCGTGTCACCACAGTTATAACACCCCTGCCTCCCCTGAGTCCCCTGAGCAGCAGGAGCAGGAGCAGCCGCAGGAGTCTGAGTTGGGGTGAGCGCCACCTTGCAATCCTTAGCATGGTGCCCCAACTGATGGCACCGATGACAACGAGCCCTATCACAACTCCCAGAGTGATGAAAACCACACTTGTTGCACTTGGGATGCTTCCCAGCATACCCACCCGTCTTCGACCCAGAAGAAGACCCAGATGTATCAAACTTCTTCGCCGGCTGAGCTGGTACCACACTCTTCCCCACACTCTCCCACTTCCTCTTGTTCCCCTCAGCAGCCTTCACAGCAGCACCCTTGGGTGGCAAAACGCCTTCTACCACCTTCAGGTTAGTCATCCGATGAGCTGATCGGACAACTTCAGCAATAGTGGGAAGATTCCCAGCAGCCACCAACCCAGCAATCTCGGGCACTAGTCCAGACACATAGTGCTCGATCCTCCTGTACTCGGGTGTGTGTAAGTCAGGACACAACACCACCAGCTCGTTTCTCCTCACAGTATACTCCTCAATCTCCGATCCAACCATCTTGTAACTCCATACCTCATGCTCCAACTTCTGTATCTCCTCCCTCGGACAATACTCACCTCTCAAAAGCTGCACAAACTCCGCCCAAGGCATAGCAATAGCCTCTCCCAATCCCATGTTCTGAGTAGTAGCATTCCACCACGACAATGCAGGCCCCTCAAATGTCGCGGTAGCGTACTTCACTCGGTCCCCAGCAGGACAGTTACACATAACAAACACAGATTCCACCTTCTCCAGCCATCGGAGCAGTCCCACCGCTCCCTCAGTTCCAGCGAAGTTATGGGGCTGACAGTCCCTAAACTTCTTATAAGAGCACTGAGGTGGGGGTGGATTGGCACCAACACCTGAAACACGGTACACGAGTAAAACACAAACGAAAGGACACGAAACTCAAAAATGAGGCAAGGTCGACAAAATCAACTCACCACCCATGGCATTAATCCCGGCCTGGAAATTAGCCATAGCCATGTTCACTTGCTGCTGGAGCAAGTTGTTCAGTTCAGCCTGGGTCATGTTGATGTTCCCACGACCACCGCCTCCGGCACGACCACCGCCGCCAGCACGGCCACCGCCTCCACCACGACGTCCACCACCGCGAGCACCAGACATGATCTAACAAACCAAGAAATCGAGAGATTCAGATTCACTCCCAGTGTCAACCACTAGAAATTTACAAGAGTTAACCTAGGGACAAATTCAGGACTATACATCCAAACTCGAAGTCCATCGGGATTTTCATGCATTCCAGTTTATTATTTCGTGTGCACCCGAAATGATAAACTGCTCTACATGGTCCTCCAGATGTACCCCTAATCTAGACCCCAGTCACCGAACATTGTCGCCTATGTGGCAATAGGTGCAAGTGTAAGAAGGCATGTGTGTGCTAGAACCAACAAATCAACCCCTCCTCCTTCAATCCAGAAGAAGAAGACAAGAGTAGGTAAGAACCCAAATAAAACGGATGATGTAACGGAGAAGCATGATGATGATGTAAGGACACCCCGACAACGTTAGTACATATCCCTTTAATAGACCCCAAGTATGTGACCGTCTAGTGTGTGCGACTCGGCTATAGACCAGACTCTACATGCAGTCCTAGTTCACTATAACCATTGGCTCTGATACCAATCTGTCACACCCTCAAATTACCACTTGCGGGGTTTTACCGCGAGGCGCATGACAAACCAGGATCCAAGTCAACGATCACAATAAACGACACTATATGAAGTACGTAAACCCAAAAACATAAATTTCATAAGCGGAAGCATTTAAAGAATTTAATCTCTACAAAACAGTGTTCCCAAGTATCCAAGACACTTATTACAAAACGTGCACTAAAATCTAGACGCCAATGCAGACCCGTGCGCCTAGTTCCGTTCATTGCTACCTTAGCGACCTGAGAAAACATGCCAAAAAGATGTCAACATATAAAGCTGGTGAGTTCACAGGTTTGTTCAAAATGTTACCAAAGTGTTACCATGTCCATACTATATCAATGTTACCAAGTACGCTAGCTAGGCGTATGTTTCATTACTACTACGATTGGAAACCATTACTAGACACGTTTAGCAATGTTCAGCATGTTTAAGCAGCCCGTATGTTCAGCATGATACCAATGTACCTGTTCGAGACAATATGCACCCGCCCGGCCCTCCAAGCCGACGAGTGGGGCAGGTCACGCCCAATAGATCTATCCACATTTCCCCCGTTGTGCAAACCCGCACATTCATGGTTTCCCCCGGGACTTTCCAAAAGATCGTATAGCAATATAAAGTTAAAACCATAGTATGACATAAGTTACCAAAACCGTTTAGTGCATGTTTTCTCCCCCAAGAGTTAAAGCAGTAAAAGTGGGGCCGTGAACTCACCTTAAGTTGCGTTCTTCAAATATAAGTAAAGATGTTTAGCCCTTGATAATCCCTCTACCGGAGATCTATCAAAATGTTCACGTAAGTGTTCCGACTAATAACCATAAGGTTATCTAGTCCCTGATTGTCCAGATCGTAACCAAGTATGTTTTAAAACGTGTTTAAATGTTTAACCGACACACTAGACCGACCCGACATCCCGTTGGTGACCCATTACCCTAACTTATCAAGCATATATAGATTACACACAAGGTTCAAGCATAAAACACTTAGTTTGTATCAAAAATCTCATTTCTGCATCAGAACGGTCGAACCAGTCAGTTTTAAGTCTCCTTCACACCTTTTTGTCTCCTTCGCACCATTTACAGTACGTTCGACCGTTTGATGCTTCCTTCGCCCGTTTATACACATTCGTCCAATAAAATCCCAGGTTCGACCCTGGATTCCTCCTTCGCACCATCGACTGGTCGAAGGAGGCCAGGTTCGCCCCTGTTGTATTATTTTTCCTAAAAACGCTTCAAACACATTCAAAACGACCCGAAACATCATCAAACACAGCAGTCAAGCATGAATAACTTATCCCTACAAAACCCCATCGATTTCCTCCGATAACACGTCCGTTTCAGCCCTTTCCCAAAATGGTAAAGATTATGGAAACATCACTTTCGTGCATGGATTATTTACCCAATTTGGAAACTTTTGAAATCGATTCATGTTTAGCTTAAAATACTCAGTTTGTCGATTATCCGATCTTTCTTATTCATTCTATTGATCATAATTATTCATGCATCAAGTAATAATCCAATAAAACCCCCAAATATCAATATACCCAATCATAACCCTAGACAACCATAATCCAATCATTAACAACAATCCTATATCATGTTTCTACCATAGATATAGCAGCAAATCAGTGAACAACACATAACCCTACATAACACACAACTAACACATGTTATTCATTATGAAAACCTATGCTAAATGATCATGTTTTGATTTAGAAAGATGTTTAAAAGGTTTTTAATCATAAAAACACCCTTAGAACAGATCTGGACAATTAGGGTTAGATGAAAACGAATTAAAATACTTTTAAAAGATTTAGGATTATGAACACACCTTGGATTCTTGTTTAGATGTTGTAGATAGGTTAGATTATGAAAAAGAAGAGCAAAAGCTCCTTCCTTAGTGTTTAAGATCGTTTGAGAGCGTTTTGGGACGGTTAGGGTTTGTGAAATGATGAAAAATGACAAAGGTTGGTATTTATACTAGTCTTCCTTCGCACCAACTCATTGGTCGAATGTAGGCTCCTTCGCCCCTTTCTCAGGGTCGAATGAGCCCTGTTTGGTCGAAGGAAATTTCTCAATTTCCACTTCCCTGGTTCGCCCACTTGCATGGGTCGAACCAGACATTTTCATTCTCCTTCGACCACTCGAAGTGGTCGAACCAGAATCCCTTTTTAGCTAGTTTTCCAGTTTGTCGTGTTTAACGCATTCTAACACATCCTAACACATAAGCATGCATCCTTAGTCCATATTTAACACATTTAGGCACAGATAATCATTTACACATCATATAAACATATCTATGTATATAATCCACCATACAACCCATAATCTACACATATACTTAATTAGTTCATGTAATGTCACCAACAACGGAACCCGGTACTAGTGTATTACCAAAACGACTCCCAATGATCCTCCAGATCATTGTACCCTGGACAATCCTAACTTGACCCGACTCAACTAACCCAGTTAAGTTTATTTATAAACGTTTCTCGCTAAGGTAGACTTAGATGCTACTAATATGTTTAAGCCGAACATGCCGGGTGTCACATAAACAAATGATGTCTCTGTTCCATCGGTGAATCCTTGCTCTCCATAATTGAATGCTTCCTATCCTTCATTTTTCCCCTTTTTTTCATTGAACACTCACTGGTGATGTATACCCTAGGCTCACACTCAAAACATTAAAACATCCAAAACAAACAAAAACAAAATAAAATTGAAAAGCATAAAATAACTAGCACACCAAACGTAAATAAAATGATCATGCCCACGCAATTAATATAATAAGGAAAAAAAATACATGGACCTGATCAACGGGTTGCCTCCCGGAAGCGCTAAGTTTAAGGGTCTTCAGCCAGACCGAATACACCACCCTCATAGTGGTCGAGTTGGATGCCTTCCTCCCTCCGCCTCTAAAGATGCAACCCTCCTACGTTCCGCTAGGTCCTTTAAGGTGTTCCTAACCGGGTCAACCATCTTTTCTGTTCTTGTTTCATTGTCCAAATCAGGCGGTTTCTTCAATTTCGTCTTTCTTCCTTTTACCGTGCTATTCTTGACTGCTCCAAACCTGTTAACGACACAAAAATCCTCTTTTGGGTGATCCTCTTTTACAAGAGGGCCACCACTATAAAAAAGTCGTTTTTGGGACATTTCTCATCAACAACCGAGTTAGACAAATTTGGATATACATTTAAATATAACTCACGGTCACCAAACTTCATGCGTACCGTTCCATTAGCACAATTTATAATAGCATGCGCAGTTGCTAAGAACGGCCTACCCAGTATAACGGTGGGTTGTGTGTTTTTAGCACTACTTACATAGTCTACCACCAAAAAATCAACTGGGTAGTAGAAATCCTCTACCTTCACCAACACATCATTCACCATCCCCCTTGGATGCGTGGGAGTCTGATCAGCTAACACCATCGTGGTGTTAATTTCATGTAGTGGACCAAAGTCATATTGGTCAAACAGACTCCCAGGCAATATACTCACACATGCTCCAAGATCTAGGAGCGCCCTTTCTATTTTAAATTCTCCAACCTGAATTGGAATCAATGGGGCTCCTGGATCTTGAAGTTTAGGGGGAAGAGCATCCGACAAAACAGTACGAACATGTGCCCCTAAGTGTTCGGGCAACTTTTTGTGCTTGTTTTGGTTGCTCAACTCTTTCACACATTCGACATGAGCAGGAACCTTTTCAATTGCATCAATAAGTGGTAAATTTATTTTGACTTGTTTAAAATTTTCCCACCTCTCGTCCTTTGGTGGGCTCCACTTATAAATGCTTGACACATTGTTTAGGTCTACTAAAGCTGCAGGGTATGGGATGGTATTAGTCTCCATCCCCACACTTGTCTTAGTAACCATCTCATTTAAACACTTTTCGCAAAAAGATTTTTTATAAATTTTAACTTCAAAATTATTTTGCGAAATATTTTCCTCTTCCTGCTCATCATCACTATCAACCTCCTCCACCACACCATCAACAAATTGTTGTGGTGGAGTTGTTTCATTACCCACAACCTTATCATTCAAAATAAAACTCACCGCATTTATATGCACGCTTTGATTGTTTCTTTAGCTCGATGCTTGATGTTGTGGGTTGATAGTGGTATTACTAGGAAGTTTCCCCGTGCTTCCTCTCCATTGAGCCATTTCTTCCGCTAGTTGGGCCACTTGTTTAGCCAAGGCCTCATGAGACTTATCTCTCACCTCATTTGCTTTGTTGTTCTCTTTCATCATGCTCATTAAGGCATCCATTTTTGAACTCAAAGACTCATCACCACCTTGACTTCCCAAAGAGTTTCCTTGGTTGCTTGAGGAGTCGCCTTGGTTGTAACCTCTTTGATAATTGTTGTTGTACCCTTGGTTACTACCTTGATTGAAGTTGTTTCTTTATTAACCGCCTTGATTACCACCTTGGCGACCTTGATATTGCCCACCACCGCTTTGATTTCCCGATTGGAAATTCGGGTTCATTTGGTTAGAAGGATTACCATACCTAAAGTTAGGATGGTTTCTCAAGCCTGCATGATAAGTGTTGGAGTTCATGTCATACTTCCTTTCTCCATACACTTGATTTACTTCTTCGGTCGGTTGACCCATATCACCGGAGCACTCACTAGCTTTATGCCCCAAATCTCCACAATTATCACACACGGGGTATTGTATCGATGACACCTCCCGTTTCTTCATCCTTGCCAACTCTCTTTCCAACTGAGCAATTCGGTCCTTAGAACTTGAATCTGCATCGGGAAGAGATTTAGAGACCGGGTGTTTAGTTCTTCGATCAGCTGCCTCTTCCGATTTTGAATTCTTCGCCATTAGCTCCAAAAAATCCCAATCTTCTTGCTCCGGATTAGATGACAATGTTCCATTGCTAGTAGACTTGAGATATTTTCTTTCCTCTTTGCTCAATCCATTCACGAAACTACTAACCAATTCCCAAAGGTCGATGTTGTGGTGCGGGCATTTCCGAATTAACTCCTTGAAGCGAGTGAAAGCTTCATGAAGTGGTTCCCCTTGTAACTGTTGAAAAGAACGAATCTCTAACCGTACCGCATCTGTTTTAAAACTGGGGAAATATTCATCCAAGAATACCTGTTGCATTTCTCCCCAGGTATAAATGCTGTGTGCGGGTAAAGTGAGGAACCACGTCTTTGCTTTATCCTTGAGAGAAAACCGGAATAGCCTCAACTGTACTTCATCTAACGAAAATTTATGACCTCCCATAGTACCACACATTGCCTTGAATTCAGATAGGTGATCATATGGGTCTTCATTAGCCATTCCATGAAAATGAGGAATGATGTTGATGTAGTTAGGCTTGCAATCAAAGGATCTTCTCCCTGGAGGTGGTGGTACAATAGGTGATTCGTTCTCAGATGCAAGTGGTCTAAACCGACCATTGACTCCTTGCATTGGAACTGGGGGCCTTCGTCTTGGAGCATTAACTTCTTCACCTCTAGGTTGTCTTCCCCCATTAGGTCTTCTTTCCGCTCGACCCACAAAATTTTCACCCCGGTTTTGGTGAATGTTGGGAAATTGATGCCTTCTTGGGTTTTGTCTTGGTTGATGATTATTAATGACGTGATTGTAATAACCGTCATTACCCCCGTTTTGATTTGCACCCACATTAGAACTATTATCACCTTGATACTCTTCCTCATCTCCATAATCATCACTAACATTTCTGTAGCCCCAATCCTCATCATCCTCATTGTAATCCCTTTCAGAATATTCATCTTCTCCCGAGTGGTAGGAATGAACACTAACTCTGTCTGATGATTGATAACTTGGTACACTGAATGGATCATCATCATTAATGTTCGCCCTCAATTCTTCAATATTCTCAACATAATCGTCATATCCGGCTTCATTGTATCGATTGACCGGATCAAATGTGGGATTGCCACGGTTAGACATGGAAGGACCTTGGTTTACATTTCGGGTGTTGGGATTTCGGTTGTGAATTGGTTGGTGAGGTGGGTGTTGTTGGGTTTGATTTTGATGAGGTGGAGTGGGTGGTCTTCGATTTTCACCTGAACGGCGATTTGGGTTTGAGCTTGCCATTTGAACGGTTTCAAAAGACAAAGGTTGAATTATGGGTGGTGATTGGGAGTTAGAAGGAATCGGCTCCTCTAACCGGTGTTGTCGGTTTCTTCTAGCTACTCTCTCAATTTCCGGTTCAAACACTAAAGGAGATGTTCTCCCCGAATGTCGGGTACGCATGCACTACCTGTAAACTGCACAAATAACACACCCCGCGTAACAAGGAAAAGTAGAGAATAAACCAAACAAACAAAAAATTAAACAGATTACCACAATATTAACTATTCAATAAGCACTAAGCGCACTAGCTCCCCGGCAACGGCGCCATTTGATGACCTCGGTCGTTACGGGTCATACAAAGCCTAAATAACCTAAATAGATAGGGTAAGTAGGGTATCAATCCAAGGAGCGTGTGGTTAGTGAGTATTTCCTAGTTAACTTTGAATTTGTTGTTTATGAAGATGCTAATTATGCAATATATGAATTGGTGTTTAGAAATTGATTGAAAAGTTCATTGATTAATATGAAACTTAAAATGAAATTTGTAAGAAATAATTAATAATACTTGTAAACAATAAGATAAAGATGATTACACTAAGGATTGGGTAATTGAACACTAGGGCTTTCAACAATTGGGCATAATTGGATAAACAAAGATAATGCAATTGGTACTAACGGGTTGATTGTTCAATAAACTTAGGTATCAAGTTTCATCAACATTCACAATGGACTAAACTATACTTTATCATTTAGAACATACAATCCTATGGTAGTGTTGATGCAAGGAACCATGTTCATAACATTTAGAAATTGGCACAAGATCAATTAACTAAAAATGAGTTCAACATAAGGTTAATCACTAATCAACACAAGTAATTCAAGTACATAAAAACATTAATCAAAAGTTTAAACAATACCCAAATGTTTAAGCCCTAGGTATCAAGAACTTACATCCCTAGTGTAATACAAGTGTTTTTAGCCAAGCATGGCTATGGTGTTCATCATCTTCAAAAGAGGTTCTTCAATCTTCAAAGAATTGTTACTAAACTTGGAGAATGTTGTGTTAGACTTTGGAGAATGGTGTGTGTTTTGTCTTCCATGGTTATGAATGATATAGTGAAAATGAAACATGAAACAGCCAAAAACCGGGTCCTCCTTCATAAATTCGTCATTAAAATGTATTCCACTAGCTTTGACTTGAAAAAAGGAAAGTTTTGACCGAGTTTGACTTTTGGCGTAGGATACGCCACTTTTGGCGTATCCTACGCTAACTCAGATTTGCCTTAGCCATTTCCTGCTGGCCTACGCCAGCCATGTTCTTCCTGCCTACGCCATTGGCGTAGGGTACGCCAATTTTGGCGTATCCTACGCCAACACTCCTCAGTCGTCCGTTTTTTTATTTTCCAGCTCACGTATGCTTCCGTTTCTCGCCCGGGCAACTCCAAAACGTCATTTTTGCTTCCTCTTAGTTATCAAATCCTGAAACAACATAGCAATATCAAAGCAACACCATTTGACACTAAACACTCTATAAAACTCATTTATGGGTGCTTTTATACACATCTTTTAATCAACCCATCAGATGTATTTTGGATGTTATGTTTTGGGATGTCTTTTGGATGTTATGTTTTGGGATGTCTTTTTATTATATTGTTTTGATAATTTTGTCTAACAGGTAACCTATGGACTCGGATGAGGAGATTATAGTCTTTGTGATGCTTTGTTGGCATTGGTTTCTATTAGTCTCAAGAAGACAAGAAAGGATAAGAGATTTAATTCGGCATTGACCGGTCATGAATACACACAAGAATTGTTGCATGGATCTTCTACACAATGTCATGAGATGATGCGTATGTACTATTGTGCAATCATTTTAACCAAAGAAATTGGTTACAGAGTAGTAGGTCAATAACATTTGAAGAAAAGATAGTTATGTTTTTTATTGTCATAGGACATAATGAGCGTTTTCGAATGGTTAAACGAAGGTTCCAACACTCAATAGAAACAATTCATAGATGTTTTCATGAGGTCCTAAATGCAATGATGGAATTCGCAAGAGAAGTTATAGTACCAACATCTTCTAATCCAATCGCAAATGCTTCAGAACGACATAGAAGGCTAAAAGAAATATTTCCTGGAGCAATTGGTGCTTTGGATGGAACTCTTGTGCATGTGGTTGTGTACCTATAGATCAAAAGACCCGTTACAGGGGTAGAGGAAAAGGTGAATACTTTCAAAATGTCTTGGGAATCTGTAATTTTGATATGATATTCACCTTCGTATGGGCTGGATGGGAGGGCATTGCACACGATTCACGTGTTTTGAAAGAAGTTGCATTTAATCATAATTCCGGCTTTTACTTCCCCCCACCAGGTTTTTTAATCATTTGTTAACTTCGATGAAATTGTTCGTTATTTTTTATGTTATAATTTTGATATTGATGTTTACAGGCAAATATTACCTTTGTGATGCTGCGTACACCAACACTAGTGGGTTTATGACTCCCTACCGTGGGACACGATATTGGTTAGCGGATTTTTGACGACAGCGTGCATTGACGAAGGAAGAAAAATTCAATCATGCTCACGCTCAACTCAAAAATGTTATTGAGCGCGCATATGGTGTTTTGAAGGCAAGGTTCCCAATCCTAAAACAAATGGCCCCCTTTGCATTTCCAATACAAAGAGACATTGTGATTGCTTGTTTCTCCATCCATAACTTTATAAGGAAATGGAATATTAATGATCAGTTATTTATGGAATACGACGAGAACACATTGTTTACAGAAATGCATGAAGAGGAAAGTGGTGGTCAGTCCGTTTATGACATGGAATGGAGTTCACAAAGCGTTGAGTATATGTATACTTTGCGTGACGAGATAGCAACTCAACTAATGTCAAATGCTTAATTTCAATTTGGATTTTAGTTTGTTTACATGGATTATGAAGGATTTGTGTGTAATATGGATTTTCTTTGATGATTTATATTTTCTACTTTATAATTATTCATTATTCAGAGTTCTGACGAAATAGATACATTTAAATCAGCAAGAAATAGTTCACAGGGGTAAAACAAACATTCTACATACTCATTCAGAGATTCAACCAAACAGCACTTCTGGTTCAGCACTTACTGGTTCAGGGTCACTTATTGATTCAGACCACTTAATGGTTCAGCACTTAATGAGAAAGATCTTACCAAATGGCACCTTATTTCAAGATTTTTTTTATGAAACAATTGGATCATTAATAGTTTGATTACAAGATGCTAATGCTATCTTTTTTTTTTGTTGATTTGTATCAGTTTACAAGATATATAATCTTTGCTTTATAGACAAGCTAAATTCATGCTAGATGATCGATTTTGGCATATAATAATCCACTCTTTGTTTGCTTATTTTGTTTGGTGGTGACCAACAATTTTTGGGTTTTTACTAATTACTCTCATGTTTTTATTTGTAGTAAAAAGAAACAGTTTCATGGAGGCTAATGGTCATAGGAGAGGTAAGAGAAATAATAATGCAGGTCAATATAATGGTCAAGTGAGCACATGGCTAAATTTGACCCATCGACAGCTTGGGCTTACAAGCCTCGTATGATTACATTATTATTCATTGGCGTATCGCGCATGCTTTCTTATGTAAGTTTCTTAAATCACATCCTAAACACAAGAATTTTAGTTATAAGTTTGATTGTTGCCTTTTTTATTAATTTGTTTAAAGAAAGTGGTAGTATACATTTTCGTATAGGATTTGGGGAAATTAAGTTTAGATGCTTATGCATTGAAGGATTGATACAGAATGTGTGAGATCAATGTGCAAGGTTTAATGTGCATTATGCATTATGCATTTGAGTGTGTTCGTGTACGTTGACTACGTGTTTGAATTTTAGAGTAGAGAGGTATGGTTAGACTTCAGCTCTAATGTATATATTGTATATGCTGCATCATGCTGTGAATTCAACCTTGATCTACCTATTTTCTACCTTCATATAGCTGTATATATTTATTGTAAAACTGTTATATAATGTCATTTATAGAGGCAAGAGAAATGTCTTGGAGATATGAAAACATTGAATAAAAATGAGAAAGCACTTGAAGAAACATTAAATAAAACTGAGAAAGCACTTGAAGATGCATTGAATGAATTTTGGCGCCATGGCAGGTTAAAGACCAATTTAATAAGGTTAAGAATTTGGTTCTGGAATTTTTTAAAACTGATTTTTTAATCAAGATCACTTCTTTTATCTATTTATTATTTTTTAAACCTTTCGGAATGACTTTTTTTTCTAAGTTATTGTGAACTTACCTGCTTATTTTTTTTCCTTGTTTGATTAATGAAGCAGATGGGCTATGTTATCGGCCGAAAATTGATACATCGGTTTCTGATGCAATGGAAAGAAAATTTCAATATGCAACTTTACAGGTTCTTTTCAACACTGATGACTGAAGCATCACAAGTTATCGACGATATCGACTTATCGTGATTTCTTCCATCAGTTTATTAATTGAACTAATATAATTCTTTCTACAATTGGACTTCCAACTCCCTAAGCGATTCAACTTAACTTATTCCACAGAAGATGAGACTAAAAAGGAGAGGTATGTTGTCATACACAGAGCTGTTTTAAGGTTGTTGAACATATGTTTTCTATAATTTTGGAACATAATTAAAAAGGAAAATGGCCCGTCAAGAAATTGTGTATCCTGTTTCTGACGAGTTCCGTACTATATTGCAAAACATTAGGAATTAATATTAGTATGTTAGTTAAGAAAAAAGGTTCTATGTTTTTTTTCTTCCCTCTTACCCGAGTTGGCATTTATGTGACACCCGGCAAATTCTGGTTAACAACGTTGTCTAGATAAAAGTCTACCTTAGCGAGTCACGCGTATATTGTACTTAACTGGGTTAGTTAAGTCGGGTTATGGTTCGGGAACTATCGGTTAGTCTAGAAGATCATTGGATGTTGGTCTAGAGGTTCATTAGATGTCAGTCCTTAACCAAGTGTACAAACGGTGACGATTTGTAGGATCGTCAGGGCATACGGAACATACAAGTCTCGAGTCCCGGGAATTGGTGAACGAGTGTGAATATGTGTATTTACATGTGTTATGTGTTTACAATCATTATGTGACTTGTCGGTATGTGAATATGTGTTAACATATGTTAAAACGGGGTTTAACGCACAAAACACACGAAACCAGCCCCTATAGGCGATTAGGGAAGCCTAATCGCCCATAAGGGGGGGCGAGTAGGCCCTTTAGGGGCGAGTAGGGGACCAAATGCATGACTGTTCATGCGATTTGGCCCTAATTGCATGAACTTACATGCGATTAGGCTTCCTAATCGCGTGTAAGGGCTGCATAATCGCTAGTTACGTGCTGGACGAATAAAAACGACTATAAATACCATACTTGACCTCATAAACTTCATAATACAAACCCTAGTCGTCCCATAACCCGCCCCAACACACACACAACCTCTGGAACGCGATTTTTGATCAAAACACAAGGTTTCAAGCTTAATCCATCATTCTTTTACAAATCTAAGGTTTGGTTTCCATCCATGAATCTTTATAAACGTTTTCATTCAATCCCTAATGGTCCAGACCTGTTCTAAAACGAAAAAGCTTTCTGAAAATCGTTAATAAGTGTTGATAATCGGATTCTAACTAGTATACATGTGTTATGTGTGTTTATGATTAGAAAGCTAGGGTTTTTATGATTCAAGATGAATGAATGACGTATTATTATGTTAGATCAGAATAATAATGATATTATGATGATAAAATCTGAGTAACTGATTATTAGGGTGATAGTTACGCATGTTAGTGTGATGTTGCATGCTATGTGAATGGTGTTTGGAATACGTGATTTGCATGCAGGACTGATAATACGAGGCAAAACGAAGGATTTTAGTTTAAACATGTTTAGAATAGTTGTTGGGATGATATTGGGTGGTTACACACGTTCTAGATCTGATTTGGAGCGTTAAACACGCGAAAAACTGGGACAGCAAGGTTACAGGCGATTAGCAACCCTAATCGCCTATGTTAGAGGCGATTAGGAGGCCAATCGCCCATGATTCATGCAATTGGGGGCTAAATGCTAGTACTTATAGGCGATTAGCCCTAATTGCTAGTTGATACATGTGGTATAGCCCTAAATGCTAGTAGTTACATGTGGTATAGCCTAAATGCTAGTAGTTACATTTGGTATAGCCCTAAATGCTAGTAGTTACATGCGATTAGCCCTATATGCTAGTAGTTACATGCGATTAGCTTTCCTAAATGCTAGTTGACCAACCTAAATGCTAGTTGACTTTTTCCTAATCGCGTGTACTGCTGCTGTAAGTGTAAATTAGCATTCCGAGACCCGATTTGACATGTAGGAACATGCTAGGAACCCCGTAACATATCTAATAACTTGGTAACATATGTTTGGATGAAATTCGGTGATACGTGAGCTATGTGCTATAACTTGTTGTGCGTTAACGTATGTTAAGTGTGATTGCATGAATGCATGATTGAGAGCGTAAACATAACACGGGAAGTCTCGGGTCACCAATGGGATGTCGAGTCTTGTACTTTGGGTCAGTTAAACAGTCACGGTGTTTTCAAACGAACTTGGTTATGGTCTGGACATCTAGGGACTATTTAACCTGCGGGTTATTAGTCTAAGTACTTGTAACTGTCATATGTTAGGTCGCCGCTTTACGGGACTAGCATAGCAGCTGAGTTTACTCGTGTTAAGGAGTAACGCAACTTAAGGTGAGTTTACGGCCCCTCTTTTAAACTGGTTTACACTTTTCGGGGGAGAAAACATGTGTTAAAACGATTATTTGGTAACTACTGTCATACTATGGGTTTCTATTGTGTACTACACGATCTTTGGAAGTCCCGGGGGGAACCATGAATGTGCGGGTTTGCACAACGGGGAAATGTGAATAGCGCTATTGGGAGTGACCAACCCCGCTCGTCGACTTGTAGGGCCGGGCGAGTGCATATTGTCTCAAACAGGAACAACAGGAACAACAGGTTTACTTTTCGGGCACAACATCTGGTATGCGAGTTAGTAATGGTTTTCCAATCGTGGTAGTAACAAAACATACGCCTAGCTAGCGTACACTGGTTTTCGATTTGTTATAGTATGGACAGGTGGACTTGGTACTTGGATTACAAAACCTGTAAACTCACCAGCATTTTTGTGCTGACGTAAACTTTTACATGTTTTCTCAGGTCGCTAAGGTAGCACTACTGGACTAGGGCGCACGCGTCTGCACGGCGTCTAGTTAGAGTCGCATGGTTTCATATGTTAAACATTTGGTTTACTTTTGAGATACTGTTTTGAATAAGCTTCCACTGTAAATGGGGATTTTAAACTATGTTTTGAAATTGCATTATATTCATTTAGACTTGTTTATTGTGATCGTTGGTTTGGATCCTGGTTTGTCATGCGCCTCGCGGTAAAACTCCGCAAGTGGATTTTGAGGGTGTGACAGATTGGTATCAGAGCCAATGGTTATAGTGAACTAGGACTGCATGTAGAGTCTAGTCTATAGCCGAGTCGCACACACTAGACGATCACATGGTACTAAACATTATGGTGGTTTACGTATGGTCTTGTCGGGGTGTCTCTAAATCATTTGGTCTTTCTACGTTACATCATCCGTTCTATCTTAGGTCGGGTTACTTACTTTCTAGGCAGTGTAGTATATTGGAGTGAATCGTGTACTCTTGAGATTTGTCCAAGGCTCGGACATCTCCCTCTCATACTCCAATAGAAACACTTGCCATAAACTACCGTAGTATTACGGTGTATAGCTAAGAGTCTATGTTCGGTGATTTGAACTTTGAACTAGGAGAACACTTGGAGGACCATGTAGAGCGGTTTATCATTTTGGGTGCACACAAAATCATAAACCGAAATGCATGGAAGCCCTAGTGAACTCTGGGTTTGAAGGGATAGTCCTGGATTGGATCTAGCTTTGATCTTGTGAACATTAGTGGTTATCTTTATCTGCGAAACTAAATTTTCTCGTTCTTTCTGCCAGAATCATGTCTGGAGTACGAGGAGGACGTGGAGGTGGTCGCAATGGTGGACGTGGTGGTGGTCGCGGTGGTGCTGGTGGTCGTGGAGGTATTAACCTATCGCAGGCTGATCTGAACAACTTGCTCCAAGCTGCCTTTCAGTTAGGGCACAACGGTGGTGGTAAGTTGATTTATCCATTTTCTTTGCCTCATTGGTTAACCTTGTTTACATTCGCCGTGATTCCTCACGCATTTCATTTCAGGTGGTCCTGTTAACCCACCCCCACCCATGTGTACCTACAAGATGTTTCGGGACTGTAAGCCCCAGGAATTCTCTGGCACTGAGGGTGCGGTGAGCTTGCTTAGGTGGCTGGAGAAAGTGGAGTCAGTGTTTCTGATGTGTAACTGTCTCCCAGAAGATCGGGTTAAGTATGCTGCTGTGTTATTCCAGGATGTTGCTCTGACTTGGTGGAATAACATCACCCAGAATATGGGTATTGGGGAGGCGTATGCTATGCCTTGGGAGAATTTTGTGCAGCTGCTGAAGCGTGAATACTGTCCGAGGGAAGAGGTGCAGAAGCTAGAGCATGAGGTATGGAACCTCAAGATGACTGGGTCTGAAATTGAGAAGTATACTGTGAGGCGTAACGAGTTGGCGGTGTTGTGTCCTGATCTGCATGTGCCAGAGTACAGGAGGATTGAACACTATGTCTCGGGGTTAGTACCGGAAATCGCAGGGTTAGTGGCGGCGGGAAATCATCCTACATACGCAGAGGTGGTCCGATCGGCTCATAGGATGACCAACTTAAAGGTGAATGAGGGTATTTTGCCTGCTAAGGGTTCGACTGTTAAGGCCCCAGAGAACAACAAGCGCAAGTGGGAAAATGACGGGAAGGGATCTAGGCCAGCACAGCAGGGTAAGAGGTTTGATAATGGGGGTTCTTCTTCTTCGGGTAACAAGCAGGGTGGTTATGCGGGAAAACTACCTAAATGTAACAAGTGTGGGCGTCATCATCAAGGGAACTGCGACAGTAACCGTTGTCATCGCTGCCAGCGAACAGGGCATTATGCTAAAGATTGTCGGGTTACACTTCTATCGACCCAGACCCCGACTACTAACTCAGCTCCTACTACTCAAGGGACTACGGGAAGACAAGGATGTTACAACTGTGGTGACACTGGGCATTACAAGAAGGATTGCCCAAAACTGAAGCAGGGTGGAAACAACGGAAATGGGAACAACGGGGGCGGTGGCAGGAATGCACGCGCCTTCGTCATTGGAGCCGCTGAGGCTAGACAGGATCCTGACACAGTTACCGGTACGTTCCTTCTCAATAATCGTTCTGTTAGTGTGTTATTTGATTCTGGTGCCGACAAGAGTTTTGTATCCATGGAGGTTAGTCGACTGCTAGATGTAGTACCCGTACCATTAGAGACTAAGTATATTATTGAGTTGGCTGACGGTAAAAAGATTGAAGCTACTAGTGTCCTTCGGGAGTGTCAATTAGAGTTGCCGGGTTTATCGTTCCCCATCGATCTTATGCCGGTACCTTTGGGTAGTTTCGACGTGGTGGTAGGTATGGATTGGTTGTCTTTGTATCGCGCGGAGATTGTCTGTTATGACAAGATTATTCGGATTCCTCTCCCTGATGGAGAATTCCTTTCTGTGTACGGTATCAAGGGTGGTGTTCCGCTAAACATCATCTCTAGCATGAAAGCCCTTAAGTGTCTTCGAAAGGGTTATCCAGCCGTTTTGGCACTTTTATCTGTTTCCTCTGGTGATGAGAAGAAGATCGACGATATTCCAGTTGTACGCGAGTTTCCTGATGTTTTTCCCGATGATTTATCTGGTCTTCCTCCCCATCGTCAAGTCGAGTTCGATATTGATCATGTACCAGGGGCTGCTCCTATTGCTCGGGCCCCCTACCGTCTTGCACCTCCCGAGATGCAGGAATTGTCTAGTCAGTTACAGGAACTCTTGGATAAGGGTTTCATCAGGCCAAGTTCTTCCCCTTGGGGAGCCCCGATTCTATTTGTTAAGAAGAAGGATGGAAGTTTCCGATTGTGTGTGGACTACAGAGAACTGAACAAATTGACCGTCAAGAACCGTTATCCTCTCCCACGTATTGATGATCTATTCGACCAACTTCAGGGTTCTAGTTATTATTCCAAGATTGACTTGAGGTCCGGTTATCACCAGCTGCGCGTCAGGGAGGCTGACGTTGCAAAGACTGCCTTTCGAACACGTTATGGCCATTTCGAATTCTTGGTCATGCCTTTCGGTCTCACGAACGCACCGGCGGTTTTCATGGACTTGGTGAACCGCGTTTGCAAACCATATCTTGACAAGTTCGTCATTGTGTTTATTGATGACTTTCTGATCTACTCCAAGAACAAGACCGAACACGAGGAACATCTGCGGTTAGTTTTGGAACTCTTGCGACGGGAACAACTTTACGCCAAGTTCTCAAAGTGTGACTTTTGGTTACGCGAAGTTCAGTTCCTAGGACATGTGGTTAATGAACTAGGAATTCATGTCGATCCAGCTAAGATCGAAGCGATCAAGGACTGGGGAGCACCTAAGACGCCAACTGAGGTGCGGCAATTCCTAGGCCTTGCGGGCTACTATCGTCGTTTCATTCAGGGTTTCTCGAAGATCGCTCAACCCCTCACCACTCTTACGCAGAAGGATAGGAAATTCGACTGGAGTGAACCACAAGAGTCGGCATTTCAAGAACTGAAGACTAAACTTTGTTCTGCTCCTATTTTGTCTTTACCTGAAGGCCCTGATGATTTCGTTGTTTACTGTGATGCTTCTATTCATGGTCTCGGTTGCGTGTTGATGCAACGCGAGAAGGTGATTGCGTATGCTTCTCGTCAACTCAAGGTGCACGAGAAGAACTACACCACCCATGACTTGGAGTTGGGTGCCGTGGTATTCGCATTGAAAATTTGGAGACATTACTTGTACGGTACCAAATGCACCATCTACACCGATCACAAGAGTCTCCAACATATTTTCGACCAACAACATTTGAACATACGGCAGCGTCGTTGGATTGAACTCCTGAACGACTATGATTGTGCCATTAAGTACCATCCTGGCAAGGCGAATGTTGTAGCAGACGCCTTGAGCAGGAAGGAATCGACTAAACCTCGTCGCGTTCGGGCGTTGCAGCTCACCATTCATTCATCCCTACCTGATCAACTCCGTTCTGCCCAGTTAGAAGCTTTGAAGGAGGAAAACCTTAAAGCTGAGACTATGCACGGTGCCGACAAGCACCTCGAGCGAAGGCCTGATGGCCTGCACTATTTCGCAGAACGCATATGGGTTCCTTTATTCGGGGGACTACGGGAGCTTGTCCTAGATGAGGCTCATAAGTCCCGGTATTCTATTCATCCTGGTTCGGATAAGATGTACCAAGATCTGAAGGTGCTATACTGGTGGCCAAACATGAGGTCGGATATAGCCTCATACGTGAGCAAATGCTTGACCTGTGCTAAGGTCAAGGTGGAATACCAGAAACCGTCGGGTCTCTTGCAACAACCTGAAATTCCGGAATGGAAATGGGAACGGATTACCATGGATTTTGTCACGCAACTTCCTAAATCACCAAGCGGGAATGACAAGATATGGGTGATTGTCGATCGGTTGACGAAATCAGCCCATTTTCTTGCTATTAAGGAGACCGACACCATGGATCGTTTGGCTCGTCTTTATTTGAAGGAAGTTGTCTCTAAGCACGGGGTGCCAGTTTCTATTATCTCGGATCGTGACTCCCATTTTACTTCTCACTTCTGGAAGTCTTTGCACAAGGCTTTGGGTACCCAACTAGACATGAGTACGGCTTATCATCCACAGACTGACGGTCAGAGTGAGCGCACGATTCAAACTTTAGAAGACATGCTGCGGGCATGTGTGATCGATTTTGGCAAGGGTTGGGAAGCTCATCTACCGTTAGTAGAATTCTCATACAACAACAGTTATCACACGAGCATCAAGGCGGCTCCGTTCGAAGCACTGTACGGACGGAAATGCCGTTCTCCTCTTTGTTGGGCTGAAGTGGGTGAGAGTCAACTCACTGGGCCTGAACTAGTGTACGAAACTTCGGAAAAGATCGTACAGATTCGTAACCGGTTGGCAGCGGCACGGGACCGGCAAAAGAGTTATGCCGATCAGCGTCGCAAACCATTGGAATTCCAAGTTAATGACAAAGTACTTCTAAAAGTCTCACCGTGGAAGGGCGTCATACGCTTTGGGAAGCGTGGCAAACTCAACCCTCGATATGTCGGTCCATTTACGATCCTGGAACGGATTGGGCCGGTGGCATATCGTCTTGATTTACCGACGGAGCTCGGTAACGTACATAACGTCTTCCATGTATCCAACTTGAAGAAGTGTCTGGCTGACGAGTCTCTCATTGTTCCACTGGAAGAGATCAAGGTTGATGATCGTCTTCGGATTGTGGAAGAACCTGTGGAGATCCTTGATTACAAGATTCGTAGCCTACGTCATAGCAAGATTCGCATCGTTAAGGTTCGCTGGAACTCGAACCGGGGACCAGAATACACGTGGGAACGGGAGGATCAGATGAAGTCTAAGTATCCTCATCTCTTTCCTAAGGAAGCGTTCGAGTCGAGATATGTCTCTTCTGCAGCTGAATGAATCTCGGGGCGAGATTCCTTTTAACGTGGGGATGATGTAACAACTCGGGTAAATCTCTCTTTTGGTTTCTATCTTTTGTTTGTTCCCTTCGTTATTTCTTTTGTTCTTTTGGTACTTGTGCAATTTTCGGGACGAAAATTCTTTTAACGTGGGGATGATGTGACACCCGGCAAATTCTGGTTAACAACGTTGTCTAGATAAAAGTCTACCTTAGCGAGTCACGCGTATATTGTACTTAACTGGGTTAGTTAAGTCGGGTTATGGTTCGGGAACTATCGGTTAGTCTAGAAGATCATTGGATGTTGGTCTAGAGGTTCATTAGATGCCAGTCCTTAACCAAGTGTACAAACGGTGACGATTTGTAGGATCGTCAGGGCATACGGAACATACAAGTCTCGAGTCCCGGGAATTGGTGAACGAGTGTGAATATGTGTATTTACATGTGTTATGTGTTTACAATCATTATGTGACTTGTCGGTATGTGAATATGTGTTAACATATGTTAAAACGGGGTTTAACGCACAAAACACACGAAACCAGCCCCTATAGGCGATTAGGGAAGCCTAATCGCCCATAAGGGGGGGGGGGCGAGTAGGCCCTTTAGGGGCGAGTAGGGGACCAAATGCATGACTGTTCATGCGATTTGGCCCTAATTGCATGAACTTACATGCGATTAGGCTTCCTAATCGCGTGTAAGGGCTGCATAATCGCTAGTTACGTGCTGGACGACTAAAAACGACTATAAATACCATACTTGACCTCATAAACTTCATAATACAAACCCTAGTCGTCCCATAACCCGCCCCAACACACACACAACCTCTGGAACGCGATTTTTGATCAAAACACAAGGTTTCAAGCTTAATCCATCATTCTTTTACAAATCTAAGGTTTGGTTTCCATCCATGAATCTTTATAAACGTTTTCATTCAATCCCTAATGGTCCAGACCTGTTCTAAAACGAAACAGCTTTCTGAAAATCGTTAATAAGTGTTGATAATCGGATTCTAACTAGTATACATGTGTTATGTGTGTTTATGATTAGAAAGCTAGGGTTTTTATGATTCAAGATGAATGAATGACGTATTATTATGTTAGATCAGAATAATAATGATATTATGATGATAAAATCTGAGTAACTGATTATTAGGGTGATAGTTACGCATGTTAGTGTGATGTTGCATGCTATGTGAATGGTGTTTGGAATACGTGATTTGCATGCAGGACTGATAATACGAGGCAAAACGAAGGATTTTAGTTTAAACATGTTTAGAATAGTTGTTGGGATGATATTGGGTGGTTACACACGTTCTAGATCTGATTTGGAGCGTTAAACGCGTGAAAAACTGGGACAGCAAGGTTACAGGCGATTAGCAACCCTAATCGCCTATGTTAGAGGCGATTAGGAGGCCAATCGCCCATGATTCATGCGATTGGGGGCTAAATGCTAGTACTTATAGGCGATTAGCCCTAATTGCTAGTTGATACATGTGGTATAGCCCTAAATGCTAGTAGTTACATGTGGTATAGCCTAAATGCTAGTAGTTACATGCGATTAGCTTTCCTAAATGCTAGTTGACCAACCTAAATGCTAGTTGACTTTTCCTAATCGCGTGTACTGCTGCTGTAAGTGTAAATTAGCATTCCGAGACCCGATTTGACATGTAGGAACATGCTAGGAACCCCGTAACATATCTAATAACTTGGTAACATATGTTTGGATGAAATTCGGTGATACGTGAGCTATGTGCTATAACTTGTTGTGCGTTAACGTATGTTAAGTGTGATTGCATGAATGCATGATTGAGAGCGTAAACATAACACGGGAAGTCTCGGGTCACCAATGGGATGTCGAGTCTTGTACTTTGGGTTAGTTAAACAGTCACGGTGTTTTCAAACGAACTTGGTTATGGTATGGACATCTAGGGACTATTTAACCTGCGGGTTATTAGTCTAAGTACTTGTAACTGTCATATGTTAGGTCGCCGCTTTACGGGACTAGCATAGCAGCTGAGTTTACTCGTGTTAAGGAGTAACGCAACTTAAGGTGAGTTTACGGCCCCTCTTTTAAACTGGTTTACACTTTTCGTGGGAGAAAACATGTGTTAAAACGATTATTTGGTAACTACTGTCATACTATGGGTTTCTATTGTGTACTACACGATCTTTGGAAGTCCCGGGGGGAACCATGAATGTGCGGGTTTGCACAACGGGGAAATGTGAATAGCGCTATTGGGAGTGACCAACCCCGCTCGTCGGCTTGGAGGGCCGGGCGAGTGCATATTGTCTCAAACAGGAACAACAGGAACAACAGGTTTACTTTTCGGGCACAACATCTGGTATGCGAGTTAGTAATGGTTTTCCAATCGTGGTAGTAACAAAACATACGCCTAGCTAGCGTACACTGGTTTTCGATTTGTTATAGTATGGACAGGTGGACTTGGTACTTGGATTACAAAACCTGTAAACTCACCAGCATTTTTGTGCTGACGTAAACTTTTACATGTTTTCTCAGGTCGCTAAGGTAGCACTACTGGACTAGGGCGCACGCGTCTGCATGGCGTCTAGTTAGAGTCGCATGGTTTCATATGTTAAACATTTGGTTTACTTTTGAGATACTGTTTTGAATAAGCTTCCGCTGTAAACGGGGATTTTAAACTATGTTTTGAAATTGCATTATATTAATTTAGACTTGTTTATTGTGATCGTTGGTTTGGATCCTGGTTTGTCATGCGCCTCACGGTAAAACTCCGCAAGTGGATTTTGAGGGTGTGACAATTTAGACCTGTAAAGAAAAAAAAATTAGTAGTTACATCTCAAATAGGACAATTGAAAAATTTAGACAAAAGGAGAACGGGTCAAAGGTTTTGATTATTAGATAAATAACTTTAAATACTTCTTACTGCCAATGTCCTCTAAACATCCATGTTGGATCATCATACGCTTTCAATTCATTTGACAAATAATACCCATCTTAATGAAACTAGTTACCTATTCATTGGGCGTCACACCTGGGACACTTGCATTTGCTATTGGTCCATTGCCTTTTGAGTCAAAAGAATTTGTTGTTAAAATCACTTAGCAGAATGGGTATAACATGTTTTATCAATATCTTGTGCTTATTTATTTACTAGTGGGGTGCCCGAGCGTTGCGGCGGGAAACAACATTTATAACAGTTCTGCTAAGCCATGATCAATTAACCAAAATATTTGTTTTGGTGTGTTGCAAAATCATTAGCGGAGCTTGAACTGCATTAACCACAATCGAAACATTCGAATCCTATGTGCTAGAGGAAGTGCAAGCACATGAATATATACATAGCAATAATTGTGAGAAACGCTAAGCAAAAAATTAGGGTGATCATGAGGAATTGGGAAGTTACACACGTAACGACAAACCCTAATTGTAAACACATTGGTGATTGTCCGAAAATACATAATCTAACCTGAAATTGTGAAAAAATGTTAATTCAACGTTTATAAAAGACAGATATGTTGGTTGATTTTAGGTCGTTTTCGTTTCAGTTATTACCTACCCTAACATATTTTTAAATTGAAAACACTATAGCAATACTATATTCAAATTAAAGAGACAACAATGTTATACGGTGTAATAATACTAAGAAAATATTAAGAATGAAAATATTATGGACGTTTAAAAATCGTGGGGGTAGTTCGTAAAAATAAGGGTGCGAAAATGTAATTACTATTTAAATAAATAAAATTTGAGTAAAGTTGAGGGGATAAATGGGTAAGTATTGTTTAAAAGACATATGGTGTGTTGTACTCTAAGCAATTATAATTGTAAAACTTAAATATTAAGAGTTAATTCGGAAATGTATCTATACTATCTTATAAAGCATTTCACAAGGACCTCTTAATTTTAAGTAATACAATTATAAATGCTAAAAGTACAACATATAATGTATGTAGTAACTATTTTTTAAGGACATTTATGTCTTTTCAAACATAACTTGCACATGCACCCCTTATTAGTTACAGTTTCCACCCCTTATAATCTATACTATATTATAATTTTATATTATACTTAAATATTTGCCCCCATCAACTTTACTTAATTTTTGTTTATTTAAATACTAATTACATTTTTGCATCTTTATTTTAACCAACTACCCCCACGATTTTTAAACGTTCAAAACTTTTTCAGACGATACTATTTTCCTAATATTATTACACCGTATAAAAGAGCATTTTATTCTCTTTAATTTGAGTATAGTATTGCTATAGTTTTTATTTAAAAAAAATATGTTAGGGTGGGTTAAGCAATAACCAAAACAAAAACAAAAGAAAAAACGAAAATGAACTGAAATCATATAAACTTTATTAATACATTTCCTATTGATGTCTTAAATTCAAGTTGTATATGTATAATTGTTTAGAGTACAACACACAATGCACATGTTAACTACTTACACAATACTTACACATTTATCCCTCGACTATACTCGATTCCTTTTATTTAAATAATAATTAAAATTTTCATCATTATTTTAGCCAACTACCCCACGATTTTTAAATGTACATAACTTTTCACATGTTTATATTTTCTTAATATTATTACATTGTATAAACGAGCATTTTTTTCTTTTTAATTTGAGTATAGTATTGCTATAGTTTTTTTTTTAATTTTAAAAATAATATGTTGGGGTTAAGTAATAACCAATCTATACCATCTATATCTATACTATCTTATAATACATTTTACAAGGACCTCTTAAAATTTAAGTTTTATAAATATAATTGCTTAGAGTACAACACATAATGCATATATTAACTACCTTTTGAGGGCAAATATGCCTTTTATATAATACTTACAAATCTGCCCCTCAACTTTACTCAACTTTTGTTTATTGAAATAATAATTACACTTTTTACCATTATTATAACCAACTACCCTCACGATTTTTAAACGTCCATAGAATTTTCATACGTTAATATGTACTTAATATTATTACACCGTATAAACGGGCGTTTTTTCCTCTTTAATTTGAGTATGGTATTGCTATAGTTTTTTTTTAATTTAAAAAAATGATATGTTAAGATTAAGTAATAATCGAAACGAGAACAAACAAAAATAAACCGAAAGCTTCTATATCTATACTATCTTATGATACATTTCCCAAAGACCTCATATAATTTAAGTTTTACAAATATAATTGGTTAGAGTACAACACACAATGCACATATTAACTATTTTTTAGGGTAATATGTCTTTTATACAATACTTACACATTTGCCCTTATCAACTTTAATCAGCTTATATTTATTTAAATAATAATTACACTTTTCACTCTTATTTCAACCAACTACTCCCACGATTTTTAAACGGTCATAACGTTTTCATACATTAATATTTTCTTAATATTATTACACCATATAAATGAACATTTTGTTCCCTGTAATTTGATTATAGTATTGTTATAGTTTTTTTAATTTAGAAAATGATATGTTAGGGTTAAGTAATAACCGGAACGAAAACAAAGAAAGTGAAAAGTTACATTTACACATGTAACTTCTCACTTCCTCGCATTCACCCTAATTTTTGCTTAGCGTATCACATAAATTATTGCTATGTATATATTCATGTGCTTGCACTTCCGCTAGCACATAGGATTCGATTGGGGTAAAAAAAAATATTTTTATTTATTGAATTCAAAATTTTCTTTACCACTTACTCAGCCGATATTATTCATTAATGTCAGAATTTTATTTCATTTGTGTTTGTAGAAATTTTTTGTGTAATAAGTTGTTGAATGAGAAGATACACGTTGTGACATAGTTCTCAATTTGATTTCTTTAACAAAAAACACTATAACATAGTTCACAACTCTGGAATTTTTGGATATATATATATATGAAAGGAAAATATCTTGAAAATGTATAATCTAATAGTTGAAATCTATATACATTATGTATAATTTAATCGGTTAATTCGGTTATGCCCACTCGCAGAACTTCTTTGGTCCCCGAGCCCCCCCCCCCCCCCCTCCCGTTTTGTTCGTAGTGTATTTTCTACATACAAATTTCAAATATTTTTTTATATATTGAGTATGACCCCCCTAATTTTACCAAAAATGCAATACCACACACCAAGATAAATATTTTGATCAATTGATCATTTTTTTAACCTAATCAATCTAAATGTTGTTACCCGCCGTAACGCGCGGGCACCCCACTAGTTATAATATAATATAGATAGTATAGATTGGTTATTACTTAAACCCAACATATCATTTTTTTAAATTAAAAAAAAAACTATAGCAATACTATACTCAAATTAAAAAGAAAAAAAATGTTCGTTTATACAGTGTAATAATATTAAGAAAATATTAACGTGTGAAAAAGTTATGGACATTTAAAAATCGTGGGGTAGTTGGTTAAAATAAGGGTGGAAAGTGTAATTATTAGTTAAATAAAAAGGAATTGAGTATAGTTGAGGAGACAAATGTGTAAGTATCGTGTAAGTAGTTAACATGTGTATTGTGTGTTGTACTCTAAGCAATTATACATGTACAACTTGAATTTTAAGACATCAATGGGAAATGTATTATAATAAAGTTTAGATGATTTAAGTTCATTTTTGTTTTTTTTCTTTTGTTTTTGTTTCGGTTATTGCTTAACCCTAAAATATAATTTTTTAAAAATTAAAAAACTATAGCAATACTATACTCAAATTAAAAAGAATAGAATGCTCTTTTATACGGTGTAATAATATTAAGAAAATATTATCGTCCGAAAAAGTTATGAACGTTTAAAAATCGTGGGGTAGTTGGTTAAAATAAAGATAGAAAAGTGTAATTAGTATTTAAATAAACAGAAATTCAGTAAAGTTGATGGAGCAAATATGTAAGTATTGATGTATTGTAAAATACATCTATTTCCAGTGTAAAGTTTGTATAATTTTCGAGTCATCTAGATAGTACTTTTATTAGTTTTAGGCTTGTACCGGTCTATTTTATTTAGTATAGGTTTTTATAGATTTTTATTAATTTTGGGTTTATTTAGTACTTATGTATTTATTTTATATTTTGTAGGTGTTCATGAACGTTGGAGCGTAAACGAGCAACCTTGGTCAAGTCAAGAACACCTGAATAAAGAGCACGGGGTTATAGTACTGTATATATATATATATAATAATAATAATAATAATAATAATAATAATAATAATAATAATGTTATAGCTATAATAATAATAAATAAAAAAATAAAAAAGGAAAAGAAAACATGACCATATGATGATCGACCCAAGCCCAATTTTAATAGGGCAATTTTATTTAAGCGGCAATTATAAAGGAATAGGGGGGAGGAGAGCACAACAGGAGGGCAGCGATAGAGGTAGAGCACACAAGCAAATATTATTAGAGGGAGGCAGGCTAAGGATCAAAGGTTTTAAGCTTTGGGGGCGATTACTCGGGTGTCAACCATTCGGTTTCTTCGTTCCTTTATTATCTTTGTTTTAGACCATGATTGCTGAATTTTTATTTGGCTTTGTTTCTCTTTTCAAGATGATTTGTGGCTAAAACTTTTATAGCTACCTAGACTAAGATAAATAACTATGTTTTGATTTGATTTTTCTATGGTTTTTGGAACTTGTTTTGGATTTATGATTCAGTAAAGATTTTGATTTCTCTAGATCTAGTGTATGTGCGTATTTATTATTTTCTTATTATCACTTATTCACTCCACTTGCACTTTTGTGAATGTCTTTCATGTATGAGTGCTAGTTAGGTTGCAGACTTTGTGTAGCAACTAGTTTATGGTCAATAGTCACGAGTTTACCATAGGAGTGATATTTGGTGATTAGAAGATTTTAGGTATTCTTCCAAGTTCAATAGCTGTGAGGTGAGGACTTGTTGGTATGTCTAGGTTGTTAGATTGCTAGGTTAGAGGCTTTGTGAGAAGATCTACCTAGTTTCCCTTTCAGTTCTTGCATATAAAGTTAGATCTAGGCTTCAATAATTACCCCTTGCACCTAGTGTAGTGAGGCTTTCGCGCTGTGAGGTAGATTGTCTAGCGGGTACTCGATCATAAGAGTTAGATAACCTGTGAGGGTTTGTACTCCAACCGGTAGTTTAACAACACGAAAATATTCTAGGGTTTCCCCTTGAGAAGGGTCGAGGGTGTCTAGTTTATTCTTGATATTTAGTATTTTAAGATCTCGGTTCCAAATCAGTTCCATAACCATAGAAGCTTATCAGGCATAGTTAGGAGTCTGGTCTAGGTAGTGTCTTGTCATCATCTGAATTCGGCTCAGCTAAGTTCGTGTCTCTAGTTCAGCTTAGTAAATTTTAGTTAACCTTTATTTTATTGCAATTTATTTTTCAGTAAAACTCCCCTTTAAAATAATAAATTAATTTAATCAGTATTTAGGATAAGTAATCGAGTCTAGTTTTCGTTTTCCATTAGAGTCTCGTGGGTTCGATATCCGGACTTACTTTAGCTATACTAGAGTCGATAGGTTCACTTGCCTGTCAGTAGTTTAGTTTTAGAACGTCTAGAGTATTACTAGGTGTCTAGTTTTAGGTTTAATTTAGTTATTTTTATTAAACTACTTTTAGCACATCAAGTTTTTGGCGCCGTTGCCGGGGACTCTTGGCGATTGCGTTTACTAGCTTTGATTACACTTATCTGCTATATCTGTGCTACTTGTGTGTTTGTGTTGAGTTTGTCTTTTTGTATAGTGAGTCGTAGGAGTCTAATTGTTTGTGTATTTTAATTTCTGTCGAGTCTGTAAATATGTTTGAAATTTGTGGATGACCCTATTTTACCGTTAGATTTCCACAAAATGCGGGGTCCTCTGCACATTATTGTGCTAATTCCTTTGTGCAGCCGCAGCCATATTATTCACAGGGTTGTCCTACAAATTATTATGATGACTCGTATCAACAGCCACATTTTAATCAGTATCCTAATCAATTTTCTGGAAGCACTTCTTGTGAGGATAGTGGTAATGATTGGAGTGAAATCAAAAGTCTGTTGACGTTATTAGTTGCGAAAGATGAAAATACTCAGAAAATGTTAGCAGAGCACGACACCATCCTGAAAAACCGACAGACTGCTCTTTTAGATCTTCAACGAACAGTAGAAGACATTGCTAGAAGGTTAAAAGAAGAAGAAGAAATAGAAAAGGTTCAGCAAGAGCAGCTGCCGAAAGTCGGTTATACATATGATAAGGAGGGCAACTACCTTGGGTACATGAACGCTCGAGGGGAGTTGTTTCCAACGTTTCCAGAAGAAGGGAAAGAGCCAATCATGGAATACGCAGATGAGTTAGATGAAGAGATCATCCCAATCACGGAGACGAAAATGGACGTTGAAGTACCACCTCCGGTGCCACAGGTTACTATATATGATTTTGGGAGTGATTCTGATGAAGAGGACGACGAAGAAGAATGGGCGGCGTATCAGAGGTCGTTAGTGCAGAGGGAAGTGACTGAAGAAGAAGCGGAATTGGGAGATTCCATTGATATGATGTTTGGTGTAGAGGAAGACAATGAGGTTAGTGAAACGTTGTTGTCTGAAGAGGATGAGTTTTTAGATCTAGAGTTAGATGGTTTACCTGTTTTTGAAGAAGTAGGGGAGTCTGATCCCGATGGAGATATGGCATACCTGGATGCCCTACTTGAAGGTGAACCGACAGACATGACTGAACCTGCACCAGATGAAAGAAATAAGTGTGGGGATCATCCTATGGAAATGGTGGCAGAAGAAGCGCACCATAGCTGGCCCGTGGTAATAAAAGGAACTTCAAAATCAACAACACCACGGGAGAGGGCAAGGAAGAGAAAAAGAAAGGACCGGAACCGAAAGAAGATCAAAGGATGGCACGATTTGGAGAAGAAGAAGTCAGTGAAAGTCAAACACGATCAGTCTTCTTGCTATATGCCACGTATCCGGTTCATTCCAGGTAAGTTTAAATTCTGGTGGTTTGACCCATTAAAAATGCTTAAATTATTTTTCACTCCCACCAATAAATCTTCAATTTTTAATAAGAACCGGGTGGAATTAAACGGGTTAGATCGGGTCCAGATAAAAGAGAAGCCCCCTGATTAAGTTTAAGTGTGAGGAGGCTCTGTAGAGTTTGTAAACTTATTTTTATATTTTTTTTTCTAGTTGTTCATTTTTTTTATTTGTGGTCCGTCTTTCGATAGTTGTTCATAGGTTTTTATCTTTCTATTTTATTTTATCTTTGTGTCTTTGAGTATGTTCGCAGGTTTGCGTGTTTGCTTAGGTAGAGGAAATTTCACTATGAGCAGATCCCATGTATTATCTTTATATATATTTTATGAGTGGGAGTTTTGGTAAACGTTTGGGTAATAAAAGAGAATTTTTCTTAAAAAAATAAATAAATAAATAAATTAACTTTCTGTGAAAAAAGGCTTTTCACATAATGTGAGGAGTCTGGGCTGACCTGTTCGCCTCATGCGACCAGCTATTACCCCGGAAAGTTATATTTTTTTTCCACTTGCAACGCGTGTTGTGATCACCAGTGTCCTTCACGTTGAGCGAGAACCATATTTTTTTTTTCTTATACCCATTTGGTTCTACCACCATTCACCGCCATTTTGCCAAGCAGGTACGTCTTCTTGTTTGTTGTTATATTATGAGTCTAAGTTAGTAGTTTGAGTCTTTTTATTTTTGTATGGTTCGGTATTATGCTCGAGTTTTGTTTGTTTCGTTTTGCGCAGGTTTGGATTGCACCACCCGTACCCAATCTCCATTCGGGTGATTCCGAAGCTGTTTATCATTTATCAAGGCAAGCCCAGAGTTTACCATTATGTCAGATCCGATCGCGAATGAAATGCTATACGATCGAGCTAGATTGGACTAGAGTTTTTGGAGCTTACGCGTTATTTTACCAGCTAAGTCCTTTCCAATTTGCCCTTACTTTTATAATTTTTGTATTCGGAATTTATTCTTTTGTTTTGAGTCGTTTTCTATTCCTACATTGAGGGCAATGTAAAGTTTAAGTGTGGGGATGGGAAACTGTCGTTTGGTTTGTATATAGAGTCGTTTTGAGTCAAAAAAAAAAGTCCCTGATTTTGAAGTTTGCATTATATAAAATATGGAAAATGATAGATAAAGTTAGGTGTCTGGTTTTCAAATAGTATGTATAATAAGAGATTAAAATTGATTGAAAACGTGTCTGATTTGGGATATGTGGGTAGGCTCGGCCGGTAGAAAGGTTTCCTTTGAAAAGTAATAAATTAATTATGTTAGGCTATTTTGTGGGTTCTCATCTTGGAGAAACGGGGAGACCGAAACCGTCAAAAATAGTATAAGAAGCACCGTTATAAGTTTAAAACCGTTAGAATTTCTAATCACTTTGAAAAAAAAATATATTAGAAATCAAAGCAAAAATGCTGAAGCTTAAGGTGCCTGGCCACTGGGATAGCGACTTGGATTGGTCACACCCTCTGAGTTAAGTATGCTGAGATGAAAAAAAAAAGAATAAAAAAAAAATGCTGAAGCTTAAGGTGCCTGGCCACTGGGATAGCGACTTGGATTGGTCACACCCTCTGAGTTAAGTATGTAAAAAAAAGATAGTGATTTTAAATTCTCTTGGTTTTTTACATAAGACGGTTGGGAAATGGTCAATTGGTCGTTCCTTTAGCTTCATAAGCTTGAGGCGGGATTAGGAGGAACTGTGGCTTCCTTCGAGTGAGACCCTAGATAGACTAATCAACATGAACTTAATATAAATAAAAAGGGGCTTGGAAACCGGTGTGGGTTTAAGAGGATCAATATACCTGCAATCGCAATCAACACGTGAGTAGATTATTAATTAAGTAACCTATGTTTTGAAACTGGATGTAAACCTAACTGTGATTCCATAGTATAATTCTTTTTCAGGGACGAAAAAGAGATAAGTGTGGGGATATTTGATGTATTGTAAAATACATATATTTCCAGTGTAAAGTTTGTATAATTTTCGAGTCATCTAGATAGTACTTTTATTAGTTTTAGGCTTGTACCGGTCTATTTTATTTAGTATAGGTTTTTATAGATTTTTATTAGTTTTGGGTTTTTTTAGTACTTATGTATTTATTTTATATTTTGTAGGTGTTCATGAACGTTGGAGCGTAAACGAGCAACCTTGATCAAGTCAAGAACACCTGAATAAAGAGCACGGGCTTATAGTACTATATATAATAATAATAATAATAATAATAATAATAATGTTATAGTTATAATAATAATAAATAAAAAAATAAAAAAGGAAAAGAAAACATGACCATATGATGATCGACACAAGCCCAATTTTAATAGGGCAATTTTATTTAAGCGGCAATTATAAAGGAATAGGGGGGAGGAGAGCACAACAGGAGGGCAGCGATAGAGGTAGAGCACACAAGCAAATATTATTAGAGGGAGGCAGGCCAAGGATCAAAGGTTTTAAGCTTTGGGGGTGATTACTCGGGTGTCAACCATTCGGTTTCTTCGTTCCTTTATTATCTTTGTTTTAGACCATGATTGCTGAATTTTTATTTGGCTTTGTTTCTCTTTTCAAGATGATTTGTGGCTAAAACTTTTATAGCTACCTAGACTAAGATAAATAACTATGTTTTGATTTGATTTTTCTATGGTTTTTGGAACTTGTTTTGGATTTATGATTCAGTAAAGATTTTGATTTCTCTAGATCTAGTGTATGTGCGTATTTATTATTTTCTTATTATCACTTATTCACTCCACTTGCACTTTTGTGAATGTCTTTCATGTATGAGTGCTAGTTAGGTTGCAGACTTTGTGTAGCAACTAGTTTATGGTCAATAGTCGCGAGTTTACCATAGGAATGATATTTGGTGATTAGAAGATTTTAGGTATTCTTCCAAGTTCAATAGCTGTGAGGTGAGGAATTGTTGGTATGTCTAGGTTGTTAGATTGCTAGGTTAGAGGCTTTGTGAGAAGATCTACCTAGTTTCCCTTTCAGTTCTTGCATATAAAGTTAGATCTAGGCTTCAATAATTACCCCTTGCACCTAGTGTAGTGAGGTTTTCGCGCTGTGAGGTAGATTGTCTAGCGGGTACTCGATCATAAGAGTTAGATAACCTGTGAGGGTTTGTTCTCCAACCGGTAGTTTAACAACACGAAAATATTCTAGGGTTTCCCCTTGAGAAGGGTCGAGGGTGTCTAGTTTATTCTTGATGTTTAGTATTTTAAGATCTCGGTTCCAAATCAGTTCCATAACCATAGAAGCTTATCAGGCATAGTTAGGAGTTTGGTCTAGGTAGTGTCTTGTCATCATCTGAATTCGGCTCAGCTAAGTTCGTGTCTCTAGTTCAGCTTAGTAAATTTTAGTTAACCTTTATTTTATTGCAATTTATTTTTCAGTAAAACCTCCCTTTAAAATAATAAATTAATTTAATCAGTATTTAGGATAAGTAATCGAGTCTAGTTTTCGTTTTCCATTAGAGTCTCGTGGGTTCGATATCCGGACTTACTTTAGCTATACTAGAGTCGATAGGTTCACTTGCCTGTCAGTAGTTTAGTTTTAGAACGTCTAGAGTATTACTAGGTGTCTAGTTTTAGGTTTAATTTAGTTATTTTTATTAAACTACTTTTAGCACATCAAGTATTGTATAAAATTATAATATAGTATCATTAGATAAATAGGGCAAACTGTATCTAATAAGGGGTATATGTGCAAGTTAGGTTTGAAAAGACATAAATACCCTTAAAAAGTAGTTAATACATGCATTATGTGTTGTACTTTAAGCATTTATAATTGTATTACTTAAAAATTAAGAGGTACTTAAGAAATGCTTTATAAGATAGTATAGATTTATTTCTAAAAATATTATAATATTGTTGCTCTACTTTAGACATGAACACAAGTTAAAGGTTAAGTTTGCTGCCAAAAAGGAACTGCATCATTTAAGACGGTTTCTAAGTGGTAGGCAGCATAATAGTCCACAAGAAACAATCCAAGCTCTCAATGTTGTTTTAAGGGAGTCCGCTTCAACTTTCACATGGATGTTGTTAGGATTTAGCGGTGTGCAGTTGCCAAGCCAACCGGAACATGACTAAGCTTTAGCTCGGCTTGTTTATTACTTACGTAATTATATATCTTTTTTTTTTTTAGGCTAATATTTTACTTCTCATTAAAACAAAATACGAAAGTTACATCATAATAGCAGGTAGACGGGCAACAAGCTGCGCCGCCACCCCTTTTTGAATTGCAAACCCTAGTCTACTAAAGACAAAGCCTTGCCCCCCTGGGGATGAAACATTGCTGTGGACGACCCGTTGGACCCTGGTCAAGAAATGAATAGCTTCTGGCGCCAGGGAGCCAAAGGTGTCGAAGGCCAGAGGGATAAAGACATGTTGGTTATCTGCACAAGCTTTAGCGTGTTTATCTACTTTCTTTGATTCCGCCTTTCTTGATGCTTGCCCAGCTACGAACCCTGTTTCCCTTAACCCAACCAACGGAGATACCCCGGTGAGGTCCACACAGGCATGTTTCCCCCTCTCCCAACCAAAGACAAGCAGATCTGCGGGTCGCAGGGTGGATCTCCCTTCCATGGGGTCTGTGAGGAAGTTTACAGGGGCTTTCTTTTTGGCAGAGATCCCAGCTCTTCTCAAGATATCCCACAAAACGTCTCTCACCCAGTCATGCCGATATTTGAAACCAAGGAGCTCCTTGCAATGAATTGCATGCTCCCCGTATTTATCCATGCAAGTTTTATGGCAGATGGGGCATGTTTCATCTTCCGGGTACATAGGGATCATCAATCGGTACTTGAGTATAGCCCTGTACTCTACTGCAGACATGCATTGACCCAAACCCTCAATCGGGATAACGGTTAAAAAATCCTGAGCATGAGGGCCCTTTATGTAACACCCCAACCGATGGCGGAAACATCGGGATGTCACGTATTGATGATTGTTCAGTAGCTCATGGTAAATAATAAATTTCATTATATGATTTAAATAAATTACATACAATTGTTCTACAAGAATTCGTACATCAAATTGAATAAAACTATGCACACATCTTCAAGCATTAATTCAAATCTTCAAGCAAGTAGAACCTGAAACATGTTAAGTTGAAAATATTTTGGGTCAACAAAAGTTGGTGAGAATTACATAGGTTTTGATAATTGAATAAAAACTTGTACAATTCGAGTGTCATGGCAATCTAGTCCATATGCGAAAACATACTAGAAGTAAATCGAGTGCATAATCAACCATTGTGACTGTTGTATTGTGGTACATCCCATACGCTCATGGTTCACTCGTTTATATTGCAGTAACAAACACCCACGCAACCTTTGTAGGAGGCACGTATCCGGGTGGGATTGTCAGTCCAATAGATCTATCAATGTATACCGTTTGGCTGATGAATGTTTATGCTAGAATTGTGCTTACCCTAGTCATGTTTAAGACATAATGCAACATAGAAATACACATAGACACATTGATGATTGAATTGCATAGATATTGTTGTAACATGTTTCACCCCAAAAATGGTGATAAATAGAAAAGGGGCTATGTAAAACTCACCTTAGCAAAGTATTAAGTCTCGAGAAATAGAATATGTGTAGCCCCAAAGTTGCCAATTACAAGAGCTTATAATCAAAGCTTCAAGTGTAGAAGTAATAGACTATAGAAGAAAGGTATGAGGGAAAGTTTAATCGGATTGAAACAATTAGAGGTGCAAAGTATAATGGGTCATAGGTGGGTTTTTATACTAGTTTTGGATTCAATTAGCCATTAAAATTGGTCAACAACATAAAGTAAGGTTTTATGATGAATTGACTATTTGACTAAGACTTTGACTGTTTGACTAAGACTTTGACTGTTTGACTAAGACTTTGACTAGGACTTTGACTATTTGACTCAAGGCTTTATTTAAAAAAAAAAATCTTGTATGTGAAAAAAAAAAGAATTTAGAATCATATTATTATTATTATTTATATACATTTATGTATGTATATAAGTTGTGAGTTAGGATAAATAAAGACTTAGGCACATTTGTATAATATTAATGATAAAGGTGTAATAAAAAAAAAATATATATATATATATATATAAGGGCTTTTTATGTATTAAAATTTTGGGGAAAATTTTGCGATGTTACAGTCTCCCCTACTTTTGGAAACTTCGTCCCGAAGTTTATTGAAAACACAGGGTTGAAGGTGATTGGGTAGAAATTAGGACAATGGTGGTTTGGGAAGTTTCGAGTTAAGGCATGACATAAATTTATAGGTAACAGAATAAACTGTTTCGAATAATTTGGGTAAGAGTTTTGATATGTGTGAGTTTTAAGGGTTGGATTAGGTTCATCTGAAATAGCAAGGAGAATAAGAATCTTAAGTTTTAGGACTCCTAAAAGAAATGCATGAGTTGATTGACTATAGAAAGACTAAATGAACTACCAGGTAACTAGAGTTTATAATTGGTTATTTACTGAAAACCTTGATAGAATTTCACACTACCTTAACGTACCTGTAAATTCATGATTACGTTCCGGACCACAATCACCAATTTACCTTACATTAAAGTTTTGCGTCCTTCTATATCTCCACCGATTGTTGAGCAGGTCCGATAGCCTCCACCAGTCGTGGAGTAGGTTGTAGGGCCTCTCCCGACTGTTGAAAAGGCATAATGACCTCTACCAATCGTTGAGTAGGTTCGATAGCCTCCACCAGTCGTGGAGCAGGTTGTAGGGCCTCTCCCGACTGTTGAAAAGACATGATGACCTCTATTAAGTGCAGCATTTATTATACACATAGGTTGCAAATTGATAACATGTTTATGCAAGCAAGTATAACAAGCACAGTATATGAGTTGTAGTTGTATAGATTTATATAATTAGTTCACATTCAAACAATCATGCACCATGTAACAACTCTCAGACAAATATTGTATTACTTGAATCAAATAGCGTCAATACATAGAATAAAAGCAACCAATAGTCAAATGGTGAGACTTGCGGTTAGGTAGCTGGAGGATCTTGATCTCTGTTTAGTTTAGGGCATCGGTTACGGAAGTGATTTGGGTAATGAATGTTCAATAAGATATGGGTTGAATGAAGGACAATGAGGTAATATAAGGAATGTAATCATTTATTCATTTAATTAAAACGAATAAACGAAAACGTTGACTTATCAAAGATTCTAAATTCTAATAACATATGAAGACATGCTTTAGCCTATAAGTGAACACTCATCCCGAGAATTCCCAGGTAGGCATCCGGGTCCCTCGTCTGATTGGGATATATGCGCAATGCCAGCCTAGACAGAAGACTCAGAATACAGGCGTTCACCCTTCCAGATTGCACGTGTTCGTTATTAAAATCTAGAACTTTGACGAGATCTCAAGGTGGTTCAGGTTAAACCTGAGGATTTTGTCTTATTAGTCTAAGAGTAGATCATGTGATGGAGAGCAACCTTCTTGTAAGGATGAAAGTAGGGATAAGAAGTAGGAGGGAGATAGAGAATAGCAAGTAAAAGAAGCAAGTACTGGTTAAATCCTATGGTTATAGACTAGATTATTTTTCTAATAACCTAATTCCCTATAACCTGGCTCTGATACCAATCTGTAACACCCCAACCGATGGCGGAAACATCGGGATGTCACGTATTGATGATTGTTCAGTAGCTCATGGTAAATAATAAATTTCATTATATGATTTAAATAAATTACATACAATTGTTCTACAAGAATTCGTACATCAAATTGAATAAAACTATGCACACATCTTCAAGCATTAATTCAAATCTTCAAGCAAGTAGAACCTGAAACATGTTAAGTTGAAAATATTTTGGGTCAACAAAAGTTGGTGAGAATTACATAGGTTTTGATAATTGAATAAAAACTTGTACAATTCGAGTGTCATGGCAATCTAGTCCATATGCGAAAACATACTAGAAGTAAATCGAGTGCATAATCAACCATTGTGACTGTTGTATTGTGGTACATCCCATACGCTCATGGTTCACTCGTTTATATTGCAGTAACAAACACCCACGCAACCTTTGTAGGAGGCACGTATCCGGGTGGGATTGTCAGTCCAATAGATCTATCAATGTATACCGTTTGGCTGATGAATGTTTATGCTAGAATTGTGCTTACCCTAGTCATGTTTAAGACATAATGCAACATAGAAATACACATAGACACATTGATGATTAAATTGCATAGATATTGTTGTAACATGTTTCACCCCAAAAATGGTGATAAATAGAAAAGGGGCTATGTAAAACTCACCTTAGCAAAGTATTAAGTCTCGAGAAATAGAATATGTGTAGCCCCAAAGTTGCCAATTACAAGAGCTTATAATCAAAGCTTCAAGTGTAGAAGTAATAGACTATAGAAGAAAGGTATGAGGGAAAGTTTAATCGGATTGAAACAATTAGAGGTGCAAAGTATAATGGGTCATAGGTGGGTTTTTATACTAGTTTTGGATTCAATTAGCCATTAAAATTGGTCAACAACATAAAGTAAGGTTTTATGATGAATTGACTATTTGACTAAGACTTTGACTGTTTGACTAAGACTTTGACTAGGACTTTGACTATTTGACTCAAGGCTTTATTTAAAAAAAAAAATCTTGTATGTGAAAAAAAAAGAATTTAGAATCATATTATTATTATTATTTATATACATTTATGTATGTATATAAGTTGTGAGTTAGGATAAATAAAGACTTAGGCACATTTGTATAATATTAATGATAAAGGTGTAATAAAAAAAAATATATATATATATATAAGGGCTTTTTATGTATTAAAATTTTGGGGAAAATTTTGTGATGTTACACTTTAGGCATTCAATCACCGCCTTCTGGCGAGTGGACAACTCAAAAACTTCTCCCAAGCTCTGAGCAGTTTTGCTAAAAAGAGCATTCGCCAAAGTTTTCTGTGGCTTTGGGGGGGCGGTGTCCTTGTTAGAAAAACCGCCAATATCAAAGTCCGGGAGATAGACATTTAAGCGTTCGAGCGCCTGTTGATAGTCTGGGTCTAGTCCAATGACCCCACTGTTTCGGAGGATATGATCCTGAAGTTCCCAAGACTGAGCTCTAGACGCCAAAAAGGCATAGACCCCAACATCTCGAGCTGAAAGGAGGCCCAAACCACCTAAACGCATCGGCAAGGATGCCAAGAGCCACTGGAGGTCCCCGAAGAAGGGGCCGCCACACACAACTATATCTTCAATAGCTTCGCGGAGACCATCATCGAAAAGGGATACCGCATCCACCATGAAGTGGGGTTGGCAAGTTCGTAACCCAAAAAGTAACTTAGCGACCCCCATGCATGACCTGAGCAGCAGGAGTTCACTCTGGGGATCTCTAAGGCGGGGCAGTAGTTTCATGAGAGCAACCGCGCTCGTAGCCCGCCGCCCTGCCAACTCCCCGATAAAGGTAGGATCTCGGCTAACAGCCCCACCAATGAGCTTAACCCCTTTCTCAGGTCTACCAATCCCTGTCGGGAAAAGCCCTTCCTGACTTTTCAACCCGTCACACGTCAGCCAAAAGACCTCTGTTTTCTTAATATTGAGATGAAGCCCCAGAGATGGCCCATGGACATTGATAATGTCTAAAGCCTTAGCAACCTCCACTGTGTTGCCTATAATCGTCCTATCATCCAAATACCAGGCATGAAACGGTAGGTTACAGTGTTCCTGAATCCGCATGATAAGGGGATGTAAGGCAAGGGCAAAGAGAAGGGGCCCCAAAGGATCTCCTTGTTGCACTCCGGTGGTAGCCCCAATACAATCATTGCCCACATACAGCCTAGCTGGCTGGGCATAAAGGAACTGGACCCACGGATAAATGGACGGGCATCGCTGGTGAACCTCTTGGAGAAAAACTGTACGGTCGACCATGTTGAAGGCATTGGAGAAGTCTACTGTAAGCATAGCCAGAGACCCATCAGCATGAAAAGAGTTAAGGAACCTGTTGGCACTGTGAAGCACCGCCTCTGCCCCATTTGGTACCCCTACTCCAAATTGAAAGTCCCCCAGGTACTGGGCAATGTCTTTCCCAACCTTCTTCATTGCCACCTTAGAAACTAGCCTTCGCCAAATACCCCCCACGGCAATAGGCCGAATTCCATTATCGGGCTTCAATAAGGGGGTGAGGGGGGCCGATGCAATGAACTCGGCCAACGTCTTAGGGCAGGCCCCCCTAAGCCATAGGTTGACAACTTCAGTGATGGCCGTGAGCAACCCCAAGGAAGTCACTGAGCCTTCACCCCCAATGGCATCCAACAGGTGTTGGGCCCGTATCCCGTCCCTACCACAAGATGTCCCTTTAGGGAAAGATCGGATACATTTAAGCACACAACCCTCATCTACTGATAGAGCAGGTTGGGCGATGGGGTTAGAAGGAAAGGATGGAGGCGGCACCACTGGGAGTTTATCAATGAGGGCCTTCATGGTCGATTCACATAGGGGGGCGACTCCACTAGAGCACAACACCTTTACCGCTGCCGTGAAATGACCATCCCTGACTTTTCGAAGACATTGTTTTATGTTAGGTTCGCTTGCATTGTCCTCTCCCATTTTGGCTTTTCCCCTAGATACCGAGACCTCCCCTGTGCTATCCAAAAGAGAAGAAACCAAGGCCGCAAACCCAGACCCATCTTTCCATTCTCCAAGCGCTTGCATGATGCTACTACACTGCAGAGATTTCCTGTTCCCTGATCTTCGCTCTTGCCTGGAGGACGGTCTGATCACCCTCAGGGTTAACCGTGGAAGCAATAGCAATTGGACCCAATTGTCAACCGAGCTTGGCGACGCCACTACTTTGCGTAAAGCACCTGTTAACGCTTGAGCAAACATCAGACGACAACTAGGGGGGATGCTTTTAACAGTCTGAATAGGGAGGGAAAAGACACGCTCGAGGAGGGCAACATCCCCAACTATCCCGGTTGGGTGATGTGGGTTTGCGTCGTCTACCGTTGGACATGGTTTCCGTATCCCAACAATGAAATCTTCGACATCTTCGGAGACCACGGCGAACGATACAACCTCATCGTCATTTATTATGCTTATTGAAGATATATAAATAGTTTCGTTTTAGGCTCACATGAAGTTTGGGCTTGAGCTCATTTGATTTGACTTTTCTAGAAAGAATAGTGCATGTGCTTATTTTGATTATTTTGATGTGTCTTTTGCAGGCTGCAAAAATCAACTTTACCGAAACCTTTTGCTAAGTGAGCCGCTTGTGTACACCCTAAAAATTACCCACCTAAGAAAATAGTAAATTAATATTCAACATATCCTTGTATCTTTGGTTTGGTTATGTTTTGTCTATATTGATTTTGTGCATAAACATTAGTATCCGAAGCAACGCGCTAGCATTTCCACTAATTTAAAAATAATTATACTTATCTAAAGGATTAATGATCCATTTTAAAGAAGGGGAGAATAAAAACTTTTATTTATTTATTTATTAAAAGTGAACTTCATTAAAGACCAGCCGACTTGAAGACAGGGACAAACAACACAACTCAACTAAATACAAAATTAATATGATAGAGAATCCATTTTATTGGAGCAAATAGTTAAATTTAATTAATGTTATAGAGTATGGTGTAACTGGTAAATAGAGTATGGTGTATTTAGCGCATATAATGTATATATGTGTGGCCATTGGGGGGCAAAAGTAAAGTTGCACTAGTTTTAGCGTTATTTTACTAATTTCGTGAACATAATGTTAAAAACGACGGACGGTTAATCATGCATCATGTGGTGGCGTGAATGGCCAAAAGACAAAGGGGTACATGCATCGATTGGGTTTGTTCCGATTGCTAAGTGTTCTGTGCCTAATGTCCAAGGCTTGATACCAAACCACATCGAGCCGAGGGTCTCACCGGAAGCAACCTCTCTATTCTTAGGGGTAGAGGTAAGGCTGTCTACATCTTACCCTCCTCAGACCCTACCTTAGCTTTGGTATATGTGGGATTAACTGAATATGATGATGATGATGATTTTTTTAACGGTGACTTTCATATGAGTGACCCAATGTCACACTGCCTAATCGACAGTCCTAACCAATGTCTGCCCCAGACTACGTTGTCTTAACCGGGCCCGCGCTAGTGTATCAGACTTGGTTATGGCGTTCCCCCGAAAACTGCACTGCCTATACACGAGTTTCATCGCTGGAGTAACAGCCGGGTGAAAACCGGGGTGCGGCTCGGGATCGAACGCTCCTCGGTGCGTTTGTCACCGTCATTGCCCGGATGCCGTAGAAAATAATGAGAAGAGTGGGAATCAAACCTAGGTCACAAGAAACACCAAGTCTTTCCCCAACTATTCCACCACTACCTCATTTAGTGAAAACGTAATAAACGAACACACTAATGACTTGTTCAAAGAAAAAGAAAATATTCTATTGAGAGAATAAAAACAATTATAATAAACATAGAATATATTGCATGAATAAAAAACATATAAAGTCTTGCATTACGTTTCAGAAATAAATTACGCTGACGTAATAAGTAATAAATAACTAGTAATCTACCCCGCGCGATGCTGCGGTACTCACACTGAATACAAAACAAAATGTAGGGTGTGTTTGTCTCTCCTTTTTCATTTCTCCTTATAACTTCTCATCCATCAAAAGTTACTTAATCTCATAAGTCACAAATTGTGACTTATGACTTATCCTCCCATTTCTCCTTTTCAAAGCCTAAAATTCTCAATAAGTTACTTTTATTTCTATCCATCCAAACACTTTTGATTTAACTTATAACTTTTTCAATAAGTTATAAGTCATAAGGAGGTGTGGAAATGGAGAGCCAAACATGCACGTATACAATAGTTGTGCAATGTACAAAATATGAATCTAACATTTTAGATATTAACCTCCTTAATCAGATAAAAGTATAAAACATTCATAACTTCTTTACAAAAGGTGTACATATGACTTTTATCACCAATTTTTCGTTGCTAAAGCGCCTTGTATGTAGCTGCGTTTCAAGCCAATCCCATCCTTGCTAACGCCTTCTACTACTTTTGACTTTTTGGTAGGCAACTACTTGTTTGTCAAATTAGGAAAGTAGTATTCAAGCAATGAGAAAGCACACTATAGGAAATGTAAATATCACAAATGCAAGTTGAACTAAGCAAATTACATCAGCTTAAGCCTAGTCAAACAAACTACCCATTAATCAGCCTGAGTCCAGTGAAACAAACCGCACACATGGTAGTTATGGAGAAAATAAAATTAGCATAACATGTACCTTCAACTCAAATGATTTTAGCTTAGGTGGGAATTGCTCAGAAATTATCTCCCCTATGTAGCTAGCCTGCACAAAGTTAAAATTAATTGCATTAAGGTAAATAATAGCTATAACTATCTTTACAATATGAGAACCTCATTTCAAATATAAGATACACATCTGAAGTCGATAATCACAAATAGCATCGTTAAAATTAGTTTATTTCACATGCAGTTTCCACTTCAGCTAAATATTTAATACAATTAACCTACTGTCTATTTCCGTATTTTCAATTGGTAATAATACATGACCACTTCTAGGTTCAAAAACCTTCTTTGGAAGGATTGTTGTATCTCTCCTTTATATATGTTATAGTCGTATTGTCGTTAGAGTGTCCTCGCTTTGCGGACGTTTCCGTGTTTTGAATGAAAGTTAAGGGTTTAGAAAAAAAAAACTTCCCGGTTCTGTAGAGACGAAAGTTGACCAGGACTGATAGGTATGTAAATATGAATACTTATCTTGGAATTGGTATGTCTTGTTACACAGAAATGCATATACCCTTATGCAGCCTTGTTAATTATTTTGACCAAATGAATTGTCTTTTTTTCCCCTGGATATAATGATAATCAATCCAAATTTCACTTTTCACATTAGTGCCAAATGTACATGAAAAGATTTGAGAATCATGTTGGTGTAGACGTATAGTATACATCTAATCAGTAAACATTGAAATGAAATTAACTATTTTTCACTAAAGTTTTGTGAAAAAACTGTCACTTAAAGGTTTTTACAAAAAAAGATTTTTGACACTATAAACCTTTTTAGTCACCAAAAACATTGAAATGAAATTACACCGAAATTACTTTGAGCAACGCCTAATCATCTCGAATTGCCCGGAATCACGTTGAACGATGTTGAATCAAACCAACTTATACCAAATTATTCTGAAATAACACCGAAACGAATCGTAATACCCCAATTTATACCGTTTAATCACCGTGTCAATCCGATTTTCACCAAAACTTATCTAAGCACAAAGATTTCTGTAACTAAACCAAATCTTTGCCGAATTGTTAGTCAAATGTACACCACAAACTAAATAGAAGCAATCTATAAATTTAAAGTTTGCAAACTCACCGACATCAAGCAAATTCACGAAATCAGTGAAATATCCTATTTAATTAAGCTTCTACAATGGTGACGTATATCAGTAGTGCTGGTAGCCCCTTTTTTGATGACAGAGGAGAAACAAAATTGCAATAAAAATAAGTAAACATAGAAGAAAAACACCTGGTAGCATTCTCTGAAAATTACCCGAACTTTAGCCGGAGATCCGCAACGGTTTTAGAATCCTTCTGTCGTCTACATCAACCATCTCGTTAAATGCTAGTTGTTAACATCCTAGTCATTGTCGCCTCTCTGATGATCTATCATAATCATCGTCGCCATTACTATACTCGTCGGAACCCTAATCGTCAACCTGCACTCAAATCCCGTCGCCATCATTGTGAAAAAAACCATCGGGTTACCGTCGAGGTTGTCGCCGGCAAGGTTGGGCGTACTCCCCCCCCCCCCCCCCCCCCTCTCTACATATGGTTTTCTCTGGAATGCAAACAGTGGCGGATCCAGGAATTTTTTTCACTGGGTTCCTATTTTTATATGCTCTAATTTCATATGACCAAACGTAAAAAAATTGGGTCGATACATGGGTTCGGGTCAGTTTGACGGTTTGGGTCGGTTTAGGGGTTCAGGTCGGTTTAGATTTCAACAGGTCAAAATTTAACATTTCTAAAATACTTAATACCTAATACGATAATAACCAAACTATAACTGGCTGCATGTTGTGTGTTTTGTGCTAGCTGTTGTAAAATTTGATTATTTATGGTCAAGATTTGAAAATTTGAGTCATGGTTTAAATAAACAATCTTAGAGTATTTGTGTAAATGTAATTTCTTGTTAGGTAAAGAACTATTATGGAATGGAATACACGAAATATAATTTTAATATGTGTGTCTAAATGAGAATATCACCCTCAGAAAAGAAAAAAAACAACAAAAAGTATTAAAATTATAAAAGTTCATCCTCACTACAGCCCCTTGTTATGCTCTGTAATGGAGTCATACAAAACTTCTTTTACCCAGATCAACTCATTTCTTAAAACACCATTCATATTTACATAATTACGAAATGTATAGTTAAAACATATAACGAGTCAAGCCGAATTTGTAAACACTTGAAGTCAAAACCAACAAACCTTTCTAATCCAATCAACTGCTTGTTATCTCGCAACCAAATCCAATTTCCCATTTCTTATTTTCTTCAAATAATCAAAACTCACAAATTGTTGCCATTCTTTTTCAATCAACAAAAACAAAGAGGCATCACTCTGTTTCAAGAAAATCAAGAAAATTGCACTCTGTTTTAAGATTCTTAATAAAGCATTGATTTTTATGAATGAAAGTTGTGTCCTTTTTTATGTTTTTTGAACGATTACTTTCAAGATATTTTTTCATCATATCATCACAAATGATTACCCAAAAAGGGAGATAAACACTAGGTTATTATCTATGGTCAAATAAACCTATTAAATCATGTAATAGAAAACTTATTACCTTAGAAATCCAGTTCCTAACTAGGGCAGGAGGATGATGGACGTGAGGAGACAGAGCAGCCGAGTAGGGGGCGGAGGTTGAGTTGGGTTGGAGGAGCAAGGGGCGGCTGCTTTGTGTTTCATTGTTGGAGTTTGGACTGAGGAGGAGCCAAGTGGGTTTAAGTATAAAACCCTAGGTTTGAATAAAAAAAGAAAAAGAAACCCCTGCAACAATAACATGTACGCATGCTTCTCTTACTTGTACGAACTGCAATAGTTCACTTACACTCACAAACTCAATTTGGTAAATATAGTATAAATAATATCATTATCTTTTATCTAAAAATGATATTATTAGATATTGGGAATGTATTTTCGAATCACATTAAAATATGTATAGAGATTGGGTAGTAAAACCTTCTGAATATGTAACTATAAGGAGTTGTGTAGAAAGTGGCATTTGTCTAAGAAGTGCAAGAAACCACACAATAATAACATGTGACATTCATAATTTTAATAGAAAAGGTTATCTTAGTAATTAGCAAATTGTGTTATATTTTTTAATATAAAACTATTTTATGATATTAATTGGATAATTATGGTCAGTTATCAATGTTCCCTACTATTATGGAATTGATATGCATAATAATACGTATGATCAATGTTTAGCAATCTTCATATATTTACAAAATTTCTCACGATTTCATCATTTACATTACGTTCAGATCTATATGCATATCCATATCTAGTGTTTTTTTCGAAAGAGCATAGGATGTCAAATTCCATTATCGATTGTTGGGATGGTAAGTTTTATGATTTTTTTATCACTTTTTTTTGTTTGTTTGTTTTTTGAATTTCTTGCTATGCTATTTTAAATTGTTTGGGCATTTTTAGTATTTCTTGGTACAGTGTTTTAAATGTTTGGTTGTTTTTTTCCGGACATCTTGTCTTTGGGTTTTAAATGTTTTGTAACATATAAATGTAAATCACACTAATTGCTTTTGGCTTGTCATAGTGTTTAACCTCTACTAAATGTTTTGGTGTCTTTTTCCAATGTCTTGGTTTGGTTTTTAAATGTTAGGTGTTTTTATCGGATTTCTTGGTGTGGTGTTTTAAATGTTTTAGTCTTTTTTTTCGGATTTCTTGATAAGGTGTTTTACACGTATGTTCTTTTTTCATATTGTATTTATAATCTTGTTTTTCCATACTGTTAATGTAAGTTGATTTTGTTGTTTGTTTTATGTTAATATGTTAAAATATCACATGAAACCTTGAAATGTATCATGAACTACTTTTATACTAAGTTCTATGTTATATTTATGTTGAACTGTGTTTTAAGTACTAGTGTTTTATATGTTTTGTGGTATTCCCGCGATAGTGTTTTACAAATTTAATATGTTACCACATCACACGAAACTTGGAAATGTACGATGATTTGTTTTTAAACCGACTTATGTATTATATTTTGTTGAAGTGTGTTTTAAATAATAGTGTTTTTTTTTTTAAACTGTGTTATATTTTGTTTTAATACCTCAAAATCATGTAATACCTCTTGCAATAGTGTTTTACAACATCTGCAGATACATGTGTTTTAGTTGATTTGTGTATATTCACACATTTAGTTTTTTTAAAATACTTTATGGTGTTTTATATACCATAGTAAGATGGGATGTTTTTTAAGTCATAGTGTTTTTTTATTATTTGTTAGATCTATCACATATTTCTAATTTCTTTTCTGTTTATTATAGATTTAGCAACTTATCAACCGTGTGGTCTAGAACACGTTTCTAAAACTCAAGAAAAAAAGACATTTATACCTGAAGTTGCTAGTTCAATTATTAATCATGTAGTTGGAATGGTGTTTGATACCGTAGATAATGTATACGCATTTTACAAAACATACGCATTTACTTCATGATTTGAACCAAGAAGGGCAACTGAGCACCAAATAGTTTGTTTTCGTTTTTTTATTATGTATTATGTTCATTATTGTATTACTTATGCCCGTTTTATGTAACATTTTATGTTACATGTTTATCATTCTAAAAGGTCCAAAACAAGCCAAAAAGACGTTAAGAATATTTGGTTATAACAATGTTTTTTTTGTATCATGGTGTATTTCATAGTTTTCATAGTGTTTTATAACAATATCTTAGTATTTTAAGTACTTCAACATTAATTAAGTAGTATTTTAAAAATGGAAAATAACAGTTAAACTAAGATAATATAACATACCCATAACATTACCATTAAAAAAAACTACATATTGTTTTTAAGATCCAACAATAATGCCAAAAAAACATCAAAGCATAAAAGTTTTCATATGATACCAACTTAAAAAGAAACAACCATATTCCACTATACGGAAATAACTATTTGTCCTCTATTAACCTTATCGTGCTTCCCTCAACTTTTCATATATTTCCACTTGACCTTCCACCACATGCCTTAAGGTGTTCACATCACTAAGCAGAATTGTTGCCACATACTTGTACCTTAGCTCATTCAGATCACGTTGTTGTTGAGCGCTATCATTTGACAATCCACATTTCCAGTCCTTTAATGGCATCCCCTTGGTTGATCTCGCTAGCAATGTAAGTAGCAGAGCGGCTAGTTTTTTGGTCATCCTATTTGGTGCTTGTGTTCCAACCTTGTTGCTTGAAACTTTTTTGCTGAAATATGTTTTGACCATTTTTACTATCTTTGGTGGCGAGTTCTCGAAGTCATCATGCGAATCCTTTTCAACCTCGTCGACTTCACCTACGTTTCAGATAGTGTTTGTATTCAACAACAGTACAAGTAAATGGAAATGCGTTGACAATAATAGAAATATATGCAATAACATGATGTGAATCTTACATGGATTTTTTGTTTGACATTAGCCTGACGGTTAACTGATATTGAAGATGATGCTTTATCCGAAGACGACACTTTACTAAACACTGCAACAAATAATTATGTTTTGTGTTATGGATTCACATTAAACCATGTTAATATAAACAACACATTTCCAATTACTTCAAAAAACAATAACAGACTACTACAATGGAATGTTACCTTCATCAATTTTTGTTTTGTTATCCGAATCATCCAACACAAGTGGCTTATCAAGTGTGTTTTTGAATCTCTTAGAGTAGGTGTTCCTAGATATTCTTTTACTCCTTCTAACTGTCAACATAACCATATTTTTTTTTTCAGATTCATTCATGTCACTATAACCCCGTAGTTTAATTTTCCTTTGAACATTAATGTTAAACAATAGAGAGTTAGTACTATATTTCAACCGGCTTAACTACCAAAGTCATTCCTACAACCTACTTCATACATTTGATCTTAAAACACACCACCATGTCATATTTATTATAACACTACAGTTTGAAGGTATATAACCTTAAAACACACCATCATGGTGGGAAACACGAAGAAAGAACATACAATAACAAAAATCTACTAACCCCAAAATACAACATTTACATACTTCAACACCATTTTATAAAAATACATGTTGATAAATTGTATGCTATGAACACCAAACCATTCGCCTGACAAAAAACCCTAATTTGAAAACTCTAAAACCTTTTATAGACGCAACAAAACAACAATCAAAACTACGACAAACCGATCATCAGTTTTGTCAAAAACATGATATCAAAACTCATATAACTTTTATTATTCCCAAACCAGAATGATTACACCCAAGAATCAAAGAACAACCTCTAATACAAACTCTCTACCTTAACAACTCTCTGATCGAAAGATCACTATCACCTACACAACAGGAAGAACAAAGAACAAAGATCTGTAACTCAATGTTAACAGATCAACAAATCTAACCCTAGATGATTGAGAGAATCAAAGTACAAAAGAGAGTAATAATATGAACACAGAGAGACAAATGAACGAGTGAAATGAGAGAGAATGAGTGAATGGCTGTGAGAAAGAGAGAGAGAGCTCTTATATACTGGAGCTGATGAATGCTCCTCTGGATCCGTGTGCAACCAATCCTGACCGTAGAGAAGAAACACAAAATGATCTTGACCGTCCAAACAAACACAATCGTTGCACGTTATAACAGACTCAAATGAACCAGTCAGCAACCTTTCATGTGAACCTCTTGACCTTTATGTGAACCTTTTGACTGACTGGGCCGGCCTGGATAAGATAACAAACTACTGGGCTCCACTACTGGACTGCTTATACAAACTAGAGCCGGCCTGGAGATGGAAGCCCAAATTGCAAGCCTGGAAAACTTCAAGTACTCCAAATATTCACGAACCACAAAACTTCAAGTACTCCAAATATTCACGAACCACTTGATCTCCTCACTTGATCTCCTCAGCATCAACTCATCAAGACTTGTAACACCATTAACCTGAAAAAACCTTATGCAACATATTCAAACATCTAACATGATAAACAACACATTAACAACACTAAGCTTTTACCATTTAGCCCAATTGACCCATTTGATATTAAATTGCAACTTGATATATACTTTTCAACACCCCCCCACAATTTAATAACCAAAGGGATCTTCTAAATTTAAAAGCTTACACATTTCATCATGAGTTTGAACACCAAGACCTTTTGTCATGATATCAGCAACTTGCTGACCTGAACTAATTTTCTCAGTTTTTATAACTCCTTTAATAATTAAATCCCTTAAAAAGAATAAGTCTAACTCAAAGTGCTTCGTTTTATCAAAAAACACAGGATTAGAGGCAATAGACAAAGCAGCACTATTGTCACAAAACAACTTAACAGGTAAATCAATCTGAATATTTAACTCAGAAAACAAATTTCTAAGCCACAAAACCTCACAAGAAACAGCACACATGGCTCTAAATTCTGCCTCAGCAGATGACCTGGAAATTGTAGACTGTTTCTTACTTTTCCAGGACACAAGAGACTGTCCAAGAAACACACAGAAACCAGTCACTGATTTTCTGGTGATTGTACACTTTGCCCAATCTGAATCAGAATAGGCAACTAAGTTAAATTGAGAACTTCTTCTAAAAGATATGCCCTTACCTGGGGATTTCTTTAAGTATCTTAACAACCTTAGTGCAATTTTTGAATGACCCTCAGTAGGACTATGCATAAACTGGCTTAGATAATGAACAGCATATGATATATCAGGTCTGGTATGAGACAGATATATCAGCTTTCCAATAAGCTGTTGATAGCCAGTTATGTTAGCCAACTTTTTAGAGTGATCATTACAAAAACTAGTTAAGATATGATTAGGTTCTAATGGATTGTTAACAGGTTTGCATCCCAACATGCCATACTCTGATAACAAATCCATACAGTATTTCCTTTGAGATAAGCACAAGCTATCTTTTAAGGAAATTACTTCTAAACCTAAGAAATATTTTAACTCCCCTAGGTCTTTTATAAGGAACTTATCTTTTAGACACAATTTAACTTCTTGTATTTCATCTATACTATCACCAGTTAACACAATGTCATCCACATAAACAAGCAACAAAACAGTAGTAGATTTAGAAATTCTAACAAATAAAGAATAATCACATCTACTTTGTGAAAAACCCAAACCAGTCAGTACACTGACCAGTTTTTCATTCCACATCCTTGGAGCCTGTTTCAGGCCATATAAGGATTTATTGAGTTTGCAAACTCTAGTTTCACCCTCAGAGAAATACCCTTCAGGCAAACTCATATAAACATCCTCATTGAGGTCTCCATAAAGGAAGGCATTATTGATATCAAGTTGAAACATTTTCCAATTGTTTTGTACAGCTATAGACATTATAGTCTTAACTGTAACAAACTTAACTACTGGAGAAAATGTCTCATCAAAATCAATACCTTCCTTTTGACTATATCCCTTAGCAACAAGTCTAGCCTTAAACCTCTCTATTTCTCCACTAGACTTATACTTAATTTTATAGATCCATTTACATCCTACTAAACTTCTTCCTTTAGGAAGATCTACCAAAGACCAAGTATCATTCCTATTCAAGGCCTCTATTTCATCATTCATAGCAGATATCCAATTAGGATCATGCATGGCCTGCTTATAAGTCTTAGGCTCAACAGTCTTGTTGAGAATACTAGCAAAGGCTCTATTCTCACAAGACAAGTTAGCATAGTTAACAGACTTCTCTATACCATACTTGACCTTACCTTCTATGACAAAGTCATCAAACTTTCTAGGCATGGTAGGCCCCCTATTACTTCTTCTAACACTTTGTAAAATTGAATCATTGCCCTCAGAACTAGAAGTGATTTCACTTTCAGTCCTCACATGGTCTGCCTTGTCTACACTCCTGTTATTAAGATTGTGTGATTGAGGTGAATCACTTAAATCATTAACATCAAGAGTGGACTGCTGAACATCATGTGTCCCTGAATCAATTCTACCTGAGCCCCTTCCCTCATCATCGGGCTCTTCATGATGTTCAGTTGGTTGTGTTTCAGTGTCAAACATATTAAAGAAATTTAATGAATCTACACAAGTTATACTATTATCATCAAACCTTTTAAACACATCCTTTTCCTTAAAAGGAAAGATGGTCTCATAAAACTTCACATCTCTTGAATAAGAGATGGTTTTTGACTCTAAACTATAGATTTTATAACCCTTTTTCTCATTGGAATACCCAATGAAAACACATTTTTCAGCTCGTTCGCTCAATTTATTAGACTCATTTAACACTGTTGAAAAACACAAACAACCGAACACTTTTAAGTGTTCTAGGAAGGGTTCAAAACCAAACATTAGCTCATAGGGGGTCTTGCCATCCAAAACAGAAGAAGGGGTCCTATTTATCAAGTATGCAGCAGTTAGAACACATTCAGACCAGAACCTAACAGGTAAATTGCTTTGGAAAAGCAATGACCTAGTAACATTCAACAAATGCCTATGCTTTCTTTCAGCTATTCCATTCTGTTGGGGTGTGTAAGCACAAGTGGTTTGATGAAAAATACCCAGACTTTTACAATAGTTTGTCATTTGATTATTAACAAACTCCAAACCATTATCACTCCTAAAACATTTTACTTGTTTTTCAAACTGAGTTTTAACAATATTAACAAATTCTTGTATATTATCAAACACTTCACTTTTGTGCTTCATTAGACACACCCACACAGCCCTAGAATAGTCATCCACAATAGTTAGGAAGTATCTAAAACCCTCCCTACTGGGAACCCTATAAGGCCCCCAAACATCAAGATGCACAAGGTCACCAATTCCTGAGGACTTATGATCACTCAAAGGAAAAGGCTCTCTATGTTGCTTTGCTTTGTGACATACATCACAAGGCAACTCAGACTGTTTAGGTCCAATAGCACCAACTATGGACTCTAACTTCTGTATAACAACATCAGCTGGGTGACCTAATCTAGCATGCCAAAGATCAAAACTCTTATTTGTGACACCTACCTTATTACTCACATATGATCCACCACAGAAATACAAACCCTCCAGTTGACTACCAGTCACCAGGGTTTTCTTTGTTGACAAATCCTGAATATAACAATTATGTTCATCAAACCCCACAAACAAGTGATTATCTTTCACAAGTTTATGAACAGAAATGAGGTTGACACAGTACTCAGGAACAACAAAGACATCTTGTAAAACAACATTATTACCAAGTTTTAAAGTTCCTATTTTAGTTACCAAAGCATTTGTACCATTAGGATGTTTAACCTGAATATTCAAGTCAGAAACATCCACATAGTCACTTAAGTCATGTTCACTAGTGACCATATGTTGATTTGCTCCTGAGTCTATTATCCAACCCATTCTTATTCTTTTATTATTTACATTAAAGCAGAAAACAGGTTTAATAGACACATTTGCACAAAATGGATGACTGAAAATACTACCTGATACATTATGACTTTGAGGAGGATCAATACTCTTATCTGAAATCAGACTTAAGAGTTTAGATACTTGCTCACTAGTCAAAGATGAAAATTGGACATCAGGTTTATCACCACTAGTATTATTCACAGAAGGTTTCCTATTTTGCATACCCCTAGCCTTAGCCCATGGAGGATACCCAATTAACTGAAAACACTTATCAGCAGAATGACCAGGTTTATTACAGTGTGTACACTTAGATGACTGACTTGTTGACTTTTCAACCCTTTTATTTGACTCAAAAGGTTGAGAAGTATTAGCAAAAAAACCAACTGTTTGTCCCTTTTTTGAATTACCAAAAGAATTCCTATGTGACTCCTCTCGTGACACAATAGAGAAAGCTTCTTTTACAGTAGGTAAGATTTCTTTTATTAACAAATTAGTTCTAACAGGTTGATACACACTGTCTAAACCCATCAAGAATTGCATCAACTTAATCATGCTACTAAAGTTATTAAACTCCCTAGCAGCATTACAAGTGCAAGCAGGCAATTGTAAAATCTGATCTAACTGTTTCCACATAATGTTTAACCTATGATAATACTCAGCAACAGTCATACCATTTTGACTGAAGGAGTTAATCTTCTGATACAAATCAAAAACTACAGAACCATCAACTTTGTCATATGTTTCCTTAAGTTCAGCCCATACTTCACTGGCTGACTTGGAAAACACATGACCCATGTATAGATCCTCACTAACTGAATTAAGGATCCATGTCAAAACAATAGAGTTGCATCTGTCCCACTGTCTAGCAAGAACTTGATCAGTTTGAGATTTAATACATGTTTTATCTATGAAACCCCATTTGTTTTTTACTTGTAAAGCAAGTTGTAAAGCATTTGACCATACTGAATAGTTTTCAGACCCTTTAAGTTTGACATTTATAATAGTTAGATTGCTAGAATCAGACGGATGCAGATACAACGGGTCACTAGCATCTAACTTACTAATCAAGGTCTCAACTATAGCACCACCACCAGCAAGGTCACCCCCACCGGCAGGATTCACAATTTCATCCATAACAACACAGATACAACAGTCAAACACTCAATACACACCAAAGGAACAAGCAATGCAAACAACAAACAAGAGTAACCAAAAAAACAAAGAAGATAAAACCACAACCAGAAATCTCAGTAAAAACAATCAAACACCAGGCGAAGCCAGGCCAGTGATCCAGATCAGTGGATCCTCAGGGGTTCCACCGCAGGTCTTAACCTGGGAGCCTCTAGACCTAAGACACACACAAAAACAATAACAAACTCAAGTAATGAGCCAACTCCGGTCCCCCTAACCCGGACAATGCTCCTAGACTCAGACAAAAGAAACAAGAAGCAAAAAAGTGGAACGATCTCACCAAGCAATCCCCAAGTTAGGGTACTCCAATAACTCGTAACGATTAACCTTCACTTAGGGTTAATCGTCAGAGAGCAAAGAAGATAAGATCCAAGAAGCTCCTCCACCAGATTCGCAACGATTAACCTTCACTTAGGGTTAATCGTTCAGAGAACCAGGAAATAAGATCCAAGAAGCTCCAAAGCCACTCAACCAGATTTCACAACAATCTGATAAAATCCTTTAAATCAAGAGTATCAGCGGAAGAAATAACCCAGATCTACACCTTAGATCCAAAAAACCCCAAATCAATGAATATCAGGATTTGATCTAAGACCTATAGCTCTGATACCATGTCAAAAACATGATATCAAAACTCATATAACTTTTATTATTCCCAAACCAGAATGATTACACCCAAGAATCAAAGAACAACCTCTAATACAAACTCTCTACCTTAACAACTCTCTGATCGAAAGATCACTATCACCTACACAACAGGAAGAACAAAGAACAAAGATCTGTAACTCAATGTTAACAGATCAACAAATCTAACCCTAGATGATTGAGAGAATCAAAGTACAAAAGAGAGTAATAATATGAACACAGAGAGACAAATGAACGAGTGAAATGAGAGAGAATGAGTGAATGGCTGTGAGAAAGAGAGAGAGAGCTCTTATATACTGGAGCTGATGAATGCTCCTCTGGATCCGTGTGCAACCAATCCTGACCGTAGAGAAGAAACACAAAATGATCTTGACCGTCCAAACAAACACAATCGTTGCACGTTATAACAGACTCAAATGAACCAGTCAGCAACCTTTCATGTGAACCTCTTGACCTTTATGTGAACCTTTTGACTGACTGGGCCGGCCTGGATAAGATAACAAACTACTGGGCTCCACTACTGGACTGCTTATACAAACTAGAGCCGGCCTGGAGATGGAAGCCCAAATTGCAAGCCTGGAAAACTTCAAGTACTCCAAATATTCACGAACCACAAAACTTCAAGTACTCCAAATATTCACGAACCACTTGATCTCCTCACTTGATCTCCTCAGCATCAACTCATCAAGACTTGTAACACCATTAACCTGAAAAAACCTTATGCAACATATTCAAACATCTAACATGATAAACAACACATTAACAACACTAAGCTTTTACCATTTAGCCCAATTGACCCATTTGATATTAAATTGCAACTTGATATATACTTTTCAACAAGTTTTACAAGACACCACCATGTTGTAATCAACTTTTTAACAAATTGAAAAAAAAAACCCTAGTTTCAAAATCAGGTTGTAATACCTATTCCCATTGACACTGTTAATGGTTGTTCACGCTTTCCGATCGTCACAATTTCAATCGATGACTTACTTGTTTGACCCTTCACATTTTTACCTGCAAATGAGAATAAAATACCTATAAATGAGAATAAAACACCACAAACTTTTAATCCAAACGTTGGATGAACGAAGATAACGAGAGTTTATAATCATTAATATTTGTAGGTTTCACTGTAATGTTTATCTTTAACCATGATTATCAGTGATTCTAGTTTCCTTTTAGCAAAGGGTTTTGGGAGAGGATGGTGTGCGTAAATGAAGGAAGACTTAAAATGGTTTGTGTTTTTTTCTTTTAAAACACGAATGTAATTACTATTATATCCTTGCAGGTTCTAATAAAACAATAATTATAAAACACTAATTACAATCATACCACTCCTTTAATTTAGACCATTAATAATCTAATCCAATGGCTTAAAACACTTCCTACACTTCTTAGGAAAACACCACTTTCTACACGAACCCCACCCAAAACTTAGTATGTATTTGTTGTTATTTTTATTACTAGTTTTTTGTTTTTGTTTTTATATACTTGTTTTTTTTTTTTTTTTGTAAATAAAAGTTAAAACCCGTATATTTTTTATGTAAAAATTCACAAAACCAAAGAAAAACTTTATTTTTTAAGTAAAAATTTTGTATATTTTAATATTTTATGTTGTAGTTAAAAATATACAACCCACATTTTAAAAAAATAAAATAAGATAAAAGTTCTTGACTATTAATTAATTAAAGTTAATTTTAAATATATTATATTTTTGTTGACTACTTTTTCTTCGAGAAATAGGCCCTGTCTTTTTGCACTTTTTAAATCTTTTTATAGGGGGTGTATATCTTCTAAAATAGGGGGTGTATATTTCCATAACAGCCCGACTATCACAAACAAAGCAAAACATACACTGCAAAGACCCGACTCTATGGCAGCTGTAGGTCCCAGCCTTCCCGCGAACTACCCCATTTTCAAAGTATCAAACCAGCAACATGATACCCAATACAAGTCTCGTATCTTTGCCTGGTTCTTGACCCACAAGTATCTGATAGTCTTGATTTCCCCATAATTCTTTGAATCGACACCGACTTTTGGCTGAAAACGACGTCATTTCTGGTCTTCCATATGCTTCACAAAGCTGTCAACAAGACTGAGTACAACGCCTCCGATAAGTGTACTCAGTCTTGTTGATTGATGCCTAATAGATTTTGCTCCTTTGGTTTTTGAAAGCTTGAAATCGAGTCATTGAGTCATCTTCTTTTACTGCATCAAAAGTGTCTCTTTCAACCGCACAAATCAAAGCATTGTTCAAATAGTCCTCACCCATTTTATTGCATAAATCCATCTTGATAAGCTTCATCTTAGAAAAACACCTCTCAATGGTTACGGTTGCAACCGGCGAAATCAATTCTAACTTCAATACCAGATAAACCAAAGGAAAAGTTTTATGTTTTTCGGTTTCCACCATTACACGAGCAAGGTCACACATTCCAATAACAAAAGCCTCAACTTGAGAAGTATCTCTTCCACCTAGATAACCAATCATACTTTTCAAACCATTTTATGTTAAACTAAATCCGTTCACTACCATATTGTATCCATTTAAATAGATGACCTCATGGTTCAAAAGTCTTCTTCACAAGATATGCTCTTCTTATGTCATCTATTTGATTAGGGTGATTGTTAGAAATGAGTGGTCTATCAGCAGGATTCTAAGGAAGAGCATTCAAATCAATATATGACCTCGCAGATGAAACCGAAGAATTAGGAACAACTGGACTTGTAGTAATTGTAGCAACATCATCATCCGTTTGCATATCATTATTATTATTATCAACGTCATCATACTCTTCCATACCAACATCATCATTCACTTGCGTGTCCTTATCTGGGTTTATAAAACTTAGGTTTAGACTTTAGAATGTGTTACGTTTTTATTCGAGTTCGATAAATATTTTTTCGAGTGACGTAACGTCGTAACGTATAATTTAGTTTAGTAGTAACGTAAATTTAATTTTAGCAGTAACGTAAATTTTATTTGAGTAGTAACATTTTACAAAAATCGTCAAAAAAAAAAATAATTTCACTTGTTTCGTTTACTTCTATCAAAATCTAAATCTTGATGGATTTCTTCATCTGATAAGATGGTGATGGTGATAGTGATCGGCTCTTCATCTTCTCCACCATTGGCAGGTTTTTTGGGTGAACCGGGATTAAAGTGGGCTTGTTTAGAAAGTTCTTCGATGTTCTCATATATTGTTTCAACGCATTTTATGATCTCAACTAGTATTGAAGTGGTTGCAATAGCCGGTATGATTTCCTGTATGTCATAGTCTGCTACTATTGAAGCTCGTAATGTGGTGTTGAGTTCCTCTATTGCTTCTTTGCAGTTTTTTATATGAACATCGCAACTAGAAGGATGTATCATTAGCTTCATCGACGATCCTAATTCTTTTAAAGCTTTACCAACTTCTAAGCTCATTTTCATGGATGGTTCTTTAATTGCTTCTTGAAACTTTGAATGTGGCTGTGACAACATAAGAATTTTAGTAATGATGGAAATCTGTGTGTGTTGTATTACATGTAAAAATTGAAAATATTACTTCATATTTTGCTTTGAGATATCCACTGAGGGTTTCGATATGATACGCACATTCTCTTGTATAAACCCCAATCTTTAAGTATTTTTCCCATGGATGACGAAACCTAAATTTTCCATGCCCAATTTCCCACCATGCGAAATTTGCCTGGTTCCAAATGTTGTTCATTAGAAATAGCAATAACAAATGGACTTGTGTATGTTAAAAGAACAAACATTGTAGTTTGTCGCACATATATATATAGTGTAAGGTTAAAATGAAAACTCACTCTTATTAAGAAAAGCCTATGTAACAAACTAGTGTGTTTTTATAAAAAAAAAAAAAAAATAGGGCTTGTAATATACACATTCTTAAGTGTTCAAAGCAAAAAAAAAAAAAAAAAGCCGAGTAAATTTAAAAAAAATAATAATAAATAAAGTTTCTATGTAACAAGTGTCTAATACTAAACAACATTGTTTTACGTATGTAACAAAAAAAGTTTATATATATATATATATATATATATATATATATATATATATATATATATATATAAACGCCTCTTTTTTTGTTTTTTTTCCTTAAATGTTTAAATGTATATTGTATGCTATATTTTTTATCAAAAAAATTAATTTGTTTCATATGTCATTCTTGACTTGTCTTAACTAAAGTGGGTTTTATTTTAGTATTTCTCTTTTTCTTTCTTTCTTTATATATATATATATATATATATATATATATATATATATATATATATATATATAGAGAGAGAGAGAGAGAGAGAAAGTATAAATTAAAAACCCTCTTAAGTTAAGAAAACCCATAAAAACAATGTTACAAAACTTTTTTCTTTTTAAAAAAATTACACAATGTAACAAACATGTTTTTAAGAGTTTTAAGAAAAAAAATCAAAGAAGCGACGACTAAATTTAAAAAAAAAAAATTCTAACTTTGCTGTAACATACTTGTAACTTACATGTAACATAAGTAACATAACAATTTTGTTTTTCTTTTTAAAAAAACTATCCGCGTTTTTTTTATTTTTTCAATTCAAAACGCTTAAAAACATGTTTGTTACATTGTGTAATATTTTCAAAAGAAACAAAAAATTCTAACATGAGTTTTCATGGGTTTTTCGTAACTCAAGGAGGTTTTCAATTTATCTCACCCCCCCCCCCCCCTATATATATAACTATGCATTTAACATATTAAATATATTAGTAAAAATTCATTTTATCATGTTAAAAATGAACTATTTTCTAAAAAAATTGAAGTTCTTGCTAATTAAGATATGTAGAAACCTTATACATATCATTTTTTAGAAAAGTTAATTGTTTTTACTAAAAAGGCTTCTACATGCATTCATATACAAAAGGTCATTTTTTTTAGCTTTTCCCTATGAACTTACCCACACACAAATATATATATATATATATATATATATATATATATATATATATATATATATATGTTACGGCGAGTTTATTGGAGAACCTCAAAAAAGTAAAGTAAAACATGTAAAAAAAACCCTCATAAAATGTATTTACATGTAAAAAATCATTTTTAAAAACACAAGTAAAAGCGTTTCAATAAAAATTAAAAACCAAAGAAAATAAAAATATAAACAATCAAGAAAAATTAAAAAGTTTTACAAAAAGTAGTTTTTGTTTTCATTTGGACAGCTTCTATATGTGTTTATAAGCAAAAGCCTCATAAAAAATTATGTAAAAATAACTTTTTTTCTATGTAAAAATGATTTTATATAAGTTTTGTACATGTAAATTAACCAATGGTTCCCTATTTTCTTATGCTTCACTAATGAATCTCTCCCGACACACATTATCATCATCATACTCAGTTAATCTCACCTATAACAAAGCTAAGGTAGGGTCTGAGGAGGGTAAGATTTAGACAGCCTTACCTCTACCTCTAAGAATAGAGAGGCTGCTTCCAGTGAGACCCCCGGCTCGATGTGGTTTGGTATCAAGCCTTGGACATGAGGCACATAACACTTAGCAATCGAGACAAACCCGATCAGTGCATGTACCCCTTTACGAATAAAAATAAAATAAAAGGTAATGCAAATGCTACATACTCACCAGTGATTCTTCGGTCCCTTTGGTATTGAGGACACTTTTATAAGAGGTGAGAAAAGACTTGTCACCGTCAAAATTTCTATAGTATTCATCTCCAAATCCTATAACAAGGTTGTTAATTTCCATGAGATGCAAATAAATTTATAACAAACCGAAGAAATTGCACATATATGTGTATATATATAAATTTAAAACGAACCTTCCAGGAAGATTGCAAGCTTTTCCAAGTTATTAACAATGAGTTTATGTAGTTCTTCACCTGCCCACACCGGGCAAACACATATGGACATGATTACACACGTTGCAGCAGCAAAAACTATAGTCGTTAACCGTTGATGAGCCATCTTTAAGATTTTATCAACTCGATAACCCGATACAGATACCATGGCAAAAGTCAGTATAAATATTAGAACTCCATAATCGTACCTCTTCTTAATCTTGAGAGCAAATCTTGAAAAGGTGGCAAGAGCAACTGTTACATATAGATAAGTATCAAGAAATATCAACATATCAATAAAGTTATCATGCATGTGTATATATAAAGACATAAAATCATGCATTTTACCTATGAGAAAGACAAGAAAACCGAGAATAATGGGTTTAACCGTTGGCCCGAATAGGCTAGCAAATGATTCAGCCCCAACACCTAATGCACCCGCTAAGAGAGTCGCAAAGCCTCTATTCAAGGCCTTACTTAAAGTTGCACCTAATATATAAAAACAAAATGAAATAAAAACATATTAAGGATTGAATATGGTTACATATTAACCGGTTTATATTCAAAGTTTTCAAACCAATATATATACTCTCTTCATAATTAAGTGTATCCTATAATCTTAGTCATTGCACTCTTTAATAAGTAGTTTGGTTACCTCTATTAGCCTAAATGAAGTACATTTGTTACACTTGAATGCATGTACATTGTAAACTTTTATTCACATAATTTATAAGTTGCATGTTATCATGAAATTGAAATTGCCCTTTTATCCCTACTTCTGTGTAAAAAAAAAAAAAAAAAAAAAAAAAAAAAAAAAAAAAAAAAAAAACATATGGCGCAGGAGTTAAAGTATGTAATAGCATTTAAAATATCGTACAAAACTTAGGGGCTGTTTGGTAAGCCTCTTAATGAGGCTCTGAACTATTTAGCGCTGAATGATTCAGCATTCAGTGCGTTTGTTTTAGCTTCTGAATGGAATGGTTAAGGCTAAAACATTAAGATTTTGGATGTTGCTGAACCATTAAGCACTGAACTAGGCTGAACCTTAATAAACTCTCCTACCAATGTGGGACAAGAAAATTAACCATTAAGATGTCCGACTTAATGATTCAGCACTTAACCATTCAGACCTCTTAACCATTCAGACATCTTAATGATTCAGCACTTAATCAACCAAACAACCCCTATTTATTTATCAAACAAAACTATATTAAAGATCAGGGGTGTCTTTGGGAAGGTCCGATGAGGCCAAGTACCGGACAGGGTCCATAAATCTCGGGGCATATATATTTTAAAAAAAAAATGCTACATATATGTATATATTTTTATATAACTCATTTAACACTTAATTAAACTTGGGCTTAAGGGGTCTATTTTTTAATCGTTTGGATAGGGTACGTAAATTTTAACGACTGTGTTAAAGATTATGATTTGTATTTAACAATTCACATGACCTGTTTTACATTTTGTTTAAACTTTTAAAAATTCTGTTTAATTATATAAAAAGTTGCTCACCAACAGTGAACTCAAAGACCAAGACAACAGTTAAAATAGCCCATATTCCAGCATCACCCATGCCATTATAAAAAAGTTGTAAAAAGTAAATCATGGAGACCACTGTGATGGTTAATGCCACTTTCAACGAGTGTACAATCCTTCTTGAATCAGCAACCGCGATGTTCTTGATATTGATGGCAAGATCGACTATGAGATCTTTGATCTTTGAAGGAGAGGCTATGGTTTTAATGTGAGTGAAAAGGGTGGCGGCTGGTGTCGGAGAAGCATTATTCGTGGCCATGGCTATTGCAGCTCGGTGGCAAGCTGTAAAAGGTAACGAGTGATGGATGGGTTAATTAGCTTATATATACGTACGTAAGTTGAATTTATATAGGAAAACAAGACAAACACAAAACCATTAAATGAGAAAACCAAGGTAAACCAAGGTACATATTTAGTTTCAACGCCATCACATGCTTCAATAATATAGACAGATAGAGATTGTTTTCACATCGAGTATATATGTTTTCGTACACTAGACAATAAAATCATAAGTGCAGCTACTAATAAATACATGTTATAATTGGTTTTTCTTTTAACTTGTAGTTTCACACCCTTTGGCCATATATATAATATCTGTTAACTCATTTAGTCCTTTGGCTAAGGGCCAATGTTATATTTTCAATAGAGTAGGTTTTGCAATACAAAAATGGGTAGCGGCGCAACTTGTGACCCGTTTACCTACGTATCACTTGTAATTGGTTTGTCTTTGGTTTAATTTAGTCCTTTAATTATATTATTAATTTTTTTTCCTAATAAGTTGTGTTTATTAACTTTAAAAAAAAAAAAACTAAATACATTGTTTAGTTTTTTTTCTCATCATCCCGATATAAATTTTAATGAAAACATAGTTGTTCAAGATAGTATTTTAATTTTGTTATAAGCTATATAGAATAGAATTTGAAATTGTCAAGTCATCTTCAACACTACTCCGTACCCTCCGTACACCTTCCGACATGACGAACATTTTTAACGGTCAAGGAAAGTTGTCCACGATTTTGTAATCAATAGTAACACTATTTCCGTCAATTAGTTTAAAAATAAAATAAAATAAAATAAAATTTTTATATGTCTTTATCCAATAGAAGTCACCTTTCTAGAATAAGTAGGTTAACTATAATATGATCTATATTTGTTGGAACATTTGGATTTTGGATTGAATAGGGTTTGAGAGAAAAAGTATGGATCCGATATTGACGTTAATATGTGTTGGCATAAATAACCTAGAAAATGAGTCATGTTGAGAAAATCGATCATACGATTAATATAATCAATCGTTTCCTTAATTTAATATAACCCTAATATTATACTGGAACCAATAACATTACTCTAATTAATTGGTAGGGAAAATTGCTCGAATAGTTCACGTGGTTTGCCTAAATTTCACCTTTAGTCTCTAACTTTTTAAAATTACATCTGTAGTCCCAAACTTTTGGTGTCACTTAGGGCTGTTTGGTAAGCCTCTTAAAAAGGCTTTGAACCATTCAGTACTAAATGATTCAGCATTTAACGCATTTATTTCAGCTTCTGAATGTAATGATTAACGCTGAACCATTATACTATTGGGTGTGGAGACGAAAACCCTTCCGTCCCACCCCTTTTTTGCCTTGTCCTTGTCTCTCACACTGCCCACCTATTTTGTTCTTCTCCTTCCCGTCTCCAAAGGGACGCCCGAGACGGACCAATAATATTCAATCTTGCATTCAATGTCCAATAATATTCAATGTTGCATATATATATATATATATATATATATATATATATATATATATGGGAAAGTTAATTTGAGAACACCTATATTTCGTGCGAACCGTGAGAACGGCATCTAAAACCATTCAAATTCAAAATTTCTTTTTACACTTGGCTTTATTACTAAAATGCAATCTCAAAAACACAATTTACGCATAAAAATTCAAACGTATACGAAAATAATTTGTTTTTACACATGTGTAAATTTACTGTTTATACATGTGTAAATTGTTTCATTTACACATGTGTAAAATGTTAATTTTAAAGTGTTTTTGCAAGAAAAGATGAATTATTTGGAAAGAAAATACATTTATTAATGTTGTGTTTTGATTATAATGAGGTTTGTATTAAAAAAAATTTGATTTTGATTGATATTTTTACTTGTTCTCAGGGTTCTCACAATATTTAGCGTTCTCAAGATAACCCTCCCATATATATATATATATATATATATATATATATATATATAGGGGAGGGTTATCTTGAGAACGCTAAATATTGTGAGAACCGTGAGAACAAGTACAAAAATCAATCAAAATCAAATTTTTTTAATACAAATCCCATTATAATCAAAATACAACATTAATAAATTTATTTTCTTTTCAAATAATCCATCTTTTCTTGCAAAAACACTTTCAAATTAACTTTTTACACATGTGTAAATGAAACAGTTTACACATGTATAAACAGCAAATTTACACATGTGTAAAAACAAATTATTTTCGTATACGTTTGAATTTTTACGCGTAAATTGTGTTTTGGGGATTGTATTTTAGTAATAAAGACAAGTGTAAAAAGAAATTTTGAATTTGAATGGTTTTAGATGTCGTTCTCACGGTTCGCACGAAATATAGGTGTTCTCAAAATAACTTTCCCCTATATATATATATATATATATATATATATATAGTAGAAGGATAAAAGGAAAACCCTTCTAAACCGGAAAACTTTGGAAACTCTAACCTCCCGAGTTTTTTTTATATGAAAATTTTAGGGTATGTAATATACATGATTTTAAGCATTTTGAGCCAAAAAATCAAAAAAGCGCCGAGTACTTTTTTAAAAAAAAATAAGTTTTCGGGTAACGCATTGTTAACACATGTTAATCGCTTAACATGTGTTACCCGAAAACGTTTTCTTGATTTTTTATTTTAAAAAAGTGTTCGGCGCTTTTTTGATTTTTTTTTTGGCTCAAAATGCTTAAAATCATGTATATTACATGCCCTAAAATTTTCACGCCCTAAAAAGCTTGGGAAGTTAGAGTTTCCAGAGTTTTCCGGTTTAGGAGGGTTTTTCATGGATCCTTGCCCTATATATATATATATATATATATATATATATTGTTTAATTTTTTTAATTAATTAATAATAAATTGGGAGAATGTTGTCACCACACCCTTTCCATGTCCCAAAGAAGAGAACATGAGTTTCATCCTAAGTGGCATCCTATGTGGTAAGGAGACATAACATTTTTGGTGTCTCCACGCCCACTTGCCTTAAGACTTGAGATGTAGCTGAACTATTGAACCATTAAATACTAAACTAGGCTAAACCTTAATGGGGCTCTCTTACCAATGTGGGACAAGAAATTAACTAACCACTAAGAGGTCCAACTTAATGATTCAGCACTTAATCATTCAGACCTCTTAACCATTTAGAAGTTGTTAGGTATAATGATGATGATTAAAATTAGGTAACAGAAGTTAATTCTTTTTATATTTTTTTGATAACAAGGGTAGTTTAGTAATTTCACACCCACTTAACTGGATTATTTAACCTCCATCCACTCTAGGGACTACCCGAGTTAAGTGACACCAAAATTTGGGGACTACATATGTAATTTTGAAAAGTAGGGGACTAAAGGTGAAATTTGGGTAAACCACAGGGACTATTCAAACAATTTTCTCTAATTGGTAGGTGTGAGGAAGGTGGAGTGGAGTGTGGAGGGTCCACGCGGGTGGTGAAGACCGTAGAACACCGCCCATCACGGGACTCAACCATGGAGACCGTGAAATTCACCAAGTTTTACACATTCTCTATAACCCTCAATTCTCTACAATCGTCAATTGCTAAATTTTATATCCAAACTCATGGCGTATTTATCATCTACTAACGAAAGCAAGAAATTTCTTTTAACAATGTAATGGAGACCGCACAAATTATTATAGAGAAAGAAGAAAATACGTTAGAACGTAGAACAGAGAAGGTGTGCGAGATGGTAATTATTTTTTTATGTTACTGTAATTAATATTTTTTAGTGCACCACTATTTTTTTAGTCTAATTAATATTTTTAGTGTAATTAATATTTTTCTAATATATTTAATATTTATATGCAGTATAGATGATCGAGATAGGTTGGTGGTCACTTACTTTGCCGAAAACCTGGTATGCACTGAAGAAATGTTTAAGTGTCGATTCTGAATAAGTCATTGGCGTTTCCTATGTACAGCAGATTACTTTGGCAAATTTTGACCCGTTTTTCAAATTAAGGTGGGTTGCTAGAGAAAAAAAGGAATTTATGTAAGACCCTGCCCCTAAATTGTTTGAATTAATGGATTTAAGTGGGTGTAAACATGATTTGAGCACTAGTTACCAATTATCAAATAAGAACAAAACATGCTTCATGCCCAAAAACCGGATGGGGTTAAGTTTTACAAACAACCAAATAGTTAATATTAGTTAAACACAGCGGAAACAAAGTGATTTCGTTGAACTAAGCTATGTCATGGCTAGTTCCTACAAAAGAAGATCCGTAGAACGTGTTCGGTTTGTTTTGATTGCTTGGTCTTCCATCCGGATGTCCATCATATCCCCAACCTGTCACACACACATCGAATAGGGTTAATTAGAATTAAAAAGCGTTAAAATCGGAAAAACGGTCAAAAAAACCCAAGCTGGGCGTTTCGCGCAGGCCCTGTGCGCGGCCGGTCCATTTCGCGCGGGCGTCACCAAAAACTTACAGAAGGTTTGCCCGGCCGCGCGATTGCCTCTGATGCTGTTTTCTTGCTTTTTCACAGCCTAACTCTTAGTTAAGGCCGAAATTTTGCTACCTCGACCCCCTACAACCCCTTCGGATTGTATTCGGCTTGCTTTATAAACATGTAGGGATGCCTCGGGCTCTACAAATTCGCACGGGATCTCTTGTGCCTTGGTCCTATTCTCTGGTCCACTTTTCTAGACTCGTTTCTTACCTACTTGACCCACTTGAGTCTCTAAAGGTTAGCATATCATTACAGTCGCTTAGACTCATTCGCATTCATACAAGTCGCGAACATGGCTTCATTTCCTAAGCAAACGTTATCCTGGGAGTTCTTTCGGACTACCTCGTTCTTGGTAAATCCATATTTGTCTAACTTGTTATGATATCAAAATCTCTCAACTCATTTGTTCACAATAACATTGCAAGTATTCAACACAAATTTTGTATAACAAGTGACTACAACCATAAACCTACTAACGATATATATATCCTGAATATATATAAAGGAGATTAGAGTCATCGAGTGACTTACCTCGAGCAAGCTTCCTTAGCCTCACATCCGTGGCTCCATGCCTATCCAAAGCCACCCTTATTTGCACCTAATACGTGTAATCCACTTAGGTGATCAAAACTTGTTCTTAGGTATGATTTACATAGCCACACAATTGTTTCACCGAAACTACCAATATCAATATTTGATCGAGTTTATTGTGGCATTTCATCAAACACCTTATAGGCGTTATCTTTAACAATAAGACCAAACCCAATCCTAAGCATCATAAACCTCTTCTATGATCAAAATTATCAATTTATCCAACTATGACATCTATCACATAGTAGGTTTCTTTCAAGAATTACACACACTATTTTCCAATTGATTGAGATAATGAGTTTCATCAATTTCCTATGAACCCACTACCTCTCATTATTGACATTTCATTTTTATGATTCAATTCAGGTTATGCTTAATTACACATGATTAAGTTATCCTTTATAACAAAGATAACCCACTAGACTTGCAAATTCTTGACCATTAACAAAAACCCACCAAGTTCATATTTTCCATAAACCTCTAAATCATCATATAAGTGTAATCAAAGGTTACCTTAGAGCTTGTAAGATTCTGGATGATGGATTTCCTCTATTGCATGTAATAATTCTTCAGATTTTAGCAAGATTCATCTTGTGTGTGAAACTTGAGGTGTATTGTGTGTGTGTGTCGATATGCAGAGAAGAGAGGAAGAAGATTTTCCTCTTTTCTTCATTTTGTCCAATATAAGGTTATTAGTTTGGCCTTAGGCCAGGTTTGGCCCCTCAAGTTTGATTTGTTAATATAATAAGCTATTAATGTCTACACTAGGCAATTTAGCAAGGCATTTAGCCCATCAGGATTTAATCTGAATAACAACACTTATTTTAAATCCGACTAACTAAGTATTATGACGAAGAAGATGTTTGGGTTGTTACAATTTACTACTGATAGAACGTCATGAGACATTTTATAAAAGTTTTGAAAATGTGTGGTCAAGCTATACAACAAGAGGTATTTGCGAAAACCAACAAAGAATGACATCTTAAAGTTGTATGACGCGCATGAAGGTAGACATGCTTTCCCCGAAATGCTTTCTAGCATCGGTTGTATGCATTGGCCATGACGTAATTTCCCTAATGCATGACAAGGTCAATTTATGCAAGGTGATTAGGGTCCTCCCATATTAATTCTAGGAGTAGTGGCTTCACATGATCTATGAATTTGGCATGCTTTATTTAGTGTTCCTAAATCAAATAATGACTTAACATTCTTAGTCAGTCGGATGTTTCAACAATATCATTAGAGTTACCGGACCCGATTCTAGGTTTATGGTTTTGAGAGTAGAATACAGACATGGGTATTATCTAATCGATGGAATATACTTAAGCTACGTAACTTTCGTTAAAACTATATCGTATCCAGAAGATGATAAAAGAAAGAAATTCTTCAACCACCTGCTACTGCCACCACCACACAACCTTCCATCAACAACTCGACACTACACCCACAGCCACAACAAACACCACCTAATTTGACAACCACCACGAAACCTCGCAAATCCGACAACCACCATGAAACCCCACAAATCCGACAACCATCACCAATCCCCTCCATAATCAACATCGTCTTCATTTGTGTTTGAAAACCTAACTCTTAATTCTTTAACAAACCCTAACCCACAAATCAATTTAAGGGTTTCCACAATAAATCTAGTAGTGGATGTAGGTGGTACGGTGTCTTGAGGTTGAAGACGAGTTTCTGTTTTGGTTGTGCGGTGGTGCGATGTCTAAAATTGTAGTTGCGTTGTTGCGGTAGCTGTTTAGACGGAAAGGGTGCAAGGTTTTAAAAAATAAAAGATGAATCTCGTCAATTTTAAGGTTAAATGTCATCCCCTAAAATTTGGTGTAAACATAAAAAAACAAAATCTGTAATTTTTCTTAAAACAAATACCAATACTATATCTTCGATTGGTGCAATGGTTATGTTGGTTTATGGAGAATAAGTGTCCCAAGTTTGAACCCCACAACTTTTTTTCCTTTTTTACAATATTGCAGTTTACATCCTTGAACTTTGCCCAATGTTTTTTTTCCACTCATAACACGCCACCACCGACCACCGCCACTCTCCGTCACTTACCACCGCCACCGCCACCCACAGACTACCGACTACCGCCATCTCCACCACTACCTCCTACCACCAAGCACCGACCGCCACGACCAACATTCCCCGTCACAGACCACTGTCACCCACCGACCACCACCACAGCCAATCACCGTCTCCACCACTTTCACCGCTACTATCACCACAAAACATCGCCACCGACCACAACCACCCATCGTCGTCGATGTTGCCGCCACCAACCACCACCACCTCCGCCACCACCAACCATCGTTGTCAGCACCCGCTGCCAACAGCCACCGCCACCACCCACTACCGTCGATTTTATTCCTTTGTCCTTTCCAACATACCAAACAGTACAAAGTAATGATTCATTCCATTCGTATGTGTGACCAAACAAAGACCATGAAATGGTAATAATCCATTTCATTCCTCTATCCATTTCATTACCTTCTCCATTTCTTTCTCTCGTCCATTCTATTATCCACACCAAACAGATCTAGCTGATGAAAATGAAAAGTTGGACCGTTTGAATCCATGAACTTTTGGTCAACAATTTCATTTTAGGACGTATATTGCATCATATCATATGCAAAGATAATCATAAATGTGCATCAATTTAGTCGGAAAACGCGGTTGACATAGACAGTGGTGTTTTACATATATTAAACGTGTTTTGCATATATGAGAAGAAAACATTGGTCCTACTCATTCTCCTATGGTGACTTTCATTTGTAGAGGAAAGTTTTTTAGTCGTGTTAAATATCTTTTGTCTTGATATCTGAAAAAGTATCTACAAAACTAATAATTCAAAAATAACTAAATAAGTATGGGGCATTTGAAGTTACCTTAAATGACTGATAAACATTTTTAAGTTCATAGATGAGTTGGGATCAAATACGAAAGAAAAATAGAAAATCGTAAAATGGTATTAAACGGATTTCGATTGAACTTATTCAAGCGGCATTGTAATCGTCTCATCGAACCCTATTATCTTAGTTTTTAGGTTTTCGTTTTTTTTTATTTTTAACTTGTAATTTTTAGAATTTACGTTATATCATTGTTTCATTTATGTAGCTTTGTGTATTTTTTTTATTTTCATCATTGTGTCATTTTTGCGATTCATTGTGTCTTTTTTCTTTAGCATTGTGTTATATATTTTTTTTGCATTGTGTTATATTTTGTGACTCTTTGTGTCATATTTTGTGATTTATTATGTTTCTTTTTTTGTATTATTCCCACCCTTTTTATTTTTGTTACACTGTGTATAATAACTTGACCCGTTCATTGATATTGTTTAACATTTTTAGCTACGTAGATAGATTTTCAAGCCAATGATGTTGTAGCCCAATGGTTGCAACGGAGGTGGAAAGGTTTACCCACATTAGTGGTGTTCCTTCTTAGGAGTCTCAGGTTCGAATCCTTGCTTCACCGAAAAAATAACCATTGGGTTTGAAAGGAGAAACTCGTGTGAAGAGGGATTCGATCCTGAGCAGAGGTACTCTCAAAGGGACATCTTTACCACTGAAACACTACTCTTAAAAAAAAATAGATTTTCGAACTCATTTATACAATGAGAAGTACAACTTAGAACTCTTAAGTAACTCAAAAGTAGCATTCAAATATCAGTTAAGTGCTTATGTATTTCTTATATCATTTAATATGTAATTATATTATATATTATAGCTTGAATCTTATACAATACCCTAATTATATTATAATCCATAAAAGAATGAATATATTTACACGCCTATTTGTAGGTATTTATACATTACATACATGGACATCATGGGCTTAGAATATACAAAGTTTGGACAAAATAGATTACATAGATGTATTTCAACTAAGCAACTGAAAGTAGCATCCAAATATCAGATCCAAACACTGAATGAATTCTTAAACTTTTGTTGATTTTAGTAGTATACTATATTATAAAGCATTTAGGAATGATAACTATAAAATTTAAGTAATTACAAGTGTTTATGCTTATGATAACTATAAAATTTAAGTAATTACAAGCGTTTATGCTTATGATACAATAGTAAAGGAGGTTATGAAAGAATAGGATCCGTGTCTTGAGCTCCATTGATTAATCGCCTATAAATAATACATTCGGTTCCGATATTTATTGATACAATTAATTACAATATAATTACAATAATTGACTTCCTAATATACTATATCCGATTATACCCCCGCAATCGAAGCGGAAGGAGACCGGATGCTGAGACTGGATCGAAAGTCTTCAAACAGGATGCGTAGTAGACCTTTGGTAAAAATGTCGGCGATCTGATATCGTGATGGAACATGAAGTACGCGCACATGACCACGTTGAACCTGCTCGCGAACGAAATGTATGTCCAGCTCAATGTGTTTGGTGCGCTGATGTTGCACCGGATTCCCTGATAAGTAAATGGCGCTCACATTGTCTCAATATACTAGAGTCGCGCGAGTGAGCGGAATTGATAGCTCAAGTAGAAGGTTGCGAAGCCAGCAAATTTTGGCCACGACATTCGCAACCCCCTATATTCAGCCTCTACACTGGAACGGGAGACTGTGCTGTGGCGTTTAGAGGACCAGGATATAAGGTTGTCACCAAAGTAAATGCAATAACCGTTGGTTGAGCGACGTGTGTCCGGGAAACCTGCCGAATTCGCGTTCGTGTATGAAACGAGCGACGGACTGGTGGAGCGAGTGAGTGTTAAGCCAAAAGATGAAGTCCCTTTAATGTACCTGATAATCCGTTTTAATGAATTCCAGTGATCAAGACGCGGGAAGTGCATGTGCATGCAAATCTGTTGGACTGCATATGTAATGTCAGGCCGTGTGAAAGTAAGATACTGTAGCGCACCGGCTAAGCTCCGGTATAAAGTGGAGTCATGAAAAAACTCGCTAGTAGTAGAGCTGAGCTTGGCATTCGTGTCGACCGAAGTGGCGACAGGATTGCACGACTGCATACCTGCACGAGTGATGATGTCAGTGGCATATGACTGCTGAGAGAGAAACATGGAGTCAGTTGTACGCGTGACTGAGATGCCAAGAAATTAGCTTAGAGGGCCCAAGCCCTTCATGGAAAATTCCGTATAGAGACGGGTCATGAGACGCTGACATAAAGAGTCAGAGGAGGTGACAAGAAGGATATCATCCACATAAAGTAGTAGGTAAGCAGTATTAGAGCATAATCTAATAAAGAAGCATCGCAACTACTATGAGAGAAGCCCAAGGTGAGAACATAATCTATAAATCTTTGGTACCATGCCCGTGGCGCCTGTTTTAACCCGTAAAGTGACTTCTTTAGTAAGCACACAAGGTCTGGAAAGTTCTTGTAACGAAACCCCATGGGTTGATACATATAAATAGTCTCGTTCAAATTTCCATGTAAGAATGCATTCGTAACATCGAGCTGATGAACAGACCAGCGTTTGGAAAGTGCCAAAGATAGCACCGTCCGTATAGTGGCAGGTTTAACCACCGGGCTAAAAATCCCCCACAATCAATCCCAACCTGTTGCAAACGACCATCACATACCAACCTAGCCTTATATCGTTCAAGAAGACCGTCCGACCTGTATTTATGTTTAAACAACCACATACTCCTGATAATGTTCATGTTAGGTGATTTGGGAACAAGTTCCCATGTACCATTCCTAATTAATGCATTGTACTCTGTAGACATAGCGGAGTACCATTCCGGTGTGTTTAGGGCATCGGTGGGGGTTTTGGGTATGGGAATTACAGACGGTGTGGGTGTGATGGCAGACAAGTTGAGGTGTTGTTTGGGTTTAAAGATGTCGGACATGGACCGGGTGTGAATAGTGCAAGTAGGTGGTTGTGTGATGGGGGTGGGCCATGGACGGAGGTGGTGGGGGTGTGGGGATGGATGTGGTAACAGGAGGGTTTGGGTTTGGTGGGGAAGCATGTGGGCCGGATATTGGGCTAGTGGTATGGGCCGATGAGGTAGTGGGAGGCGAAGTAGTGGGAGGTGGGCTGGTCGGTTGTTGGTTGATGAGTGACGAGGCGGGTGAGGTGGTGGGTATTGGACCGTGAGGTTGGGTTAGGGAATTAGGCCTAGGAGAGGAGATGTGAGGGCATAGGTGATGTGGGAAGAAGTCCGTTAAGAACTCATATGTCAGGGATGGGCCGATTTTTGGGCAAAGGGAAAGGTGGTTTCATCAAATGCGACATGGCGACATATGATTATTTGTTTAGATTTTAAGTCTAAACAGCGGTACCGCGATGTGTGGAGGGGTAACCAAGGAAGACACAAGGGGTTGAACGGTGTTCAAGTTTATGTATGGTGGTGGATGGTGCCAACGGGTAACATAAGCAACTGTAACACCCCGACCGATGGCGGAATCATCGAGGTACCACGTAGTGACGATTGTTCAATAGCTCATGGACTAAAAGTGTAAATATTGGTACATTGATTAAATAGTTTATTACATTGAAATGAAATACAATGATTCTAAATGCCAACTAAACTGAAATACAATGAATCAAAATCTAAATATGAATCCGAAAGCTAAAAGAATGCATCTCAAAACAACCTGAAACATGTACAAAATAATTTTGTCAATATAAAAATTGTATTGGTGTGCATACCCTGTTTTAAATAAATATAGTAAGAAATATTTGCAATTCATGTGTTGTACATTGTTTGCAGTTATGTAATAAGTAGTATCCGGGCCAAAATCAACCTTATAAAAGTGAAATGAAATTTATATATAGTATGCGCTATAGACAGTAGTAATGAAACACATAGCAATGACCAGGTCTCTCAACAGAGTCACAAGTTGTACATACCATAGTACTATTCATTGAAATGCCGGGCCGCAACGGTTAATGGTTTTGACAAGTCGTAGATACACAAAGTAACACAAAGCAAACACACATGAGAATTGCACTTAGTGAAAAGAAATAGTAATTTGACATAAGGTACACGAGTAGCCCCAAACATTACTAAAGGGGGAAAGATATACTCACTTTGATGAATGTACAAGAATGATACATGTCTAGTCATGAGCTTGTTACAGTATGCATGTAATCACCAAGATAGCCTTAATAAGTGGCCGACAATAAGTATCTAGTATTAGGGTAATATTGTGTTGCGGGTGATCGAGCTCTAACGATTTGTTAAGACTTTGTTACCCGTTAGAAAGTATCATGGGAAAATAAATAATTTCTTTTTCTAAGAATGGAGAAATAATAGTTTGTTTCTAAAGTTTAGCAAAAGTATGGTTGACGTACTTGTAAGTGCTTATGTAAACAAATTAAAGTTTGGATCGAAAATCACTTGGTCCATACAAAGTACAAGTTTATATATCTAATGCTTAAGTAGTGTCGCAAAGTCGTTTTAAGTATGCAGGCACATTTATAAATGTGGTCGTTAATCTATCTATATATATAAAAGAAAACGTATATGCTGACGTGGCGTGCAATTGAGGCCTCAACCTCCCCTTGAGAGTGCAACATGGCATCATAATTGAAAGATTTTAGTGTTTTTGAATTATTTCCTTTTTAATTAAAAAAAGATAAACATAAAATCCTAAATTCTCAATTACTAAAATTAAATTGAGTTATTTTAGGAAAAAAGAATTTAAAAATAATTTAAAATTTTCTCTCTCATGTTTCTTCCCATAATTTTTAAACGCTTATATCTTTTATATACGGGATTTTTTTTAAAGAAAAAAATTACACCAAATTAACGAGCGTTTTATTATCTTTCCAACGAGTACCATAGTGCTATATAAAAAACGGAGAAAAAATCGACTATTTTTTGTGGGGTTTCGTTTATACAGGAAAAAAAACACACAAAGTGTTCATGTTATTCATTAATCATGTTTTTTCTTTTAAACCAGGTTCTTATCTACGATGTTGAAAATCAGCCCAATCGCCATATTATCATTTAAAATACTATGAAAATGCAATGATTGAGAGATTTTGTGGTTAGTTAACTTAAGCCATTTGCAATAGGTTATCACGTAAAATTAAATTTTTCAACCCCGGGACCCTCCCGGTGTAATCAGCTAGTTATGTATATAAAAAAATACGTTATGCTATAATTTTGGTATAACACGACATGGTGTTTTTTTACCATTAGTAGTTCCCAAATAATTGCTAAGTATATTAACAATAACAATCTATAATCTATAACTTATAATAAAATAATAAAAGAATTGAAGATTGAAAAATTGTCATTCAATAAAGGCATAAGAAAACCATTTTAATGACATTGTATTCAAGGAGGCATTCTCCTCCTTGAGTGTGCCATATGACAAATAAAAATAATAATAATATAAAACCTAATCTACTAAATTTAAATTGAGTTATTTTAGGAAAAAATAATTTAAAAACAAATTTAAATTTTTCTCTCTTATGTTTCCTCCCATAATTTTTAAACGTTAATATCTTTTATATACGAGATTTTTTAAAGAAAAAAATTACACCAAATTAACGAGCGTTTTATTATCTTTCCAACGATTACCATAGTGCTATATAGAAAACGGAGAAAAAAACGACTATTTTTTGTGGGATTTCGTTCATACAGGAAAAAAACACAAAGTGTTCTGGTTATTCGATGCATATGTATACTTCATCAAGAGAAGCTAGGAGAAAGAATCGCGCAACACTGCAACACATGGTGTCACCTTATAGCAATGTTATTTTTTTTATTTATTTAATTACAAGAGTTATAATTATTACTATTAGTATTAGTATTATTAGAATCGTTATATTTTTCAACCCCAGGACGCTCCTTGAATAAAAGCTAGTTAATTAATATTAATAAATGAATTGTTCACTATTTGCGTATAGATAAGTGTGACTAAAATTTTCGAATGACACGTTTAATATCTAAGTAACTATATACGTATATTTATTTTATTTAATCAATTCGGTCTGATAATGGTTCAAACGTCAGATATTATAAATTAGTGACGTTAACCTCAAGTTAATCGGGTCAGATCGTTAAAGCTCGGTCGTTCCACACGCGTTAGACATTATTAACTATAAAGTATAAAGTGTGTATATATAATAACTAGTCAAGTACTCAAATGCGCGATTATACCTTCTGGTATGCCTCACCTTGATCTATATATTAACCATAACAGACAGTCACAGCCCAGACTCGATCATCTCAATGAAATTCCAACTTTCCTGATGATCACGAACTTATCTTTTCTTTCATATACTCCAAACAAAACACACGCTCGTGTGTGTGTTCTGTTGAGCGAGAAAGCGAGAGACAAAGGAGAGAAGCATAGAGCGGCCGCTAACACCACCACGGTGGCTCACTACAACGGCGCCTCAATGGTGATGTTTTGGGTGGTTGTTGAGTTAACCCAAAGATACTCGGATAACGCTAGATAGAGTCGAGAGGAAGAGAAACAAGAATGTTGTCGCTAGCTTTCTTTGATGAAGTTGTGGTCTTAGTTTTAGATAGATGTTCATATCTAACTCTTATTGGTTTCGCAAGGCAATCAATCAATTTAATGAGGCTTTAATGCAATAATAATTTGGTTGCTGTTTTGGCTTCTACACAAACAAAACAACAAAGAAATGACCATGACCGTTAAAGTTTTAAAATGAGAATGATGATGATGAATCGAATTATTATACAAAATTTTCAAACATAATCCTTGAGTTTTTTTTGACGTTAAACATACCCCATGACTAACACCAAATTATATAATAACCTTTTTCCTTAAATGCATATTGTTAGTGTCATTGCTACTTATTATTCAATTATTTGTTAATGAACTTAAATACAAAGATGTTGTAGCTAATAATTAATCGATTATTTTTAGAATTTTTTTTTTTTGGAGTAAAGTGCACGGATGATCCCTGTGGTTTGCATGAATTGCACCGATGCCCCCATATATTTTCAATGGTCCCCAACGTTGACATTTTATAACATTTTGGTCCTTACCAGCTAACTTCGTTAAAATTTTCAGTTAAGTCAAAGTAAAATGACTAAACTACCCCTAGGGACCATCTGAGCAGTTTAATCTCTTTTATATATTTTCTTAGAACACCACCACCTCTTACTTTAAACAACCAACATCACCCCCTCCTCCTCCTCCTCCAACCACCACCACCTCCTCAAACAACCACCACCACCACCACCTCTTCAAAATCCCAAAACAACACAACAAAAGCAAGATAGCTGTAATTGCCCAGAACTTGTATTTAGTTTTAAAATCTCAAGCAAATAGCAGCCCTTCAATTATCTTATTGGCTCAACATGAGATTGGTTTAACTGAATACCATTATTTTCTTTGTTTTTGATAACCGTGGCCGAAGCCCATCAAGTGGTCGGAACCCTAGGTCGCGGACTCCACTGGGTTCGATCCTAGAATAGGAAAAAAAATCCTAAATCAAATCTCAAAGACAAATAAAAGGGGTTATATAATAACCATGATTGAACAGTTCTTGAGATAAAGAGAGAGAGAGATAACCTATGGAAAGCTAACTGAACACGAAACTGAAATCGAAAGCAGATCAGGGCAGCGTAGCCGGCGCGAGTGGCAACGGTGCTTGCGATCGATGTGTTGGTCGTTGGGTTTGAAGCACCGGCAGAAGCAATTAACTCACCGGTTGAAGACCCGATCTAGCATTGAAACCTCTATCCCGATCTATCAGAGCAGTGACGGTGATGGATCGGATGATGATGAAGACGATATGGAGGGGATTGTAATAATATTAGTGAATATGGGCCGGTTTATAGTGGAAGGTTTGGGGGTGGTGGTTGGGTGAAGATGGTGGTGCTAGATGATTGGTGGTGGTAGTTGGGAGAAGATGATGGTGGTAGATGGGTTGTGTCTGAGATGAGATAGAGATAGAAGGAGGGGAAATAATTTATAATATCTTTTATTTTTATTTTTTTAAAGAGGGGTAATTTGGTAATTTTACATAAGCTTAATTGAAAAACTTAACCTCCATCCAAGTCACGGACCATCGATGAAACAAAATACAAACCACAGATCCCATACGTGTAATTTCGAAAGGCTGAGGAGCAGAGTTTAAATTTGGGCAAACCACAAGGACCATCCGTGCACTTTACTCTTTTTTGTGTATAACAATTATTGGAAAACTCGTGAATGTTACAGTCTCCCCTACTTTAGGAAATTTCGTCTCGAAATTATTCAAAAGAAATTATAATTTTGGTTTGAGAGAAACAGTTAAAATATTGCTAATAGTTTTATGATTGGTTAGGAAAACGTAAAGCTTGAGGAATTTATGAATTGTTTAGCAAGCGTTTTAAGTTGAGATTGAGAAAAAGGTAAAGGATATAATTAGGTTTGCTTAAACACACTAGGAAGCAATTAAAACAGCTTTGTTGGTATATGCTAAAATGGAAATATTGGTAAGTATTATAATGTTAGGTTTAGGAAGACTAAAAGTCTTGAAATAGGAAAGTATCATGCGTTCCATCCTGGATTTGAAGGGTGATAGAAGATTGGTTTTTGTTTTAAGTCTAATAGGACGATCGAGGTTCAAGAGGCACTAGTAGTTTCGTAGGATCTTAGTAGCACTAAATCCTACTAATAATGGTTAACAAGTGTGTGATGCATAAGTTTGGATCATGGAGTGAATGATTGCGATTGAGACACTAACTAAAATTACTCAAGATTAGACAGAATGGTAAGAACTTCGCAGAGACTATCACCGTACTCAAGGAATAGAGGTTGAAGTCAAACACAATGTTTAAGTTTAGGTTTGAAACGAATACTCTAGATTAAGGACTAACTAGGGTTTATTCTTGGTTTGATTCTCAATCACATTCCCGATGCACCATCAGTGCTTATATATAGGGTGTATCGCAACTAACCCACCACACTACCAATATTTTGGATTCGTACTGATTGTCCACCAATAGCCTAAGTAGAATCACACACCACCCCCATGTACATGTAAACCCATGATTGCGTTCCGGACCATAATCACCGATTTACCTTACACTAGGGTGTTATGATTTTCCATAACACTAACATAAATGATACAAGAAACAAATGCGTGCAACTAAAATGCGTTAAGTAATAGATACCGCAATGAAATAATATTCAAGCATGACATGGTTAGAGGTCCTTCCCTTTCAGGTTCACCCTTTAACCGTAATGAGAATAATGTGTAAGTATAAGACAAGATTAGAGGTCTTTCACCTTTCGGGTTCACCCTTAACTGGTAAATTTTTGTTCACATCGTTGGGCTCTAAACACCCATATTGATAAACTCTGAGGATTACACCATTCCCCTCGGGTTAGAGGAATATTCTGACCCGAGTCGTACGTGGGCGCTGGCTTAAATCTCATACTAGTTATTAATTAGTATGTTTATTGACCATGGTGTTGAACAAAATAATGAGAAAGTATAACAGGGTCTTGCTCAAAATAGGAAAAAATATGCATACAAAATATGCGTACATGTAAATATATAAGTATAGCATAAAATTTCGATTGAAAGAATAATATAACATAAATCGAGTAAATCGTATATTTGCACAAAATGAGAGTAAACAAGTTGCATAAATGCTCAAAATCAGTGATGTAAGAATAACTGCTAATAAATCATGTGAGAATAACCGCAATTAACGCGTAAAAATAACCGCCAATAAAAGGATAACGCGAGAATAACCATAAATAAGATAATGTGCGAACATAACTATAAATAAAATAATGTAAGAATAAAATAATGTAATTTACTGCAAATAAGAGTGCGCAGAACAGGCGTATTGTCTATTGTCATGCGAGTTTTAGTAGTTTTGCATATATACACTAAATGGTAGCAACATTCTTGATGGAAAGATGGCCAACTATTTTGTTAAACCAAAATTTTTGCGATTGAGAGATTACAAGTTTAAAAAGATAAATTTTCGTTTATAAAGCAAAACGTAGTTTACTCGAACTTTGTGATTTAGTTGAAAGAATAGCAGTAATGCATGAGATTAACTTTTTAAAAATCGAAGAATGTTTTAAACTCAAAACATGTTCTCATGAAAAGACTTCGCAGTACACGCTTTCATGTGGTTACGAAATTGTCATAAGGCATATTATCAGTCGCAAGTTTCTTTTCCCGAAAACATATATTGGATCCGTTATATGAAAATAAGAAGGTTTACATTTGACTTGTAAATATGCAAAACAAGTTTATAAAATGCAAGAGGAAACCATATAAATCAAATGTGTTTCAAAAGACCAAGATTTAGAAATGACGTGAATAATAAAAGTCAACGTATATGACACAAATAAATTTCCAAATATTTAAGAAAGTTTGAAGCTTTGAAATAACGCGGATGTGAAAAAAAAAATATATAACGTTTCTGAAAGTAGTCTTTAAGTTTTAAAAGGATGATCGAGTCACAGCAAAGGAAATTCTAAGGGTTGTGATTAACGTGTAGGGTTCGTGCTTCAACTATCAGCTGGTAACCTAGCTTCAGAAACCCAAATCAACGTTGAAATGATGCGTTGATTAAGTAAATCAGCTCGGTATTTTTGATAATATGGTAGAAGTTTACGAGTGGTTTGAAGACAATGGAAAATCTGGTTTGGTTTGGGTTGATTCTCCTTGATAATATTTGGAAAGTGTGGGTAGGACACGTATGAGGTTGTGAATGATCCCAGATGCTTTGACGGATGTGACTCCTGAAAGTGATATGTATAGGATGATGGTGGTAGATGTCGCACGCCTTGAGCGCATCCTCGCCCTTCTTGTTGCTACTGTCAAGAGTATCCCGCCCACGTGTCGCATGGCTTTTGCCCAGGCTTTGTCAGGGGGTCTCCGTAAAGTGGTGGATGCCCCAGGGTCCATTGAGGCTTGGGTCAAACTTTTGTTGTTGCCTCACTGCACGTTACGTGTGGTTAAACCGATTTCTAGGCAGGAACGAAGGTCGGGTAACAGGAAATCGCTTCAATACAACTCCATAATACGGGCGTTGGCAGTTTGAAAAGATGGGGCAGGTTTAGAGGGGTTGGTCCTGCCCCTCCTTAAACTTCCCATGGTGTGGGGGTCTGGGAAGGTAGGGGACCAAGCTAACGAAGAGTGTGGGAGGCAATATTAATCAGTGCCATCGGAAGGTAGCGGATAGCCATTACACAGCGGCAGTCAAAGTTTTGTGTTCATCTAGGGTCACGCCTGCTGGAGGGACACCTTGAGAGCCTTGATAGATAAACACCCTGTTGTGGACCCTCCGTCCATGCCCTCCGCCTTGCCATCGAAACAAGCCTTGCAGGTGGACGTTGATTGTGTGTTGGAATGTATTAAAACCTTCTCGAAAGGGACATCTTGTGGGAGGGATGGACTGTGGGCTCAACATTTTTTAGACGCTTTCTGTGGCAAGGGGTCTCCAACCATCTTCGGGATCCTTAGAGCCATCACCGATGCTGTCAACTTGTGGCTTGAGGGGCGTTTTCCTAAAGCTCTAGTGAAATTCATTGCTTTGGCGTCGTTGACGCCCCTGTTAAAGCCTGACAACGGGATTAGGCCCATCACGGTGGGGGCCATTTGGAGAAGATTGGTGTTGAAAGTCGCAATGCGTAAAGTGGGAAAAGAGATGGCTGACTATCTAGGGGATTTTCAATTTGGGGTTGGGTCCCTAATAGGGCAGAAGCGGTGCTGCATAGCGCTAACAGCTTTCTGAGCACGTTCCATTCTGACAGGTCCCTGGCTATGCTCACGGTTGATTTTTCTAATGCCTTCAACGAGGTGAACCGTACAAACCTTTGAAGGGAAGTTAGCTGCAGATTCTCATCCATCTTCTTGTGGGTCCAGTTTTTATATGCCCAGCCCGCCAAATTATATGCGGGGATACTGATATTGGGGCTTCAACAGGGGTGCAGCAAGGGGACCCCCTCGGCCCCTTTCTTTTTACGTTGGTCCTCCATCCGCTAATCTTTCGGGTGCAAGGTGCATATCCGTTGCCCTTCCATGCTTGGTATTTGGACGATGGCACTATCATTGGTAAGGCAGAAGAAGTTGCTAGGGCGTTGGACCTGAGGGGACCCCCAAAGTGAGCTCCTTTTGTTGCGCTCGTGTATGGGGGTTGCTAAATTAGTGTTTGGGCTTGGACTTGTCAACCTGAACATGTCAAAGAGGTTGTGTCTATCTTTGATGCAGGCATTAGGGGTGAGCAAAGCATTAGAAGCGACTCGAACCGCCTAATACCTGACCAGACCCGATACCCGAGATCAATACAAAATCAGAACCGACAATACAGGCCCGGATATAAGGGTCGGTTCTGGTTCTTGTACATGCGGTCCTACAGTTCCAAACCCACTACCCGAAACCGTAACAGTACCCCCTGTTTCTTCCAATTTCTTTATCAGTCGGTGGTTTCTCTTGGATCTCTTACATGCAAATTGCTCTGACCAATGAAATCGAATAAGAATCGGAGACTTTAGGTAAGGTTATGAGAATTAAAGAAATTGTTGACAACAGCCTTGATGAGGTTTTTCTCATAACTTTGACTATATTCAACATATCAATTATCATGAAAATAAACTTATGGTGTGCTTTCCATTGGGTGTGCAAGGAATAATGAGTTTAGGTGAAAACATTTGAATTTACTCCAGCAACAATGATTGGTGATGTGTTTGACGAGTTTTTCATCATCAAGTGAAGAAAAACAAAGGATTAGTTGTAGGGTGATAAAAATAAAATCATCTGTATTTATTATATATTAACTGTAGGTTGGATTGCGCCTTTTAATTTCAGTTCGGTCCTTATTAATACGGGTTTCTTATGGAGAGAACCTGAGAATTGACCCGACCCGACCCGAAAAAAGGTAAATAATAGGAACCGAACACAATGTTTGTTACATAATACCGGTTCGGTCTTGGGAATTTTCGGTCCAGTTCTCGGGTATTTTCGGTCTGGACCTAAATCTGCTCACCCCTAGCAGGCATGCGAGGGGCAATTGAAGACATTGTTGTCTGCGAAGGAACGCATTTTGGGGACCTCCAACGGAGGTTGGCTTCTTTCCCTATGCGTTGCGAGGGCTTAGCGCTTTTCTCGAATTAGGACGTCTCCGCATATGACTTTGTGGCGTCTAGAGCCCAGTCGTGGAAATTGTTGGACCACATCTTGCGAAGCGCGGGTGTTGTGGGGATGGATCCTGACTACTCCCTTGCGTTTGGTAATATTGGAACAACACTCCTGAACCTTGATCTAGGCGTTTTACTGATAAGGAGACCCCCCCCCCCCCAAGAAACCTCAACAATCTTTGGCGAGTGCTCTCTATGGTAAACACGAACAGGATATGGAGGAGCGGTTCTATATGACCCCGCGTCAAAAGGCAGTTTTTGCTTGTCTCAAGGGGGCTCATGTCCATGATTTTTTTACTGTTGTGCCCATTGAAGGTCTTGGGCAACGTATGTCAATAGTTGCATAGAGAGCCATCCTCAAATAACGACTCATAATTCCTCTTTTCCCTCTAGACAAATCATGCCCCATTTGTAAAAAAAAAAAAAAAAAAAAAAAAATGTTTAGTTAGATTTGACAAGCATGCCCTTCACTGTAAGGAATTGCCAGGGTTCAAGTATCGGCATGACTAGGTTAGAGATGTTTTATGGGATGTGCTTAAGCGGGGGGTAAGCATGCGTGCGTCGACCTCACTGGGGTGTCCCCATTGGTGGGGCTGAGAAACAGTGACTTCGTTCCGGGACAAGCGGTTTTGAAGTCGGAAGCTAGTAAGGTTACTAAGCACGAGGCAGCATGTTTAGAGAATCAGCACGTGTTCATTCCGTTTGCCTTCAACACATTTGGATCCCTAGCCCCTGAGGCGATTCGCTTTTTGGAGCGGGTGAAGAAGGTGGTTTACAGCGACTCGCAGAGCTCGAGGAACCAAGGATTTATATTTAGTAGAATAGGCTTTGCGATTCAAAAAGGGATAGCGGCGCGGCTTCTTGCTCGTTTACCCATTATTCAGATGTAACTTGGTTTTTATAGTGAAACCAAAATTCCAATAAAAAAATTACAATCGTTTCTGCTTCCTTCTCTTGCTTGTTAACACGTAGCATGTGACTTCACACCTCATTTGTTCTACTTGTGTTGTCTCACCCTACACTGTTTTAGTTGTTTACCTGTGTTGGTGCATTTGTTTTGTCTAGTCTTCTCCAATTCTTCTTTACTCACTAGTTGTTGGTGGTATTTCTATATTCGACTTAGAATCCAATGGAGTCATTTGTAGGGCAGCAAGTTTACAATATTCAGAGAACTAGATGTAGGAGACTATGTTGTCGTTTATGTCTTGGGTTGGAACTAATTACTATAATTCGTCCCCGACGGCGAAAAAGGCTCTAGAGGTCCAGTGGCGGGATCTCTAGAGCCTAATCCTATACATGTTTTCGACTTCGGCCCCTTAGGCTAGTTGTCGCTTTGGGCCTATATACTTTTATAACTATTAAGTTATTTCATGGGCCTCTTTCACTGGGCCTGTTTGCTTAAATCTATTCGGGCCTAAGGTATCATTCACAAATAAACACACCCATTTACCAGAAAGCCCAACTGGAAGCCCACTTAAAGTCATATGTGCTTAAGCTTAACTAACTTAACTTTCATTTTCATGTAAGTCATGTTTTGTACATAAAAAATATGGTTATTTAGGTTGTTCTATATCTACTTTCACCAACCATAAATCGGATTTTCGACATGTGGTGGTAACAAATGAAGATCACTAGAGTGTTGTTTGTTGTAATCCCGAGTTCCTGGTACCGCCCCGGTGCACAGCCTCAAAAACTCGTTACCAGTAAAACAATAATGTGCAAAAGCTAAGGTTCCGTCGATCAAACTAGGAACTGAATTCGACTTCCTTGTCAACCTGCTGGTCTGGGTTAGTATCTTGTCAAGCTCAGAAGACTCCATGAACCGTTCAGTGGCGGCTTCCCATGAAAGATTGAACCGCTGGTCAGGTGTAAGAGGGTGCGGCTCACTCTCCATGGCTAACTTCACTTTTTCTACAAAATCTTGTGGTGAATTGTAAGATAAACAGTTGGGAAATGACCTAAAGAAGTCGTTTGAAGGGTGGTCTGCGCAAACTACAAATTTTCCCATCGCAAGTGCTTCGGCTGTTGCTGTGCATAACACATCACTCACACTTGGATTTATAAACACTTTATAACTGCATAAAAATGCAAATAATAAACAACTTTATATGTATTTTTTGAATTATTTGAATGTATATGATATTATGGATATTGTAACTTTGTAAGTTTGTAAGTCTTACCTGTGAAGTGAGTCATCAGCATGGTCTATGCCTTTCATGAAGTTGACATTTAAGTTCAACTTTTTGGCTGTACTTTGTACTTCATTAGCATCCTCGCCGTTACCATAGACATCAATCTTGAACGCGTTATCAAGGTTATCTTTTTGTTTAGCTAATAAATCTATCAACTCGCGGTATCCCTTAGCCCAAACCATTTTGCCTAAAAAGTAAGCTCCTTTTGAGAATGATTGGCGCCCGTTTTCCCTTTCTGCAGCCGTTTTCTCCCCGATTTTCAAAAACTTAGGGTTCACGCCGTGAACGTTACAAATTACAGACTTCGGTAGATCTTGGGTTGCAGCAGAAAGCCTAAGTACCTGACCATATAATATCCAAAATTAGATACTCTCATTATAAAAAGTTTTAAGTCATAATGATCAGTTTTGATTCACTCAGTACCTTGTCACAATATGCTCTTGTAACCAAATTGTTTATATGCTTCACAAAAAACGCTTGGAGAGCACCGTTTTTTTCCCTTTTTATATACTCCAAGTAATTTGTGTGAACAATACCAACAACATGATTGAACTTATTAGTCCAACGGTTACCATGATGATACCAATTTAGATGTTCGGGTTCTTCAAGAATTGCAATGTCGGCTTCCTTAGATGAAATGAACTTGGATGTATCTCCAGCAGGTATAATACTGCGTCTCTCTTTTTGAAACTAAATTGCAAAAAAACAAACATAGTATCATTATAGGGGCGAGTTCAACCGATCGTGACATAACCAATTTTAAGCAGAGAACTGCATAAGCATTTGTACATTGTTAGAAGTTTGGTAATCAAGAAATGAAAAGGTCAACTGAAAAGTCAACTGCAGAAAGAAAAGGCACCAAAACAGAAACGTTGTGTCGGTTGTTTTAGTTATGTCGGTTAAGGTATAAAACGGTTAAATAACCGCCAATGTAAAGGGCTATATAAAGCCTCTTATGTATCATATTATTTGTGTGTGTGCATATCAGTGTTCTCCACCCTCTATTAGTTAACGAGTCCCTGCACAACAGTTTTGTGCATACTCAATAATCGATCAACATGTTCATCCTTAATCCAAGTAGTAAGTAGGCGAAACAGGGAAACAACATACATAGATAGTGCTTTCTACATAGTGAGAGAGATAAAGGAGGTGGTTACGCGGTTACATAACCGCCTTATGTTACACAGGTAAAGCAATGGATACAAGTTCTTATGTTAAACCTGTAGTTCTCTACTTAAAACCAGTTCTAAATTATCATGTCCAGATTAAAAAAAAGTCAACATGGTCAAATCGGCTAACCGGGTCAGATGACTCTAAGTGAAACTTTTTGAAAGTATGCGCCTTTTTATGCAATAACCCTTATGTTGAAAAGATGAAATTTACCTTTCCAGGATAGAATGAAATTTTGAAATCAGTTTTAAAACCAACTCGTTCCTCAAGCCAACTGCGGATATAAACTTCTTGTTCGTCTGGTGAACTAAAAGTAATGTTATTTGGATAAACCAACTGTTGATCATTTCTTGTGAGCCAAGGAACCAATAGTGTGATACTTTGTTTTCTAGATTTCGCTAAATATGCTGCACGAAACAGAGGATTTACAGCGGTCCCTGTCATCCATGGAAGACTAGCAGTTGTGACAATGGCAACATGCCTTTTCCCATTGGTAACTTCATGATGATTAACATCATTCCATAATCCGCTTTCATAATGGTGTCCTGTACTATGAAGAACACTGGCAATTCTCGAATCCAAATCATCAACTATGGTATCGTTTTCAGGGTTGAAAGATTCGCAGGCGTAAATAGGGGTTAGCTGAAGTTGACTTTTCCTTTTGTTGCATAAGCTTTCTATTATTTTGTTAGAAACATCTGTAACATAATATATGACAGAAGATTAAAACCAGACAGGATGTAACCAAAATAAAAACAGATAAAAATTAATTACCCTTTTTAACACCTAATTGATCTAATAACGGCCCAGATCGCCTAACCAAATACGTCAGAAGTTCTGGTAAATCCAATGGTGGAATGTCCTGGAACATAGAAACATTATGAAGACTAGATACTGCGAGAACAAGCCGAACAAAATGAAGAACTTAGTTTGATGATCTTTTATACATAATATAAAAGCATTTATACAAGTATTCCCTTACTAAAACCACCAACTGCTTCTAAGAGTTACAACCATATTCACTTATTCATACCTTTGAATTGTCTGGTTCCTTGCAAATTGATTTCTGCAAGTTGAACAGAACTTAAAAAATTAACAGAATGAAACCGAAAGACTGTATTGGTTAATGATATTCTCTTAATATTAATAAAGGTGAGGCCGCGAGGCTTAAGTGTACGCCCATATCATCTTATTTTGACATCCTAAAATGTATACGACTTGCAGTATACGTGTTTACGAATCGTATACTAGTAAGTGAATGCTAGAGTGTGTTTGGTTGCGCAAGTATACGGCCAGTATACATGTATATACGAGTCGTATACTTGCGCAACCAAAAACACTATGACATTTTTTTACTAGCATACAACCTATATATGTATACTTTTCTTTTGGTTGTATTTTATTAACTCCTGAAGTAAATGAAAACCACAATGAAAAAATAATGATAAAAGCTAATCAACTAACAATAACGATAAAGTAGGTGTGCAAACGAGCTCGAGTTCTCTGTTCGGGCTTTGTTTTTCAAGCTCGAGCTCGGCTTGTTTATTATTTATTAGTTAATATATTATTATATTAAATAAAAATAAAATAGATAATAGGTTCGTTTAGGCTCACAAACTCGATAAGTGAAGTTCAGGCTCAGACTCATTTACTAAACAAGCTTGCTTTTAGGTTCAGGCTTGGCTCGTAAACAAGTTTAAACAAGCTCAACTCGGCTCGGATTGTTTACAAGTTTAAATGAATAGTAAATATTATTAAATATTAATAAAACTAATACTAGACTAACGCAGTCAACAAGCTTCACATATCAGGCTCAATAAATAAACGAGCTTTATTTTAGGGTCAAGCTCGGCTCGTTTGCACCCTACGCTAATAATAATCCAAATATTAAAACCAGAAACAGAATAATAAACTCAGGTTTGAAATACTAACCAGCCTGGATTTAACTATCATAACAAACTGACTATTCTTAATCCCTTCAAAAACCTCTAACGACGATCTCTTCTTCTTCTTCTTCTCCATCTCCTGTAACCTCAACTTAAAAACCCTAAACCCTTCACGCTCACGGTCGAACGAAGACGCTAGGTTTTTGAACGATTCTGCTCTGTCTTTCATTAATCGAATATCTGCTTTCGTTGAGTCTTTTACTTCTCTCCATCCTTTCGATATTAACGCCGTTACCACTGTCGACGGCGTTATAACCGTTGACGGTGAGTCGTCGGACTCCGGTGGCCGGAAATTGATCATCTCTCTTAGATGGGAGGTCCAAGGTTCAATCCTTGGCAAGGGTGTTGTAATTTAGATTTATTGGTGTAATATATAGGAGATGTAACGTTTGCCATTCAAAAAAAAAAAAGTTTTGGTGTCACGTGGTGTATATAAGGTTTAAAAACACACGTGTGTATATGTGTTTTTTAAATTGGTAAAGATTTTGTTTTTAATATTGTAATATTTTTTAAAGTGGTAAGAGAAGCAACGGTTTGGACTTTGGACTGGTCAGTTTCAATAGGACGGAAGGAATCGGATGAACAACCATTGAAGGGGTTGGTTCAGTAGGGTGAGTGGCGAAGCTTGGGTCTCAATTCGGTAGGAGCCGGATTTAATCCGGATTTAATTTATCTACGAAAATCGTAAAATTTTACAATTTGTGTCAAAAATGGGGTGGGGGTTGGGCCCTCCTCGGGCCCTAAAGAAGTTGCGCCCATGAGTGGGGTTGGGTTTGGTGAACGGAATGGTTCGTTTTGGAATATGTGGGTGCCAAATATGATTTTCTCAATAAAATAAAATAAAAAATTGTGCGTAAAGTAGCGATGAGTATATTGCACCGAATACCGAACCGATACCGATACCGATCTCGTACCGAACCGAGGGTGTTTGGTATTGATATTCACATTTAGAGGTTTTCGGTTTCGGTATCGGTACGGGATCAGAATGGTATCGGTATTGTAAGGTAAAATACCGATACCATACCATACTAGTACCGAATCGATATTGTACCGCATGTGTTTCGGTATCAATATTGGGGTTTGAGAGTTTTCGGGATCGATATCGGTTGGTACCGATACCGTCCCGAGCTCATCCCTAGTGTAAGGTATAAATTAAATAAAATGAAAAATATGTGATTAGGTGAATGTTCGCAATGGTTTTAGGGAAAAAATAGGATTGAAAATATTTTGCTTTGAAGTGATGTGGTAGGATGAGGTGACGATTTGAAATTCCAAACTACATCTACCATTGGGATACTCTAGCGGGGTTTAGTGTGAGATACACTTCTCTTATCATAATTGTTTGCCTGGCAATTTTTTACTGGGTGTTGATTACGTGGCAAATATTTTTGGTCTCTAGATTTTTATGATTCTTGGCATTTATTAAAAGATTCTTTCGCATATGCCGGAAAATACCACATGTTATTGAAAGCCGGTTAATGAGTTTCGTATTGGTCGGTTATATATATATTTTTTTTTATCGGCAAATTTCACTAATATCACCCAAAATATTTACAATTGGTATGCTAATAAGATGCTAGACATAGCCCATAAAACATCACCTATTACCCTGTTACAAAGCAAATTTAACTCCTAAGAGGTCAGTACTTCATTATATATCACCCAATATGAAATCAAGCAGCTGGTGCATCAAAGGATTTCCATGACTCCCAAATCCAACCTGCAGGCTTTATTTTATGATTAACCCAACTGAAAGTGACGGCTTGCAGCTCCCTAAATAGTCCTTCCAGGTTCACCGTTGTTCCTTGAAAAATTGCCGCATTGCGAGCTTTCCAGACAATCCATGAAGCAGCTAGTATAACAATTCGAATCCACTTCCTTTTATGTTTTGGTATGCTTTCAGCCTTGTGAATCTTCATTAAGTCGCGTACAGTAAACGCATAGATAGGAGGAATTTTACACCACACACTAACCTTATGCCATAACCACGATGCGACATAACATGAAGTCAGCAAGTGATCAGCATCTTCATCAGACTCTCCACACAGTTTGCACTCGGCTGATCCTTGTAAGATTCTTCTTTTCTGCAGCCCTCTTTTGGTGGGAAGGCGATCTTGTTCAGCCCTCCAAATGAATATCGATACCTTCTTAGGAACTCCTTTTACCCATTGGAATGGGAAGAAAGGAGTCGCGTGACATTCCAGCATTTTCCTACAAGATGAAACAGAGAACTCTCCATCCGAGGACCCAACCCAAACCCATTTATCCCCGATGCCTGTTAGAGTGGTACCAGCAAGCAGTGCCGAGCACTGCTGTAATGCCGTCAATTCAAAGTTAGTACTTGGTGCTCGTTTCCAATCCCAGTTCTGGGAACGAGCAGCCACGGAAACAGTCTTGCAATTTTCGATGGCGAATAGACAAGGGAAGCGATCTTTGAGCGGACCATCACCTACCCACCGATCCAGCCAAAATCTAATATCCAACCCACTACCAACCTTTCCTTGTATAGAAGCAGGGATGTTCAGGTCTTGTTCCAATACACTATCTCCAACTTTAAAGATTGCATTCCATACACCGGATAAACCCCTTCTAACGGGTAGATAAGAGAACGATTGATTGTGATGATGGACAGCCGAGACTACCCTACACCACAATGATTGTTTCTCAAGCTTAAACCGCCACCACCACTTGATAAGAAGGCTCTCATTCATTCGTTTAAGAGATCCGAAACCAAGGCCGCCTTTATCCGTAGGTCCAATTACTCTCTCCCAAGCAATCCAATTTACTTTTGCCTTTTCGTCATCCCCACCCCAAAAGAAACGGCGTCTCAACGCTTCCAAGGTATTAATGATCCCAATTGGAGCTTTAAACAATGAGAAAAAAATATAGCGGAAGACTGTCGAGAGCTGCCCGAAGCATAACGACACGACCACCAAAAGAATTTTGTTAGTCAACAACAACAAATAAACAAGTAACCACATGCATTTCCGCCTCGCGTCTTTGTTTTCACTATTCGGGACTTTTTAGGAGTACATAGATACGTTCAATTAGAAAGGAGAATGGTGCAATTGGTGATTCTCATAGCGTCACACCCGGATCTCTCGTTGGGCCCGAGTGTAGGGCATTAATGTGATCATTGTGTACAAGTTTCACATCACAACATAAATAGAGAGTTTACATATAAATAAAAGTAAACTGCTAAAATATTCCATTACTTAAATTGACAAAAAAGGGTAAATTACATAAGGATGGTAGGTAGGCGGGCAACATGAAGATGTGAAGCATCTGCTGGTTCGATGCGGATTTGCATTCGGGGTATGGAGTGTTATTTGTTCGTGGTGCAGGTTGGATCCGTTTTACGCTTATGATTTTGAGGATTTACTTTTACTATATAAGAATGTGCATGCCGGGAAGTGGAGAAAAAAGATAATTAGAGGCATTATTATGGTTACGACTTGGGCCATTTGGAATGCAAGGAATTCTAAGGTGTTTCATAATATTGAGAGAAAAATTATGGAGGTGGTCGCAGAGGTGAAGTCAAAGACGTATTTATGGCTAAAATATAGAAGTAAACATAAGGAAATTGTTTGGAAAGATTGGGTCAAATACCCGTTGTATATGATTGTATAGTGTTGGCGGTTCTGTTTTTTGGAGCTTGCCGTTTTTAATGAAAGTTTACGTTAAAAAAAAAGGTAGGCGTGCAACAAGCTACGCTGCCACCCCTTTTTGAATAGAAAATCCTAATATGCTAAAAACAAAACCCCGCCATTGGGGGTGGAAAAGTTGCTGTGCACTACTCGTTGAACCCGAGCCAAAAACCGCATCGCCTCTGGTGCCAAGGAACCGAACGTGTCGAAGGCCAAGGGAACGAAAACATGTTGATTATCCTCACATGCTTTAGCATGCTTATCCACTTTTTTGGATTCAGCTCTCATGACCGTTTGCCCGGCCACAAACCCACAATCCCGAAGCCCAACAAGGGGGGACACCCCGGTAAGATCAACACACGCATGTTTCCCACCTTCCCAACCAAAAACTAAGACGTCTGCAGGGCGCAAGGTGGACCTTCCCTCCGCGGGGTCGGTGAGAAAATTAACTGACGCCTCTTTTACTGCGGAGATCCCCGCTCTTCTAAGGATGTCTGCCAAAGCATCCCGGACAAAATCGTGCCGATATTTAAACCCTGGCAATTCCTTACAATGTAACGCATGTTCCCCATACTTATCAAGGCATGCTTTGCGGCAGACCGGACAATTTTCATCATCAGGGAAAATGGGTATCATCAGCCGGTATTTAAGGATTGCCCTGTACTCTACTGCCGACATCCGTTGCCCCAAGCCTTCGATAGGTAACAACATAGTAAGGAGGTCCTGGGCGTGATGCTTTTGTAGGCATTGTAAGACGACCCTCTGACGGACGGACAGACGGAAATCCTCCTCCAAACTTTGCGCGATTCGGTTATAAAGAGCATTCGCCAGAGTTTTCTGTGGCTTTTTGGGGGCGGTGTCCTTATTAAAGAAACTGCCAATATCAAAGTCAGGAAGGGATCGTTGTAAAAGGTCAATAGCGCCAGAATAGTCCGTGTCAACGTGAGCAACCCCACTGTTACGTAATATGTGGTCTTGCAGCCCCTAGGACTGGGATCTGGAGGCCACAAAAGCATAGGCAGTCACGTCCCGGGCTGAGGAGAGGCCGGATTTATCAAAAAAGGTTTTTTTCCCAACAGGACCACTTAGATTTTTAGGCAATCCCATAAATATTGCATTCACATTAATCATAAGAAAAGTCAAGTCTAAAGTCAAGTCAATAGTGAAGTCAATTGTAATTAATTGTCCCCTCTAGTCTTGTAACATCTTTGTATATATAGGTGTTGTAAGTGCAATGGAAAATACATAGAGTTTTTCCCTAATCTCATTTGAATTCAAGAGTTATCACATTCTCATGGTTTCAGCCTGAGATCCATGCCCTTCTCCTTCTTTCTTTTTCGATCCCCTCTTTTACTCCCTTTCCTACTCGTTTTCCCCTATTCCACCACATTCATGGCCACTTCATTCGATATATCAACCAAAACCAATCGGCCTCATCCTTTTGTGGTCGAGGCCGATTAAATTCCTCACAGGACCATGGAAATCATTACACCAAACGTGTCCCTCATTGTCAACTTTGTCGCAAAGAAGGCCACTATGCTAGTGCTTGTCCTACTCTATCATTTTATGCTCAAAAAGCCGTCACGCTAGATACAAATCTAGCCCATGCCCTCCATGCTCAATGTAACATTGCATCCGAAACTCCGGCTTGGACGGCCGATTCAGGTGCAACCACACATATGATTAAAAATATTCATGGTCTAAATGATTCAAAACCACACAAGAGTAATATGCGTGTTACCTTTGGCAATGGTCAAACATTTCCCGTTACTCACACCGAGACCACATCTCTAACAAACTCTCTGTTTTTTACAAAATGTTATTGTCGTTCCTAATCTCACACAAAATCTACTATCCATTGGTAGACTCACAAATGATTCTCCCGTATATGTTTTATTTTCTAACAAATATTTTCATATTCAAAACCGAAAAACGGGGGAATTTATTGCTAGAGGCATTTGCGAAAATGGTTTCTATGTTCTTACCCAAAGTCACAAGTCTCTTCTTGCTGCTCTTTCCGCTTCACATCTTCGTACTTCATCAATAAATGGCATAGTTGCCTAGGACATGTCTCTTTTGATACTATCACTACATTAAATAAACTTGGTCATGTTTTTGTTACATCTCTACTACCCAAACCGGTTTTATGTCATTCTTGTGAACTATCAAAAGCCAAACATCTACCTTTTTTTGAAAATAATAAACGTGCGCAACAAGTTTTAAACTTAATTCATTGTGATCTTTGGGGACCCGCACCAATTGCCTCAACCGATGGCTACTTATATTATGTAATATTTGTAGATGATTATTCTCGGTTTACATGGTTTTGTCCTCTCAAGACTAAATCCGATTTCTACAGTATTCTCACCATATTCTTAAACTTTGTCCAAAACCAATTTTCCACAAATGTCAAAGTTTTTCAAAGTGATGGTGGAACCGAGTTTACAAACCATCGAGTTCAAAATTGTTTTCAAGAGCAGGGCATACATCATCGCTTATCTTGTCCTCACACACCGTAACAAAATGGACGGGACGAACGGAAAAACCGTCACCGAAACCGGATTAGCCATGATGTTTAATGCTCATGCCCCACCAAAGTTGTGGTTTGATGCCTTCACTTCCGCTACATACATCATAAACCGTCTCCCCACAAAACTTCTTGACAACAAATATTCTTTTGAAATTCTTTTTAAACAACCTCCATCTTACTCCAATCTTCGCATTTTTGGATGTCTTGTCTATCCATATCTTTGAGACTATACCAAACACAAACTATTACCACGAAGTGCTCCATGTATTTTTATTGGATATAGTTCGAAATACAAAGGTATTAGATGTCTCGACCCTTCTACGAGTCGAATTTACACTACAAGACGTGCCAAAAATTTGCAAAACCCATCCACATCTCCACCTTGCACCCATTGTCCAGACTACATTATTCATTCACCAACCAACAGCCCAACGCCATCCCCACCCAACTCTCCTTTAAGACCATCTAGCCCATCACCAAGCCCACCCACATCTATCTCCTTTAATACACCTCATCCGGCCCAAAGTCAAACTCCCACTTTCACAGCCCAAACTGATTCCTCAACTTCAGCCACCAATCCGATGCGTCCCACCCTTCCCCTTCCGAATTGGCCCACCGATTCTCATCAAACCAAACTCCCTCATCCGCCCAATCCTCTCAAGCACCACCTCCACCCTCACCTATTCCCAATCCAATTCCAAATAATTCTTTAACCACAAATAATCATCATATGACAACTCGGTCAAAAGATGGTATTTTCAAACCAAAACATTTCGCCAACTTATCCCAATTTTCCTCCCATCCTTCTCATTATTCTCTTCTCTCCTCTCATGTACCCAAAGGCATTAAAATCGCATTTAAAGATTCAAAATGGGTTCATGCCATGAAAGATGAACTTAAAGCCCTCCTTACAAACCAAACTTGGCATCTCGTTCCTCGCCCAACCTCTACCCACATCATTGGCTCCAAATGGATATATCGAATAAAATACAAAGCCGATGGTTCCATTGATCGCTACAAAGCACGTTTTTTGGCACAAGGTTTTAATCAAGTTCTGGGACTAGATTTTTCTCATACCTTTAGTCCCGTTGTCAAGTCTTCCACCATTCGTGTCGTTCTTAGTCTTGCTACTATTAATAAATGGAAACTTTGACAACTTGATGTAAACAATGCTTTTCTAAACGCTAATATTACCGAAACTATTTTTATGGAACAACCACCGGGATTTGAGGACCCGAAGCACCCAACTCATGTGTGCAAACTCAATCGTGCCATTTATGGTTTAAAACAAGCCTCTCGAGCTTGGTTTCAGCGATTGAGTTCCTTTCTTCAAACTGTGGGTTTCACATGTAGTCGAGCCGACCCCTCTTTGTTTATCTTTAATCGTGATGGCATTTTAATCTATCTTCTAGTTTACGTGGATGACATAATCATTACGGGCAACAATGAAAAATTTATCTCCGCATTCACATCACGTCTAAATAAAGAATTCAAAATCAAGGATCTTAGACTTCTGAGTTTCTTCCTTGGCTTAGAAGTAACTTACACAAAGACATGTCTATTCTTAAACCAATCAAAGTATGCCCATGACATTCTATCACAGGCCGGTCTCCTTGATTCCAAGCCTGTAGCCGTTCCCCTCACTCCCAAGGATATATTCAACTCCAACGTACAACCTTTTCATGATCCCACTCTTTATCGCTCTCGTCGGTGCTCTCCAATACCTCACCATTACCCGTCTTGATCTCTCCTTTGCCGTGAACCAAGTCAGTCAATACCTACAACAACCTACCTCCACTCACTTTCAACTTGTCAAAAGAATCCTACATTATGTCAAGGGAACTTTATCATATGGTCTAACGTTTGATAGACCACCTAACACTGTTTTATTAGGTTTTTCTGATGCATATTGGGCACGTTGCATTGACACACAAAGATCCACCTATGGCTATTGCATTTATCTACGTGGAAATTTGGTATCTTGTAGTGCAAAGAAACAACTGACGGTCTCCCGTTCAAGTTGTGAATTGGAATATCGAGCAATGGCTAACACGGCTTCATAAATCATTTGGGTTACTCATCTACTTCGAGAGATTCATGCATTACCACCAGGATCCCAACGCTATTTTGTGACAATAAAAGTGCTCTGTTTTTAAGCCAAAATCCAATCTCTCACAAAATAGCTAAACACATAGATCTTGACTACCACTTCGTTCGAGAATTAGTTGTTGCAGGTCGCCTTCACATTTGTTTCATCTCAACAGATCAACAAGTCGCCGACATATTCACGAAGAGTCTTCCAAAGCCGCGTTTGAGAATTTTCGAGCAATGCTTTGTCTACATCCTCCGCCTCGCATTGAGGGGGGGGGGGGTATTAGGCAATCTCACAAATATTTCCTTCACATTAATCATAAGAAAAGTCAAGTCCAAAGTCAAGTCAATAGTCAAGTCAATTATAATTAATTGTAGTCAAGTCAATTGTAATTAATTGTCTCCTCTAGTCTTGTAACATCTTTGCATATATAGGTGTTGTAAGTGCAATGAAAAATACACAGAGTTTTTCACTAATCCTATTTGAATTCAAGAGTTATCAGATTCTCAGATTTCACAAAAGTTGTCATATTCATCCATATCGCTAAGACTGTTAAAAACTCATGCTAAATGAGAGGTATTATGGATAGATCTAGCAAAAGTACAAAACTCACGGATGATTGTGACAGTATACTCTTTAATGTTTTTTCTTATTTTTTATTAACATTTTCTTATAACTTTTTTTTTCTTCAAACCATTTTTTTAATATATTTGTTTTATTTCTTATTTTTTTAAAGTAGTTTTTATCACCAAATTATAGTTTTTTTTACTTAAAAAACGAGTTGTACCAATGATCATAATCAGGGCCGGCTCAACCATATTGGGGGCCTGAAGCGAAATAAAAATCCGGGGCCCTATTTATAAAAAATAAAATACTATAAAAATTTTATAAAATTCGTTTGAAGGAGGGATTGAACTTCCAACCTTGTAGTTGACAACCATATGCTCTAACCAACTGATCTATTCCATCTATATGCTCTTATTTAGGTTTCTTTTTAATATATATCATCAAAATTAGGAAAATTATGAGGCCCTTAGAACTTGGAGGCCCAAAGCAAAAGCCTCAATTGGCTTGGGCTTAAGCCGGGCCTGATCATAATTTATCTTTCTTTGGTAAATGGGCGAAGCTTGAGAATTTAGACTGGGGGTCGAAGTCAGTGATCACGAGACGGGACCTATATTTTTTTTGTAGCTATGGTTCGGGTGATATGTTCGGGTTCGATTCGGTTCGATTCAAACATTAAATACAATAAATATCAAAGTTATAAGCATCGTTTAACAAACAATTGAAGACACTAAAACATTAAAAAGGAGACAAAGGGTTGGTACTTGCATTGGATGGAAAATTATTACAGTTCAGTCAGTCGACCTTTAAGATTTTTGAATTTTCAATTATGGATAGGAGTGTAAACGAGCTGAGCTAAGTCCGAGCTCGACTAGGCTCGAGCTCGAAAAACTTATGAGAGCTCGAGCTCGGCTCGTTTACTATCTATAATTAATATTTTAAATAAAAGTAATATAAATAATAGTTTCGGAGCTTGAAATGAAGTTCAGCTCGAGCTCGTTTAGTAAACAAGCTTAAATTAGAGAGTAAATATTATTAAATATTGAGAAACCTAAAATTACACTAAGGCGCGACGAGCCTAACGAGTTTCACATGCTACGCTGAGCTTGGGCTCAATTAGTAAACGGACTTTGTTTTAAGCTAAATCCTGGGCTCGATAAGGCTCGGCTCGTTTCGAGTTTTTTACCAAGTCGAGCTCGAGTAGCTAAGAGATAACAACTTCATCGCTTGCTCATTGAATCTACTATCCCTCTCATGTAGTTGTTTGGCTTAGGACTTTAGAATGTGGGCTTTACATTTACTTTGTTTTGGTTAAAGTTTTAGTTTATATAACTAATTTTTTTTTTTAAACGGGGGGTCGAAACCGTGTATACCAAAAAATTCCTTACGAAGACTATATACTCGAACTTCTTAGCGAAAATTCGGGGGAGGGGGGTCGGCCGCCCCCCCCCCCCTGAATGATGCGCCCCTGATGGTATCGTAATCCATACTCATATTCATAATTTTCTTTCTGGAAAATCAAATTTACTACACGAGAATATAAAACTTATTAACAAATAATCAAACAAAATCTTTTTAAAGGATTGTAACTTGATGGGTATTTACTTAAGATAAAAATCTTTTAAAGGATCCCAGATTTTATTATGTTATCGTATGACGTTATGTGATGCTAACGAGAGTTATCCGAATCTATATCTATATTCTATGCATATAATAAATGAGTAACTTGGCTGAGGTGGCACCATTCTATGCTCTCCATTCCAACCCGTTTAACTTGGGTTTGGGTTTTCTTACCCGACCCATAACCCTATTTTCTTACCCAATAACCCGTGCATAAAACTCTGAATTATAGGGTTTCTTATTCACGCCATCAGCATTCAACCCTATAATCCAATACCCCGCCTCTCAATATTGACATCAAATCTCACATACCATCTCATCTACATCATCACAACATGGTATCAAACTAATAATCTCTTCTCTTTCCTTTAACTAAAATAACTATTATTTGTTTTCATCTTCACTTCTAACGGTGTTTTCTTATATCTTTTGTGCTATTGTTTTGAATCGACGTTAACGATTTCAACTTTGATGTTTGTGATTTGAACCGGCAATATGGTTTCGTTTTGATTTGATTTTGGTTTTGGACTTCATTCGGCATAAGACATGTCAACTTATGCATTCGTGGCTTCCAGGGCGTAATCTGGGAAGTTGCAAGACCACATTATGAGGGATAGCGTGGCGTTGTGTGTGTGGACTTCGATTACGATCTCGCACTTGGAAACCTGCACATGTCTCTTCCTGATTTTGATCTCGATGGCTTTACTGAAAAGGACACCGCCCCCCAGAAAAAAACGCTGGCGAGTGCTCTTTATTGTAAATGCATACAGACCTTAGGAGAGAAGCTTCGTATGTCCTCACGCCAGAAAATGGTCCTTGAATGCCTTTAAGGGCCCCATGCCCAAGATTTTTTACTGTTGTCCCTATTGATGGGCTTAGACGACACAAGTATGCGGTGGAGTATTGAGCCATCATTAAATACTGGCTTATGATCCCCTTTTTACCCGTGGATGAGCTTTACCCTGTACGCAAAAAAGGCTTGTTTGGATAAGGTTAGAGAACATGCAGTCCACTATAAGGAGTTACATGTGCTCAAATATCGACACGATTTGGTCAGAATGTTCTGTGGGGTGTGCTTAGGCGCGCTGGGGTCTCCGCCAAGAAAGAGGCTCATGTGAACTTCATACTGACCCGCTTGAAGGATGGTCCACCCTACGCACAACGAATATTCTCATGTTTCGATGGACTGGCAGAAAACATGCATGTGTGGACCTCATCGGGATGTCACCGCTGGTAGGTCCCTAGGAAACCGGGTTTGTAGGGGGCAAGCGGTGCTGAATGCGGAGTCAATGAAGGTGGCTAAGCATGAAACAATATGTACTAAAAATTAATTAACATATGTTCGTTCCCTTTGCCTTCGATATGTTTGGGTCTCTCGCTCTCAAGGCTGCCAACACTAGTACAAAAGTGCTCAAAAGTGACGGTCACTAAATTTCTTTTATGGCGATTGTTATGAGAACCGTCATATTACATACTATTATTTTCCAATTTAAATTAAATATGTAAACAACCGTTGTATTAGATAGAATGTCTCTTTTGGTTAAAAATTAAAACCGTCGTTTTTTTAATAAAACCGCCTTGTTTTGTATAAGATTAAAGCCGCCTTTTTTTTGTTCATTTGTAAACTATGGAAACGCCTTTTTGTTCTTTTTTTTATATATAAATGTATAAATCCTTTTGAAATTAAAACAAATATAAAAGTAACCATATAAATAATAATGGAAATCAATATCATCGCTTTGAAGCCAATGAGGTAGTGGTAGAGTGGTTGGGGTAAGATATGGTGTTTCTTGTGACCCAGGTTCGATTCTTACTCTCCTTATTATTTTCTACGTCATCCGGGTAATGATGGTGACAAACGCACCGAGGAGCGTTCGATCCTGAGCCACACCCCGGTTTTCACCCGGTTGTTACTCCAACAAGGAAACTCATGTGAAGGCAATACGGTTTTAGGGGAAACGCCGTAACCAAGTCTGATACACTAGTGCGGGCCCGGTTAAGACAACGTAGTCTGGGACAGGCATTGACTAGCACTCCCGATTAGATAATGTGATATTAGGTCACTCATATTAAAGTCACCGTTCATAAAAGTATCATCCCTTTGAATAATAGCAATAATCCTAATTTAATTTAATTATACATAACAAATTTGATAAAATATTAATAGACGTCAATATTATGAGTGTGTTTCTTAACACGTAACATTATCAATTAATGTATACATCTGATAGATATTTTGAAAGACATATATATCGCTTTATATTAGATTAGTATAGAAAACTCTTTAAAATTTAAAAATTTATGGATGTTTATCAAATAAACTAAATATAAACTAAATATTTCTTAACAAGATATATTATATGATACGGTTAATGTTCTTTCACAACAACTTCATATTCATCATTCACCTACAACAATACATATTCTTCATTCTAGATACATTCAATATTATTTGGATCTTCAACAAGGTAAGTTTATCATAACTATATGTTAATTTAATTTAGATAGTTTGTTTTTCACTCAATATTATTAGGATCTCCATTATATGATTATATCTAATATTAAACGTATTAACCCAGAATTTAGATGGATCGTAACAATTGGATGTACCAAACTAGACGTACTAACCCAGAATTTATGATTGGCCTGAAAAGTTTTCTTAAGACTGCTCAAGAGGATCGTGTGAAAAAAGGAAATGAAACCATTCCGTGTCCTTGTATGGAATGTAAAAATTTTACCAATTTTAAGGAAATAAATGAAATCGAGTATCATTTGCTTAAAAATGGATTTATGTTTAATTATACTTGTTGGTCCAAACACGGTGAGTCGCTTGCTAACCGTAGCACAACATCTACTAATCTAGAAGCTAATTATATTGAGGAGAATGATGGTCCACACATTAGTGATGACAATGATAATATTTTTGAGGGTATGGATAATTTAAATGACATGCATAATGATTTGGAGGCTACTGCTTGCGATGATGATCAAGATAAACTAGAACAATTATTTGTCGATGATAACAAACCTTTATATGTTGGTTGTGAAAAATATTCTAAGCTTAGCGCCGTGCTGAAACTCTTTAACTTAAAGACAAACTACAGTTGGAGTGATAAGAGTTTTACTTGTCTGTTAGAGTTATTGCATGACATGCTTCCCAAAGACAACGAGTTACCTGTATCTGTATACCAAGCTAAAAAGTTGATGTGTCCAATGGAATTAGAGGTGGAAAGAATACATGCATGTCCAAATGATTGTATGTTGTATAGAAACCAGTTCGAAAAAAGTCATAAGTGTAGATGTGGTGAATCGAGGTACAAGCGTAAAAATGAAACTAATGAATATGATGACGATGTGACAAAAAACGGACCACCAGCTAAATTACTGTGGTATTTCCCCATTATACCGAGATTAAAACGTTTATTTGCTAATCCAAAAGAATCAAAGTTGTTGCGTTGGCATTCTGATGACCGTAAGGACGATGGAATGTTAAGACATGTGGCGGATTCACCTCAGTGGAGAAATTTTGATTACGATTATCCTGATTTTGGTAATGAGGTTAGAAATTTACGTTTTGGTCTTAGTACGGATGGTATGAATCCTTTTAGAAGCATGAGTAGTTGTCATAGTACTTGGCCGGTTCTTCTATGCATCTACAACCTTCCTCCGTGGTTATGCATGAAAAGAAAATACATAATGATGTCACTATTAATTCAGGGTCCAAAACAACCCGGTAATGACATTGATGTCTATTTGTCTCCTCTAATTGATGAACTTAGAACCCTATGGAGCCCAGGTGTAGACATGTACGATGCTTACTTAAAGGAGAACTTTATGTTGCGAGCTATGATTTTTTGTACTATAAGTGATTTTCCAGCATATGCCAATTTGTCAGGATATAGTACCAAAGGTTATCAAGCTTGTCCTGTATGTGAAGATGAAACAAGCTCTATAAGATTAAAACATTGCAAAAAAAATGTGTATATGGGACATCGACGATTTCTTCCGCGAGATCACCGTTATCGAAGATTTACAGAAGAGTTTGACGGAAAGGAGGAGCTCGGAAGGGTTAGGAAAGGTTTTGATGCATTTTCACGAGTGGAAACTATGAATACCGTTTTGGGAAAAAGATCTCGTACCGAGATCAGAGGCAATTGGAAAAAGAGGTCAATATTTTGGGATCTACCTTATTGGAAAAGTTTGGAAGTTCGACACTGCCTAGATGTTATGCACATTGAAAAAAATGTGTGTGATAGTTTGTTAGGTCTATTGCTAAATATTCCTGGAAAAACTAAAGATGGTATTAATGTTCGTAAAGACATGGAAGAAATGGGAATACGTAAAGAGCTTGCACCTGTTGAGAGAGCCAAGAGTATTTATCTTCCACCCGCATGTCATACTATGTCAAGTGAAGAAAAAAAGAAGTTTTGTCAATGTTTACACGATATTAAAGTTCCATCTAGTTATTCTGCAAACATTAAAAGGCTTGTGTCGATGAAAGATTGTAAATTGGTTGGTATGAAGTCTCATGATTGTCATGTTTTGATGACACATATGATTCCTATTGCAATTCGCGGATTGTTACCTAAGGAAGTCCGACATACAATCACCAAACTTTGTTTGTTTTTTAACATGATTCACTCAAAGATTATTGATCCTGAAGTCTTGGATAGTTGGGAAAAGGATATATATATTACCCTTTGTGAATTAGAGATGTATTTTCCACCGTCCTTTTTTGATATAATGGTTCATCTAGTATCTCATATCGTAAAAGAGATAAAGTCTTGTGGTCCTGTATTCCTACGATACATGTACCCCTTTGAAAGATATATGGGTGTGTTAAAAGGTTATGTGAGAAACCATAATAAACCAGAAGGTAGTATTGTTCAAGGGTATACTTCTGAAGAAGTGGCCGAGTTTTGCGCAGGTATTGATATCACAACATTTATAATATAATTGAGTTTTGTTAATTATAAACGAGATTGTAATACTACTTTTATTTACAGGGTATTTGGAAGGCGCTAAAAGTATTGGTGTTCCTAAATCTCGTCATGCAGGTCGACTTCAAGGCGAGGGAGGAGTTGGTAAGGAATTAATCACCCCAAAGTCTCATGAGGTACAAATTGCTCACTTTACTGTTCTACAACACATGACATGTATTGCTCCGTATGTTAATGAACACAAGAATATATTACGGTCAACACACTTGCGCAAGTCTGATAATTGGTATACTAAAAAACATAATGAGGAGTTTTCTGATTGGTTGAAGAAAAAGGTAGAGGAAACCTATGGTGAACCAGACGTTAATAAAACAGTGGAGAAATTAGGGAAGGGGCCAGATTTTAGAGTAATATCTTACCAAGGGTATGATATTAATGGTTATACATTTTACACTAAAAAGCAAGATGATAAAAGTGCAACGCAAAATAGCGGAGTTACACAAATAGCCTCGAGTATAACAGCCGACAAAATGATAATCGCCAAAGAATCATATTACGGTGTCATACAAGAAATTTGGGAGTTATCGTATTCTTCATACATAATTCCTTTGTTTAGATGTAAGTGGGTCAACAATTCCACAGGTGTTAAAGTTGACGAACATGGTTTTACACTTGTTGACCTTACAACGGACGGGTATAAATCAGAACCATTCATTCTCGCAACTCAAGCCACACAAGTATTTTTTGTCAAAGACCCGTGCAATCCAAGATACCATATAGTATTGCAAGGTAAGCGACGTATTCTCGGTGTTGATAATGTTGATGATGAGGAAGAGTACAACCAATTTGATGAATTACCACCGTTTTCGGTTGGTATTCAACCGGTTAGCGACTATACCACCGTTGGCACCTCATATTTAAGACGATCTGACCACGATGAAGGGATATTTGTCGACAAACCAACTCGAACCAAGGTTTGATATATATATATATATATGTTATATAAATAATCAAACTAAAGTAAATTTATTAATAAAAGTCTTTTTTTGCAGAAAAAACGGCGATGAATACTTATGACTTGACCATAACGAAGGGACATCTGTCGATAAATCGGGTATACTCTACATTGTTATTCTACAACTATTTTTACTTTAATGAAACTATGATTTGGCTTCCTAGAAAGTGTCATAAAGAAAATGTATTTGGTGGATGTGTTTTTAATTTTACTCTAGTTAAATAACATGTCATCAAAACTACTATAGCGCTCACCAATCACACATTGTCAATTCACTTATACCTTAAACGACCTTAAAACACTTTAGTTTTTTTATTTACCCTAACTTAACTTAATCACTATCGTCTGTTTATTTAATTTGTCAATGGAAAGAAAATGGAATTCATAGATATATTAACTTTTTTTTTTATTTGACAAACCATTATTTTAATATTTAAAAAGCAATAGGCATAATATAACTACATTTTTCACACAACATTTAATAAAAAAAGTACTTTTGCCACGTATAACTATTTAGACTTTCCAACATTTGTTTTCTTTTTTTCAAAGATTACTAAATTATTGCCACATATAATTATTTAGATAAACTTTTGGTGGTTACGATTAAAATTTTGAAATAATAACAAAAATACAGTGGCCTTTTTCATGAAATATAGTGCCCGCTAATATTTTAATATATCCCGCCTTCAATCCCCCAATTACGCAAAACCCTGGTTTCTTGACGGTGGTAGTTAAAAAGGCAAATAAAATCATAGTCTACATATATATTGAATGCATTTAAAGTGTGCAATCAAGTAATTTTTTTTAAACGGCAAGTGCAATCAAGTAATTAATCAAGGAGTTGAACTTGGTAAGTATTCTCATACTCTTAGACCCTTGATATTCATAAACGTAATCTGATACTTGAATCTTTATGGTTGATGAATATGTATGAACAAGTGTTGAATCTTAGCTCACCGTAACCTGAAAACGTCACTGGTGATGGGGTTTTATCTTTGAAACCCCAGCCATTGCGACGGAGAGCGGCGGTGGCGATGTTGATGGTGACGTTGGTGGGGTTTCATCTTTGAAACTCTAGTCGTTGCTGTTAAGAAGCGGCGGTTGGTAAGGTGTAGAGGCAGAGATAAGGAGCACGTATGCATATGAGGGTTGTATAACATGCTTAAAACTACTTGTACATTTTGCAATAGGAAATCCCCCTCACATAAGAAGTTGGTAAATATAGGAGTAAATAATAATGAATGTTAGGATTTCTTGCTTACACAATTTGTTATTAGTAACTACACAGTCAAGTGTTCCAAGGTAGTTATTGTGTTCATGTAGTGAAGCTAATTTTATACCTGTGTGTGAATTATTAAGTTTATGAATAAAATGTAAGCACTTTGCAGTCGTCTCTGTATTCTAGGATTAATATAAAAATAAAATCAACCTTGCATCTTGCTAATTTTATACCTGTGTTCATGTAGTGAAGCTAATTTTAGACCCGATAGTGCGCCTTAGTGCCAAGGCGCGCGCCTCACAGGGCGCAGCGCACTTGGTGCGCCTGGTTGTGCCTTGAGCCTAGGCGCACGCCTAGGCGCGCTTTTGACAACTATGCTTTTAATCATTTAAACAGCCTGAGCATGCATCATGTAGTTGTGTAATTTATACATGTATATAATACATATTTAAAGATGGTTTAAGTGTCATAATCAATTTGATCTCTTCTTGTCTCTGTGTTACACACAACACCTCACTTTCCATATTGTTTTTTTTAGAAATCAAATTTTAAAATGTCGGACAAAAAAAAGAGGGGAGTTTCCAAGTGCAAAAAGAAGCTTACGCATCCCGATCAATCTAAAGTTGATTTTGATGCGAAAGGGAGAGCGATTGGTAAGAATGCAGCGAGATTTATGTCTTGGATTGGTGTAGAATTTAAAAGAAGGATTCCGTACACCAAAGTTGTTAAAGATGTCAACCCTAAGGAATACGAAGAGATTTGGGAATACGCGAAGGTATTGTGTCTTCTTTTGTCCTTTTAATTTGAAAACTTATATTAGTTAATATTTTGTTTAGTAAATTGACAAAAGCTTTAGAATTCTATGATGTCATGTTAATTGTTCTTGCTCATGTTTAATTGTTAAATTTAATTTGCAGGAAACATGGAAGATTGAGGACGACCTCGGAAAAAAAGTTACTTTAAAAAAGGGGAAGAGTATAATGAGGAACTTTCGTTACACTCTTAGAAAAAAATATGTTAAAAAACAGAAATCTATGGATAAAGATAAAACCCCCATTAAAGAAATAGACAAATCTCCCTTTGATGATTATGATTATCTAGACAGGAGTGTTTGGGAATCTTTTGTTGCAAGTGTTGATAATGAAGCCTGGAAGGTAATTTGTGAATTATTTATTATTGTAATCGTTCTTATTATTATTAGTATTATAATTAACACTTGCTATATATTTTATGAAGATAAAAAGCGAAAAAGCAAAAAATAGTGCAAAACAAAACATTGACCCTGCACATGTAGGACGATGTGGTTTTTCCGGACTAGAGCCCCATGTTGAAAGTAGATGGAATCAGCTTGTTTCAAGCTATCCACATTTAGATGTTTTTGGACACCCTGGTTCTAAATTGTATACGGTAAGTAGAGCGCGTCTCAATCCGGTCACAAAGCTGTATGAACTTGGAGAAGACCTAATATCAAATGGTGAATTGACCGGAATACTTAAATTATTGGTAAGTATTTTTATAATTATTGTTTATATTTATATTAATCAAATTTTTAATCATCACATATGGTTTAACAGTATTTAAAAGAAAAACAACTAAGGGATGATGGTTCTAATCCCACAATGGATGTTATTATGGAGGTGATTGGGAAGGGAAAACAACATACGGGGCGTACAAGATTGTTCTCTAGTGTGATTGGCCCAACACAATGCTTGTTTTCTGAACAAAACAAAAAGAGAAACAAGAGCGAGGCTGTAGAGACAGCAGTTGGGGAGATCCTGGGTACTCATGACATGGGTCCTGCGTCCGATAGTTCGTACAGCGAACTACCGGAAATCTTGGTGATATATTGTCAAAGTTTGTTTATTTATTTATTTTGGATATATTTACTAAAAGCTATGTTTTGCAGTCCATTCAAAGATGTGAGCTTCTACATCACGATGACCAAGGTGTTCTTAAGGTTATAGGTATGGGCCGTGTTCATCCTACTCATGAGAGGTTTGTACATGGATGCCCAATGACAGACGGTTTCGTTAAAGTTCAAGTAGACAGAGTTGTAGAAGGTTGCGGATCAACCCGTCTCTTGCCTGAGTCATGTGTTTCTGGCGAATTAGAATATTTGGAAGATGCAAAAGGAAGTTTTATTCAGTGGCCTGTTAAATTAATAAAGGTATATTTTATATAAATAATAATTTTACATTGATTTCATTTATTGATATAATAATAATTTACGTACAACATACAGATTTTAAACAAGGATTCTCCTCAGGCTGAAGAACCATCTCACCATTTTACGAGTACACTTTATAGGCCAGAGGTAGTGTTTAATATATTACTCCTTTTAGTTACTTGATACAAAAAATAATATGTTTTGCCAATGTAGTTTGAGACAACACCTGCTAATCAACAACAAATAATTCAAGATGAAAGAAATGAGTATCAAATATACTCATATGCATTACAAGATGAGGAGACTTTTAATCAACTGGTAATTACATTATTTATATTTATATATGTTTTTATGTGTATATGCACATATCTATATCTATGTACTAATAATATTGTTATTGGTTAATGTAGCTCACTGGTAAACAGTTTTCTCAGAATACAACCGAGCATGTTTCTTTTTATAAACCTCTCAAGCTTGTTAATGCTGATCAACCTGCTGAGCCTGTTCATGCTTATCAACATCCCATGCCTGTTAATGTTAATCAACCTACGAAGATTGTTCATGCTAATCAACCTACTGAGCCCATTCATGATTGTCAACATACCAAACATGCTGCTGCTTCTAAACCTTCAACAGAAAAAGCAAAAGTATCAAAAGAAAAAACAAAAATATTAAAACTTTTAGAAAAGGCGAGGTTAAGGCCTCAAAGCATATATGCATTAGCACAACAAGTGGCGATTCAATCTGAAAAAGCCTTGTCTATGGTTTTTACTTCGCCGATAGGGATGTATGAGGAACGTATTCAAGAGACTGTTGAATTTGAGGCGGTTATGCAGTTATGTGTCAATGGTTGGGCAGATGTTTGCTTTGTGCATTGGTTTACAATGTATGTTGAACTAGTTTTTATTGGAATACTTCATTGCAGCATTTTTTACAATATAATCGAGGGTTACTAATCTTATAACATTTCTTTTCTACTTTTGTTTCAGGTATTTATTTGCAACTGGGGAACGGGAAGGTTTAAGTAATACCGCATATTTCCATCCCCGTTATATTGAAGGTGAACTTGTCTCAGACGATGGTGACTTTGTGATCGACCACATCAGATCGGTCATCTCATTTCATAAGGACAAACAATGGTTTATGGCACCGTATTTAGTCAGGTATTATATTTGTTTCATATCAAAATCATTTCTATTAACAGTACTTAACCTTATTTTAGTTATGTTAGAATATTGTTTTCATTTTTATTAGTTAAGTGTTGCTTAAATCTTATAATTTTCATTCCTACATAGGAAACATTGGGTATTAATTTTACTTCAACACCATCCGATATGTAAAACTTGGAAGGGTTACATATTTGATTCACGGAAAGGTATAAATGATGATTATTCAAATTACGAGATTACAGAATTATTCGAACAAGCCACAGAACAAACTATGACGTGGGATATGGTTAATGTAAGTTCTCTTTCGTTTTTTATCGCTTGTTTATTTTTATATATTAGTTAACTAATTTTTAGCTCAATTACATTTTTAGTGTCGTCGACAACCTGATGGATGGCAGTGCGGTTATTGCGTAATGATGGCTATGTATGATTTTGTGCTTTGTAACAGAGAACAGATGGTAAGTATACATTTAACTACAATGTATATTAAATTGTAATCTAACTTTTATCTATCTTTATGTTTTAGTTGGTAAATAAAACTACAATGGTTCGTCAAGTTGAAATTAATGAATTTGTAGAGCGTACTTTAACGGCGTTTATGTCGTCTTCTGGTGAGGGCGAGGATGAGGAGGATGAATGACGGTAAGTATGTTAGTATTGTACTGTTATAAGTATATTTTTTTTTCATTGTCATGTGCATTTTTATAAATTAGGACACTTGAGTGAGCCTTAGAACATAGTCTTGTTAATTCATTATATTGTTAGTTAATTACACAGATGGTTAAGTCACTTTGACTCGTATGTCTATTTGATCTCTAAGGCCTAGGCGCGCCAAAGGGCCTTTGGAAACAAAGATAACATATATTCTTAGGGATTCCTAGAAGCGCCAAAGGGCTTTGTATTAATGTTGACTGTAGTTGGGCATGACTTATGCATTTTGGTTTCTTGGAATCTAGGATCTTGCTTTATCTTAATCCTGAATGGTAGCTAATAGATTTTTTTTTTTTTTTGGTTAGTGGCAAAGGAATTCTAGCAAGTGTTACTCAGAGCTTGCAGTGGATAAAGGAGGTTGCTGAAAGTCAAAGTGGTTTTTGGATGCTTTTTTGTATTTGTGTGAAAGGGAATGGTTGGATGCTTTTTTTTTAGGTTTTTCTTTTGTTTAGATGAATGCTTTAGACTAATTGGTCAAGATGGATTCTTTAGCTATCTATAAAATGGTACATTGTTTGGTATATTGTTTTTATATATCTGATGGTCAATGGATGAAATGGTGAATTATATATGGGTTTAGGCGTGGAATGCACCACCCCACACAATTACCAGCTTGATCACAATAAAATTCGTCTTATTAGCATTTAATGTGACCCCTTAATATACTAAATATGACGGTTAGACACACCACAGAACGTCTTATTAGGCTTTAATGTGGCACCATATTTTGTTAGAAACAAAACATAAATATGACGGTCTACCAAATTGTTGCTATTAAGGTATTTATGACGGTCATACTAAACCGTCTTAAAAGGTCTTAATACTAAAAAAGACGGTTAATGATCAAAAACAACGTTGTCTTTTAAGACGATTAATGTACCGCCATATTTGATTGAAAAAGTGTCATATTAGCTGCCCCTTTTTGTACTAGTGCAACTTTCTAGATTGAGTGCAAAAGGTCGTTCACTGTAACTCTCTAACCTCGAGAAACCAAGAGTTTATTTTTAGCCGGATAGGCTTTATGATTCAAAAGAGACTAAACGGCCCAGTTTGTTTCTGTCTACCTGCCATTCTCGTATACGTTCTTATGGTTTCTTATTAACAATTCGTTAAAAAAACAAAATAAATAAATAAATAAATGTTTGTAGATAAATGTAAATCGTAGTAATATAAGCTTATTTAAGGTGTAACAACCATAACAAGTTTAAATAAATTAACAACTCCTTAATCATCCCCTAAATCACAAACTACTAAAATAAAATAATATCAAAAAAATAAATAATAACCAAGAAACTTGACCCCCAAGTAACCCAAAAATCTGAAAAACCAAAACCTTACCATATAAAATTTCAAACTTACCAAACATAAAAAAACACCCAACCCTATATATATTTCAACCTCCCATCCAAAAACCCTCACAAACCCTAATTCACAAAACACTAATCAAACTAAACATGAAGCAGCAACTAGACATAGCAGTCGAGTTCCCGGTCGTCTTATACAACGGAGAGCGTCAAATAAGCGTCGGCAACATCGAGATCCATCCCACCATCGATTTCCAAAAGTTCCGAACAATGCTGAAACAGATGATCGGAATATCGTATAATAATCTCACCACATACTTAGTCGAAAGCCGAAAATCGGATAGTATACAACCCGAACGCAGGAAGATACTCATCACAAGTAAAGTAGACTTCTTAGTGTTAATTCAAGAGAAGAATGCGTATTTTCTTGTGGTACTTAAGCGATCAAGAAGAGACCGAAGAAGGAAAAATAATAACCGGAATTGTGTAGAGTTATCTCCTGCTGATTTGTTTGACTACAGGTTTGATCATCATGATGGTATGGTTACAACACAGGTTGTTCCTGATAATAAGGTTGAGTTTTGGTTGCATCAGTTGCAGATGCAAAGAGAATACCAGATAAACTTGATGATGCATAATCATAATAATAATAATAATAATAATTTGGACGATGGTTGTGAGGGTTTTCCGAGTATTAATGAGGCGTATCCGGTGGTTGATAAGTCGATGAATCGAGCATCGTGTGAGGAGTGTATGCAGGCGGATAAGGCGGGTGTGAAGCCGGAGTTTCACTTGTGTGTTTATGATGATGTTGTTGAAGGTTTTTTCCGGTCGCCGGCAGGACCGATTTGTCGGCCAAAGTGAGGGGTGGTTTATGGTGATGGGTATTGATTAAATTTTTATGGTTTTAACTTTTAACTTTTAAGGTTTTGAAATTATTGTTAGAGGGTGTTTGGGATTGCGTTTTGAATCTGATTTTTAGATTATTGCGTTTTGAAGATAATCAGTTTTTAGTGTTTGGATTGCGTTTTGAAAACGCTGATAATCAGTTTTTTTAGGCTACCAAAACGCAATAATCTATAAGCAGCTACACCTCTGCTTTTCCAAAACGCATAATCTGTTTTGAATAATCAATCCCAAACACCCCTTAGTATGGTACATGGTTAAGGTTTTATGTTTATTCATATTTTTCTTTGTGTTTGGTTGATTTGAAAGAACAAGAAACATGGGTATATTGTTATTAATTTTTTTTGTTATTTAAAGAATATCAGTTTCGTTTCAGTTTTTGGATACGATCCAACAGTTTACTTACAATAAGTAGAATATAAATCAAGAATTAAAAATTCAAACGTGTGTATTTTTTTTTTTGAAAAGTGAACTTCATTAACGAAAACAGCTAGTCCTCAAAACGAGGACCGCCACAAAGCACTACAACATGTACAACGGATTTATCGTCCAATCTCTCCAAACAATATTAGAAAACCTAGACCTGTGTTTAATCCAAAGAAAAGACCAAGACTTTATCAAACTAACAACCTCCAGCACCTTCGGACTCTTCCCTTGAAACACCTTCATATTACGCGTCTTCCAAATCGACCAGCAAGCAATCATAATAATGCATCTCATAATCCGTTTAGCCCACTTACCTCCAGACAACTGTTTATGTAAAGATAACAGATCCTCAAGATCAAACGCAATAATAGGCCCAATCTTACACCAAGCGCCAATCAAAGACCAAATGCCAAACGAGAACCCGCAACCGACAAATAAATGCTCCGTATCTTCAAACGTGTGTATTAATCATCGTTACATAAATGAGTATCACTAAAAAGGGCAAAAAAAGAAAAAAAATAATAACAGTATAAATTAGTTGCCCGCCTGCCCGCTATCTTAATGTAATTTTCTTTGTCGTATTATGTTTAAAAAATAAAAAATAAAAAAATAAGTAACAGTATAAATTAGTTGTTGGTAATTGTCGTTGCTAACAAACAAAGCTATTGAGGCCCTAGCCCTAAAAAGACCGGCAATCACCAAGGGGTTGGCGACTTGGCGGATTAGTAAGTGAGTTTGAGCATATATCACAGGCTCAAAGATATATGGATGAGTAGATATGATCGAGTTTTTTTATTTGGACTGTAATTGACTTTGGCCCAAATGTTTGTTGCTGATGGAGTTAATCCAGATGGGCTAGTTTGCGATGGCCCAATACGAGAATTATTTGACTTGTTAAACACTCGGGCCAGGGGAAGATAAATAAAGTAGTTTATTTGATTATTTATTTAGTTTACATTGGATGACTATCCAAAGTTTGTTTAAATTCGTATTGATGCTTAACTTGCAAGCAGAGTATGCACTAATAGATGGTAGGTTTGCAATTGTAAGTATGACTGTATGAGTTTATCTCGAGTTTAATCATTTGATGCCTCAAGATTAGCCTATGGGAAAATAACCAATATAAACATTGACCAAGTGATTTAAGCAAAAATAAACATAGGTAACGACTTTGTGTATGGACTTTACGAAATACAAAAAAGGGAAGTGCTAGAGTGTAGCCGTTTCCTTCCTTTACTGTGTAGCCGCTTGTTTGATGAAGAGTCCGAGCCTAGTCTTTACCTATGAAACGGCTAGGATTCAGACTGAAACGGCTAGGGTCAAAGGGAAAGGTTGAGCCCTAGCCGTCTCAATTGCTTATGCGGCTTAAGCAATATTTTGGATTTGTCCTTAACTTTTCTCAACTACATGGATAGTCCCTATATAGGTTGTCCCGACAACAAGTCGTCTAGGAAAAGTCGACGCATCAAACAATATTTCTTGTAGTGTATTCGTGTACTTTCCTCTTTTTGTTGAATGTGGTCAAATCAGGCTGTGAACAACCACAACCATATTAGATGGTACAAGTTTATGATCCATGCACGACAAATATACATATACTAGACTATTGCCCACGTGGACACGCGGTTCACCAATTAACAATTATTTGGAGCGGTAAAACCTATAAACAAAATATAGTATAAACTAGCTTATACCCCGGGAGCGTCCTGGGCTGAAAATCTAAGTAAAGTGATTATTATTATTATTATTATTATTATTATTATTATTATTATTATTATTATTATTTTAAACAAATCTTTGCTATAAGTTATCATATTCTAATATAAAAAAATGGTAATTGGGTCGGGTATCACCTAATCCTAGGCCCGACCCAAACCCACAATTTTTTTTAAACTAATTCCAAACCTGACACAATACCTGTCGGGTTACAAAAAATAGTTGTTTTTTTTCTCCGTTTCTTATATAGCACTATGGTACTCGTTGGAAAGATAATAAAACGCTCGTTAATTTGGTGTAATTTTTTCCTTTAAAAAATCTCGTATATAAAAGATATTAACATTTAAAAGTTATGAGAGGAAACATGAGAGAGAAAATAATAAAGTTTTAATATTTACATTTAGTAGATTAGGTATTTAATAGATTATGTTAAATTATATTTAAACCATATTTATTCCTTTGTTTTAATTGGTCTAGAGTTGCCACATCACATTCTATGTGGCATCTCTCAAAAGAGAGATTGCATAATATTATGACATGTCATTAAAAATGCTTTGGTTTATTATAGATATAGATATAGATAGATATTTTATTAAAATTTAAAAGCAAGGAATACACATGTTATTCAAATATCACTAAATATATCCTTATACACCACAATTTTTGTTTTAGTTTTGACATTCACATCACCATCTAGTATAAGTAATTTCACCCCTCCTTGCTTTTAACTCTTGACAATGCGATATAAAGTTGGCCATGTGATATTTGAATAACAACACTCACTTTGACGTGGCAATACGCAACACTCACTTTTTGACGTGACAGTAAAAAACATACACATAGGTTGACAATAAATACTAGTGAGTTTACCCGCGCGTTGCTACGGGGTCCAAATAAAACCTAACAATAGAAAGAAGATAAAGCAAAAACTGCCAATTTTTCTGAGCTATTTAGCTCGGGTCGGGCACCAAAAATGCTTACACCTCAAAGGCATTTTTGTCTTCTAACATAGGTCTGAGTTGGTATTAAATGACAACAGATACATACATGGATATGTAGGTATTTCCCACTCTAAAAAAGTATAATCAAGCAAAACTTTTTTGCAAGTTTTTTAATTTCTCCAAAACTGATTTCAAGATAAACCCTAAATCCCTAGAACCAAATGAAAATAAGAGAACAACATAGAAGAATATCTTAGTAATCCAGATAAAAAATTCAATCAATAACACATGTAAGTGCTAATTCAATGAGCAATGCATACCCTAAAACCTAAAGTGAACTACTCACATACAAACTATCAAACATCATAAGTCGTCCATCTGTGAGAAACAACAATAAAGAAAAAAACAGAGTACTTGGGTACAGAAGCACATCAAAACACCCACTAATTAGGGTGCCAAAGTGAACCTTATTTTTGTTACAAATAAAAAGAATTGAACGCATTCTTGGAAAGTCTTGCGGATGCTTTATAATGAACTGAAACTCGTGAAAGGTTTATGGCGTGAACAAACTGGAGGAAGAGCAAGCGCGAACGATTAAATGGGATTCATTAATAGAGGTGTTTGGTTGAGTTAATGTGGTCATTTAGGGGGTTACATGTTGGAGGTGATATAATGTGTGTATTATACACATATACAATAAGCATGAGATTTTGTACACAAGGGGCAAAAAAGGAAGAAAATGACAAAAAAATAAAAATTTGTAAAGAGGCTTTTGATATGCCATCTTAAAATATAAGTGAAATTACCTTTAAGGACATGCTTCCTCCTTAATAAGGTAATAGAGATAATAGAGATAGAGATAGAGATTAAACAGTATACTGAAATGCTGTCCACTTTGACGACATAACTTGACAACCCAACCCAGTCATTTTGACACAAAGTTCATGGCCCAAACATAAATAACATTACCAATCCAAATAGAATCTAGGAACAATGATACACAAAGCACAAATAACATCACCATTTAAACGTGAAGATACAAAACATTCTAAGAGATAGTCAAATATTGATAAACTAGCTGATTACCTCGGGAGGGTTCCGGGGTTGAAAAATCTAATTTTACGTGATAACCTATTGCAAATGGCTCAAGTTAACTAACCACAAAATCTCTCAATCATTGCATGTTCATAGTATTCTAATCAGTAATAACTCATATACCCCACAAAATCTAATTTTACGTGATAACATGAACACTTTGTGTGTTTTTTTCCTGTATGAACGAAACCCCACAAAAAATAGTCGATTTTTTCTCTGTTTTTTATATAGCACTATGGTACTCGTTGGAAAGATAAAAAATGCTCGTTAATTTGGTGTAATTTTTTTCTTTAAAAAATCCCGTATATAAAAGATATAAACGTTTAAAAATTATGAGAGGAAATATGAGAGAGAAAAATTTTAAATTTATTTTTAAATTCTTTTTTCCTAAAATAACTCAATTTAATTAAAAAAGGAAACAATTCAAAAACACCAAAAACTCTCCATTATAATGCCACGTGACACTCTCAAAGGAAGGTTGAGACCTTCATTGCACGCCACGTCAGCATATACGTTTTCTTTTATATATAGATAGATTATATAAACAAAATATAAAGCAAATATTACATATTAACACTAACTAAATAATCTAAATTCATAAACACTTTTGAGAGGTGTGAAATTAGCAGTTGCGCAATGGTTCCAAGCCCTAGTTATAACCAGCCTTCATCAAATCAATATGATTGCCTTTCATAGATCATCGTCATACGTAGATAAAAATCCATGAAAACATAATGCATCATAATTGACAATATATAATCCTTATAGATCCTATCAAATTAACTAAAGTTCAAGATGAACAATGAAGGTCATGATTCATGAAGCAACAATAGTGTCGCTTAAAGCACATCTGAAGGCAAACGCCTGAACCCACTTGAATTATTATACAGGTAAAGATGAGAGTAACTATGAAGATTCTGATGGAGATGTGAAGACTCCCAGTAAGAGTGAAGATGATGACATACTAGGGACGAACCACATAGACATTGTTCCTGTTGTTGATGCAAAAACTAACTGGAAAAAGTTTGATTGGGTAGTTTGAATTAGGTTCCCAACAAGAGAGGCATTGAAGGAAGTAGTTAGATAATATGTTGTTGTTAATGTTAAGAACCTTAAAGTTTAAGTAAGTGATAAAAATAGAAATGGTCGTGTAGGTGTGAGTTGTATGAAAGGGTGTCCTTTCAAACTATATTGTTCTTTTCACCAAGGGAAGTCTTGTTTTATGTTAAAGAAAGTTACAAACAAGCACAACTGCCAAAGGAATATGTCTAAGAATATATAGACAGTTAATTGCAAGTTTTTTGGCAAATGAGTTTTTGGCTGTGTTTAAAGCAAATCCACATTGGCCTACTAAAGAGATACAGTTAGCAGTTAAGTAGAAGTATAAGGTGTTGATATCAAAATGGTTAGCTTATAAGGCTAAAGTTTGTGCACAAAAGAGGCTTCATGGTTCAATGAGAGATCACTATAGCAAGCCTTGGTCATATTTGGCAGCTTTAAAGGAAGCTAACCCTACTTCAACATTTAACCTGCTAACTGTCCCCCCAGGGTTTGTTAATGCAGATCCCACTTCAACACTAGAAACTTTTTGTAGATTCTTTGTGTGTTTTGATGGTGTGAAGAAAGGTTTTTTGGCAGGTTATAGGAAAGTTCTGTGTTTAGATGGATGTTTCCTTAAAACATTCCTAGGAGGTATGTTGTTGGGTGCAATTAGAGGGGATTCAAATAACAAAATGTTCCCAGTGGCATGGGCTGTTGTTGAAGGTGAAACTAATGACTCATGGGAATGGTTTATGGACATTTTAAGGAAAACATTAGAGGTTAAGGATGGTGGGAAGGGATGGACACTCATTTCCGATTGTAACACCCCAACCGATGGCGGAAACATCGAGGTGTCACGTAGTGATGATTGTTCAATAGCTCATGGACTAGAAATGTAAATTTGAATACATTGAATTTATTAATTTATTACATTGAAAGAAATACAACAATTACGACTAGCAAGCTAACTAAGATAAAGTAATCTCAATCTAAATCTAAGTTCCAAACGCTTGGAAGAAATCTCATATGAACCTGAAACATGTACGAAAATGATTTGGTCAATACAAAATGTATTGGTGAGCATACCCTGTTTGAATAAATATAGTAGGAAAAGTGTTTAGCAATTCATATGTGGTACCATTTGCAATTATGTAATAAGTAATATCCGTTCAAAACCAAACCTATGAATAATGACTAACACATGACTAACCAAATGAATAATGAATTAACAAGACAATGACCAAGGTTCTCTCAACAGAGTCTCAAGGGGGTATACCATAGTACTATTCATTGAAATGCTAGGCCGCCCAGCGGTTAATAATTTTGACAAGTCATAGACACACCAATTAACATAAAGCAAACACACATGAGAATTGCATTTAGTAAAAGAAATAGAAACTTGATAGCAAGTACATGAGTCACCCCAGAATAGTAAAACAGTAAAAAGGGGAAAGATATACTCACAGTTTGCGAAAGCGATTAAGATCCAACTTAAGCGGTAGTGAGCTAAGTAATGGGAATTCCGAAGAATCCAACCTATAATGTATGAGAGTACTAATAAGGAATTGTCTAAAAAGTCTAAGGTATCTAGGGTCTAAGGCATTAGGGTTTGCTAAGTCGATTTGGGGAATTAGAGTTTTTATGATAAGTCGGATTAATATGAAAGTTGTATATTAAATATAATAATACCAAAGTTTGTAGATATTGTTTAGGTAATTTAATTATTACCATTTGAATATTTAGATAAATATGTTTTGGAATAATTAAAACAAAATAATTTAGTTAATTACTTTAACTAAATTAAAATAAATATAATAATCATAAATGTATAAATAATAATTAGGAGTTACATAATGATCCAACAAATGATAATAAGGACTTTCCAACGTAAGAATATTTCTATTTTATAAGAAAAGTATTTATAAAATAGATATTTAATAATATAAATAATTAAATGATTAATTATGTCTAATTAAACATAAATAAGACTAATAATCCAAGACATGATTCAAAAAGGCTATTTTTATATAAAATGGATTCTTTCTGATGTAAATCAATGAAAATATTATTCTCGTAATTTTTATAAACATATATATATTTAAAACTGATTTAATAGAATTAAATCATGTTTAAATGATTAAAAATAGGAAAATTAATAAAAAAATAAATGTTTTCTGAACCAATAATTTTTATTTCGGTTCATGATGATGAGAAATAATTACTCAAAAAGTTTGAGATTAAAACCATTAAAAATGAATTTTTAATGAATTAAATATGATTAAAAAAATTAAATCAATAAAAATATAAAAATAAAACATTTTCCAGAAAATAAAATTGTGGTAATTTTCTTTATGGTGTCAAGATACGACATCTAAATTTTTATAATTTTTGGATCGAAAATGAATTTATTATGAATTATTTACACTTTATACAAATTATATGTATATATAAAATGAAGAAAAATCCAAGGAATTGCAAACAAACAAAAAGAATAGGGCTGTGGGGTTCGAACCCGAGCCTCAGGCCGGCTCCACTAAAGCCCCATGCGTCCAAACCAACTGAGCTACACTTCAGTTTGTTATTTTGTTTAATTAAAGAAATTTTTAACTACACATTAATTGTTCATCTTCTTCCCCAAATTCCTAGAACCCTAACCCTAACCCTAACCCTAACCCTAAGATTTATAATAACCTAAGTTAAACATAATTAAGGATCTGTAATAGAGGGTTATTAGTCGGACATGAACAAGAAACAAAACGGCAAAGATGAATTCGACTTACAGCAACTTTTAAGATGGTTTTTAAGCTTTCAGCCGAAACCTTCTTTGTTGGATCAGTTTGCTCTTGTTTGCTAAGTAAGAACTTGCTATCTTGACACTTAAGTGTTTAGCAAGTCCTTGTAAATCAGATTATAAGCACAGCGGAATGTTATAAGTTAAAGCAACACTTTTTATGCAAAGGCAGAGTTATAACTCCCCCTTGATGTTTGAAACTAAATAAATGACAAAGTATTTATTATGAATCTAAGTTGTAAATGAGAATTAGATACTTAGAGAGATTCACAATAAATACAGAAATGGAATATAACAATGAGAGTGTTTGAAGGATTTTTCTGTTAAAAATCAATGTCTAAAATAGAAGGTTGAAGCCTTCTATTTATAGACGATTACATGCATGTATCTTGCCTAAAAAGCAAGCACAGAAAGTCCAGTTACAAGTTGCACAAGTTGCAACATTGAAAGAAACAAATAAAGCTAAAAGTAATATTAAACAACAAACTACTGATGCAAAAAGGCGGTGGGAAATATCTTCTGCTAAGTGCTGATGAAGGACAACTACTGAAGAGTAGTTTTGTCTTCAGTACTTCTGAAGTGAACTTGTCTGGTTTGGACTTCAGAACTTCTGCAGCTTCAGCACTTCTTCATGTCTTCTAATCAGCAGTTTCTTGTCTTCACTTCAGTACTTCTATACTTAGCCAAAAATGACAGAAGTGAATTAGACTAAGGTTTACAAAAGTGGTTTCACCAATCCTTTTTGTCCTAACAATCTCCCCCTGGATTGATGAAGCCAAAACCTTACTAATTCCTTATGTGTTTCTTCTGTCTTGAACAATCTTCCATATCTCTTTGTATATGGTGTTCTTGAGCTGGTTGTACTGATCATCAGACAGAGATCCTCTCTGTGGTTCTAGATGTTGAATTGTGAGCAGGTCTTGTGTTGACAGTTTCTTCAGATCACTGATCTTCTTGTAAGCCCTGCTTGAGAAGTCTCTTCTTGTCAACAGTACTGAGTTGTTATCAGTAAGTGACCATCTGATGATAGGGATCTTTGACTTGTTAAAGTCAGAAGAATAGGGAACCAGACTTGTCCCTTGGGTTGATGGTCCTGAGTGCTGGATGTCTTCAGTTTCAGATAGCCTCAGGTGGGATTCTCTTCCTTGTTGTTGTTGTTGCATACCAGGCATCTGAACAGTTGGGAGATGGTGTTCAGTCACTACTTTGGTATGCAGCTTTTCTGTGATTGTCTTTTGTATTTGATAAGCAAAAGTGGAAGGATCCCTGAACTGTGTTAACAGAGGTTTCTCCTCAATGTCAAAATCTGAATGGACTATTGAGCTTCCCTCAAGTAGTACCATTTTGAAATCAGTTTTGACATTGTCCTCTGTCTTCTTCTTCTGAGCAGCAGATCTTCTAGATACACCAGAAGTTCTAACTACTGATCTTGAAGGATCAGCAGTTTGAAACTTCTCAGGATTTGCAGCCTTGGCAGCCAAGTATTTTCTATATGTATCCATTAGTCTTTCTTCTTTCCATCTGGATACAGAGGCTTTTGAACCATATCCTTCTGCTACTAGCTCTTCTATTATCTGGGCTCTCTTGGCCTTTCCATCTTTGCTTGTGGCCATTTTGTCTGCAAGCAGTTGTGCTCTTCTTGTCAGCTCTTGCATAGAGAGTCCTTTGAGTGTAAAGGCTTTAGTCTTGCTGTTCTTGGTGATATAAGACACCAGTTGTTGTCTTTTATCCTGTTCAGCAATCTCATCAAGGCTAGCCTGCCTTTGTAGTTCAGCTTCATAAGCCTGAAGTTTTTCTTCATGGCTTAAGTCCAAATCATCCCTTTCTTCCAGAGATTTCCAAATCTGATCTTCTCTGGCCTTCTTGTTGGCTGCAATTAAACTCTTCTCTAATAGTTCAGCTGATTGAGAGATGGGAGAAGGGTTTAATACAGTCATTGTTGTAACAGATGTAGGCCTGATGGGATCAGATGTTGGTTGAATGGGAGCAGTGGTTCTGGAAGGTTCAGTTGTTTGAGGTTGGGAAGTGTTGACTTTTGATGTGCTGACAACTGCTGATGGTTTGTCAGCTACTGAAGGATTGTCTTCAGTACTTTCTGATTCTTCATCAGAAGTTTGGTCATCAGAAGTTTCTTCATTACACCTTAGGGAATCATCAGAACTTTGGGTCTCATCTTCTTTCTCAGCAGCTTCAATTTCTTCAATTGAGACACCAAATTGTTTGGCCAATTTTTCTTTCCTGGCCTGATCTTTCAGATCTCTTTCAAGGAGTGCCACTCTTGCCTTTACTCTGGCTTGGAATGACTCCTTAGGTTCCCTGATCTTCTCCCCCTTTTTGGATTCATCAATTCTAACCCTTGAAGCAGAGGGTTGGGAGAAGTGTCCTTGAAGATGAGCAATCTGCTGGCTGTTGTAGTCTATTTTGTTAGACAGATCGTTCATCTTGGTTTTAATCACTCCAAATTGGTTCTTGATTGACAGCTCCAAGTCAGCTGTATATGTTTGGAAGTGATTTCTGATGAGTGTATTCATCATGTGGTACAGGGGACCCTCTGGGCTGCATAGCTGGTTCAGGTCTATGCTTGTTTGCCCAGGGAATTGGGTAGGCATTTGCTGTGAAGGGGGTGTTTTTGGGAGATCCTCATGTTGTACAGAGGATGCCACTCTAGGGGTTTTAGGGATTGAGTGGGCTTTAACCTGTGCAGAGGTGACTGGCTTCTTGAGCCTGGATACCTTTGCAACAGGACCTTCAGAAAGTGCCGTCAATTCAGTAGTTTTAAATTGTGAAACATCATCCAAACTAATGGAATCATCTGTATCCCTGATGTTGCCCTCAGTGAGGACTGTCTCAGTTAAATCATGAGCTGAGCCCAACTCAGTTCTCTCATGAACCTCTGTTTCTTGGTACTGAGGATTTCCTACTTCAGGCATTAAGCCTTCATCAGTAGTTGCCACATCTGAGGTCTTAGCTATGTTACTTCTGTCCTCAGATCCACCACTGGGTGGTAACTGAGTAGTAGCAGCCTCAGATGCCCCAAGAGTCTCTAAAATTGGGCTTAAAGACTCTGGTCCACCCTCATCTCTTGGGATAGGGCTAGTGATGTCCACATCCATGTCTAATGTAGTAGTTATGTCCCCTGTTTGTTGTGGTTGATGGGGACTGACATGATCAGATGGGACATTCTCTCTTAGCCCAGAGAGAAGTTTGGCAATTTCTATTGCCTCTTGTTCAGAAATTTGTGGGGATGGTTCAGTAGTTTGGGCAATAGGTTGTTGTTCAGCAGTTTCAAAAGAAGAGTGTGTTTGATATGTTTTTCTAAGTCTTTTTCTTTTGAAATGAACAGATATGGGTGCTCTTGGTGGGGTTTGAGATGGATGAGACTGAGAGGGTGTTTCAGTCTCAACAATTTGAAGAGCAGAATGCTCAAGAGCATGTTCAGGCATCTCAACCTCCTGAACAGCTTTTCTTTTGGGTTGGTGGGTTGTAGTTTTTGTTGGCTTGGGCTTTTTGGCTTTTGGTGGTGTGGGTGTGGAAGATGTGGGTTTCAGGGGGACTTGTTGTTGTTCTCCCTGATCATCTTCTGGCCAGGCAGCCGGTTTGTTCAGTCTTGAGTATGCTTGTGATGTTAAAGGGTTTAAAGTTGAAATTTTTCCCACAAGCACCTCATTACCCAGTTCCCCTATTATGCATTGCATAATGAACCTTGGGTACAACAAAAACTTTTTCTTGGTATTATTGTGATGTAACACCAACTCATGGAAAAACAGTTTTGATGCCCTGAATTTGGTTTCATTCACAATGGAATGAAATATTGGTTGAAAAGTGGAGGGCATCTGGTCATATGACCCTGTTTTTGGACTCAAACACATAATAATATAATGAAACAAAAGTTTGTATTTTGGTTCAAAATATTTTTTGAATATTGTAGCATGGGAGAGAGTACCTTGATAACCACACTCAGTCATGGTTAGATGAATATCTTTGTTGGCAACATGGTCAGGGGCAGCTACATCATCCAGACCCAGTCTTGTTGCTAGTGTGGCCGGTGTGATGGTCAGTTGTTTCCCTTTTATCTTTGAGTTGAGGGAAATGACCTCACCACCCATTGTAACCGTCTCAGCATTTTCCCAGAACTCATTCAGAGTTTCAGTGTGAATTGGTGGGTTAATTGTGAGAGCAGTAAAGTATTGGGATTTGACGACAAGATCAATGATCTCATCGTATTGGGACCAGCCTTCTTGTTTTTCAAGAAAGGCTCTTTGATTGTGTCCCTGTTTTAGAACTAGAGCCATTGTGGTTTGGGTATTTTTGATCGAACAGTGAATTTTCAGGTGTAGGTTTTGAGAGAGTTTTGAGAGAGAAGGAGGGATATTTGTGAGTTTAAAAGGATAAGTGTGTAGAAAAGGTATTTATTTGGAGTTTTAACCGCTTGAATCTTCTTTATTAGAAGTTTTAAAACCGCCTTTGGTTAAATATCTCTTTATCAGAGGTTTTAAACTGATTAGGTCAAACCTCTGATGATGGGAAAAGTCAGATTTGCCCTTTTGACTTAATCTGCTGATGAAGGATTACTTCATCAGTAGTTCCCATTTTCTCTTCAGCAGTTTTAACATCTGATGAGAAATGTTTTTATAAATACTTTATTCATAACTTCTGAAGGTTATTTTATCAGAAGTTACACACTTTTTCAGAAAAAAATTATCCCATACTGATGATTTTTGTTCATCAGTACTTTCTCTCATACTGATTTTTGTTTAATCAGTACTTTGTTTTTCAGAAGTTTTGTTGCAGACTTTTGTTATTTGTAAGTGAAAACCAGAAAAAAGATGGAAAAGGTTAACCTGAAATCCACCAAGGTAAACAGGATGGAATCAGGGGTGGAAAAAGGAAAAATTTTTTTTTTCATTTTGATTCCACCATGGTAAACAGGATGGAATCAAGGATGGAAAAAGGAAAAAGAAAAATTTTGATGCATAACAGTAGTGATTGATGTAGAAGTTTGCTGTAGAGTTGGGTAGAATCAAGTGTTAACTTGGATTCTAACTGATATGCAGAAAAAAAAATAAAATAAACACTTACAAATTTAGCATTCCAAGCATGGAAACTAACTTCTGAAATGTTGATGTGTCAAGGGGCTTAGTGAAGATGTCAGCTATCTGATTAGCTGTTGCTACATGCTTCACCTCAATCTTGCCTTTTTCATAGCAATCTCTTATGAAATGGTACCTGATCTCAATATGTTTAGTTTTTGAGAACTGTACCGGATTTTGAATGATGCTAATGGCAGATTTGCTGTCTACAAACAAAGGTGTCTTGGTCTCTTTGATTCCATAATCAAGAAGTTGATATTGGAGCCATTGTATCTGTGATGTACAACTTGCAGCTGCAATGTATTCAGCTTCAGCAGTTGAAGTTGCAACAGATGTTTGCTTCTTTGATTGCCATGACACTAGACAGTTACCCAGGAATTGACAACCACCAGATGTTGACTTTCTTGTCATCTTACACCCTGCATAGTCACTATCTGAAAAAGCTGATAACTTGGTATTGCTTGAAGCAGGATACCAAATTCCCAGTGTTGGTGTTCCTTTCAGATATCTAAAAATTCTTTTGACTGCAATAAGGTGTGATTCCCTTGGTGCTGATTGATATCTAGCACAGACACATGTTGAAAACATAATATCTGGTCTAGAAGCAGTTAAGTATAAAAGGGAACCTATCATGCATCTGTACATGGTTTGATCAACCTGTTTTCCTTGATCATCAGGTTCAACTTGTGTGATAGGTGTCATGGGAGTGGAACATGATTTACAGTCATTTAAAGAAAATTTGTTCAATAATTCTTTAACATATTTTGATTGATGTATAAAAGTTCCATTTGTTTGTTGTTTGATCTGCAGTCCTAGAAAGTACTGCAGTTCTCCCATGGTACTCATCTCAAATTTTGATTGCATGAGTTTCTTAAAATCATCACACAATTTTGTGTTTGTTGAACCAAAGATGATATCATCAACATAAATTTGAACAAGTAAGACATGATTTCCAACATGTTTAATGAAAAGTGTTTTATCAATGGCACCTCTTGTAAAGTTATTTTTGAGTAAAAAGGTGGAGAGTGTATCATACCAGGCTCTTGGAGCCTGTTTGAGCCCATATAGAGCTTTATCCAGTCTGTACACCCACTCAGGATGAGAAGGATCCTCAAACCCAGGTGGCTGACAGATATACACCTCCTCCTTGATTTTACCATATAAAAATGCACTTTTCACATCCATTTGATAAACTTTAATTTTGTTGGAAATGGCATAGGCCAGAAATAACCTGATGGCTTCAAGCCTTGCAACTGGAGCAAAGGTTTCATCATAGTCAATTCCCTCTTCTTGAGAGTACCCTTGAACTACCAGTCTTGCCTTGTTCTTGATTATCATACCAGCTTCATCTTGTTTGTTCCTGAAAACCCATCTTGTACCAATTGGTTGCTTGTTTTGAGGTAAGGGACAGATTTCCCAGACCTGTTGCTTGTTGAACTGTAGTAGTTCATCTTGCATAGCCTGCACCCAATTATTGTCTTTGAGGGCTTCCTGGTACTTCTTTGGTTCCAACTGTGAAATAAAGGCTGAGAATAGGCAAAAGTTGGAGAGCTGGTTTCTGGTCAGAACACCTGTAGCTATATCACCCATGATTTGATCAAGTGGATGATCTCTGTGTTCAATCAGTTGTTGTAAACCACTGACAGGTGTAGGTGGCTCTGGTTCTTCAAACAAACTACTGAGGTCTATGATATCTGGTTCAGCAGTTGCAGCTTCTTCAGTAGTTGCAGGTGCTGAAGCAGATGTTTGAGTTTGGCCTTCAGTATTTGTTTGATCAGAAGTTTGAAAAACTTCTGATGGTGTTGTAGTTGACTTAATGACTGTTTGAGGAGTCCATGGTGCAGGATCCTCATCTTCAAACCTTTGATCACCATAATAAGTAGGTTTGGAAGAAGTAACAGCCTTTTCAGGTCCAAAGTGAAAGTTGTCAAGGTCAAAGAGTTCAGCAGGATGTGCTGGAATAAGAGTGTGTTTTGACTCATTGAACTTGACATTCAATGTTTCTTCTACTATCTTGGTGTGAGAATTAAAAACCTTGTAGGCTTTTCTAGTTGAAGAGTAACCAAGAAAGTAACCTGAGTCAACTTTGGCAGCAAACTTTGAGATAGATTCCTTGATGTTCAAGATGAAACATTGACACCCAAAAGCCCTGAAAAAGGAGATAAGGGGCTTCATGCCATGAAGAACTTCATAGGCAGTCTTGGAATGTCTCTTGACCACAAGAACTCTATTCTGAACATAACATGCTGTGTTAACTGCTTCTGCCCAAAAGTACAATGGCAGTCCAGAATCAGCTAACATTGTTCTTGCTCCTTCTATCAATGTTCTGTTCTTCCTTTCTACTACACCATTTTGTTCAGGAGTTCTGGGAACACTGTATTGTCTAATAATCCCTTTAGACAAACAGAATTCATCCAGAGTTTTGTTCCTGAACTCTGTCCCATTGTCACTTCTAATGGTTTTGACAGATAGAGAATATTGTTTCTCTACTTGTAGAATGAAGAACTTGATGATTTCAGCAGCCTCATCCTTGGAAAATAAGAAGAATACCCATGTGAATCTTGAGTAGTCATCAATGATGACTAAGCAGTACTTCTTTTTACCAAGGCTCATAATCTTGACAGGCCCAAATAAGTCCATATGGAGTAGTTGAAGACATGCAGTTGTTTTTGATTCTTCAATAGACTTATAGGAGGACTTATGCTGTTTTCCCTTTAAACAGGATACACAGTGTTCTTGACACTGGTATACTTTCAAAGGTAGACCTCTGACCAAGCCCATTTTTGTGACTTTATTTATGGTTTTAAAGTTCACATGGCCAAGTCTCCTGTGCCAGAGATCTGTTTCTGAAGTTGATGCCCTTGAGAAGAAACAGGCAGTGTTGTTCAATACTTTGTCTTTCTCAATGTCCACTGCATAGACATTGCCACATCTTTTGGCAATCAGCAAAGTATGATCTTCTATAATCTTCTCAATCAACTTCTGGCCTTCTGGTGAGATGATCTTGCAAGCTGTCTTTGTGAAAAAGGAAGAATATCCTTTATCACACATTTGTGACACGCTCAGCAAGTTGTATTCAAGATTTTCCACCAGATTGACCTTGTCAAACTGTATTTTGCCAGAGGAGACATTGCCATGTCCTAGCACATATCCCTTGGCATTGTTCCCAAAGGACACAGATCCTTCTCTTTGGCTGATAAAGTTGTTTATCAGGTATCTGCATCCAGTCATGTGCATAGAGCCTCCACTATCAACATACCATATGCTGTTTAAGCCCCTGGAAACTCTCTGCACATAAAAGCAAATTAGTTAGATTTGGAAACCCAAGCCTGTTTGGCTTTGGGTTTGCTCTTGAGAACAGTTACAGTTTGTTCTTGACCAGGTTGAGAAATCCATGTCTTTTTGGCAATGGATTTTTCATGAAGAACCATGGTGGTATCCTTTTTAGGACCACCATCAACCTTGGTCATCAGTAGTTCTACCATGTTCTTTAGATTTTGAATCTCAGCAGTTTGTGAAACTGCTGATGATTCTGGTCTAACTACTGACAAGGAATTTTGAGAAAAAGATTTTGGTTGAGATTTTATCTTTTTCTGAGAAAAGGTGTTTTCAGGTTGTTGTTTCTTGGGTTTAAAGACTTTTTCATAATCATTTCTGATTTGATTTCCCACAACCTGTTGTTTAAATTTTTGATTGAACTGAATTCCTTTTCTGTATCTACAAAATTCAGTTTTGTGGTTGAACAGGCCACAAATTTCACATTCTTTTGCCTTAAGTTTTTGATCAGAAGGCAAATTTCTGACAGTTGTGAAAAGATTTTGCTCATCAGTAGTTTTCAGGATCTCAACTCCTGAAGTAGATGAAACTACTGATGGCTTGTTGTCAGTTTTTGTAAATACTTCTGAAGTACTTTCTTTAAAAATGCCAGGATTTCTATTTAGAAAGTTTTCATGGAAAGATGTGCATTCTTTCCCTTCAGAAGTTTCATTTGAAACAATTCTTCTCCCATCTTCAGTAGTTTTGGGAGAAAAATCTGTTGGTGTTTCAACATGATGGTATCCTATGCCAAACTTAACATTTGAAGCACTTTGTTTGTTTAGCAGTAGTTGATACCCCCTACAAGATTCAACCCATTTTTCACAAGTGATCCTGGTGTCAGCAAGCTCTTGTCTGACATCTCCCAGGTCATTTAGCATCATTTTGATTTGTGCTTGGGTTTCAATGGCAGAGTCAGTTAATTTAGAAACCTCTTTTGTTTTAGCACACAGTTTTCTTTCCAAATCACATTTTATCTGTGTGTATTTTCTTTCTAAATCATTGGCTTTGCCTTGTAGGTGCACGTTTGTCTCTCTTATGAGAGCAAAAGTTTCTTTGCAAGAGTTTGAACAAAGTTTTGTCAAAGATTCTTTTGATACCTGAGACAATGCAGATTTTGAGGTACAGCCTTCAAATGCCATTAAGGCAAAGTTCTTTCTGCCATTGTCTGGTTCTCCCCAGTTGATGTCAAACACTTTGTTGTCTGCATCAGGATTACACTCTGTGGTGTCATAAGGGAGACTGCTCCAGTCAACATACCCCGAGGTAAAGAGGCTTTGTTGAGGGGGTTGTTGAGGCTGTGGAGGAAGTTGAGCAGCTGGAAAGGGAGGGATTGATTGTTGGCTCTGCATCTGTTGAGCAGGCACTTGAACATATTGTACTTGAGGCATATATTGCTGTTGAGGAGCTTGTGCCTGTACAAAATGAGCACTCCCTTGAGTTCCATTGTTCCTATTATAATTGGGGTTATAGTTATTTCCAGATTGTGATTGGTTAAAGCTAGAGCTTCTACACTCTCTAGCAAAGTGTCCCAACTTCTGACACTTGTGACATCTCAGTTTAGATTTGTCAAAACCAATTTTTGTATTACTGGTCAATCCTGGAAATTTCCTTCCTGACCTTTTATAAAACTTGTTAGTTTTAATGCTTAGCATGGCCAGTTGGTGAAGTATGTCCATTTCTTCCAAGTCATCACTGCTAAAATTTTTCAAATCATCCATGATAAAACATAGATTATCAGCAGTTTGACTTTGGTCATCATTGTCATAACCTGGGAAAGATCTTTCTGATGAGATCCCAGTGGTTATGTCAATATTGTCATAAGATCCATAGGAACAAGTTGGTGAATCTTGTCCCAAAAGTGCTGTACTACCTGGTAGGTAGTCATCAGCAGTTTTACCAGAAGTTTGTAATTTCTTCTTTTGATCGATTTCTCTTTCAAAAGTGAGTAATCTCCCATGGAGTTTTGTAAGAGTGAGGGAGCTAAAATCTGGTGAGGATCTTAAGACAATGGAGTAAGTTTCCCATTTGTCAGGTAGAGACCTTAAAAATCTATGTAACATAGATACTGTTGTATAGGTCTGACCATTTAACTTTAGCTCAGAGATTAATGAGGAGAATCTTTCAAATTGTTGTGTCAAAGTTTCCCCATTAATATAAGCAAATGTTTCATATTGTTGAGCCAAAATTTCTCTGGTGTTGGCAATCACCTCTTCAGTTCCTCCAAACTGTTCTTTAAGACAGTCCCAAAGTTCTTTGGCACTTTCACAATGTAAAAGGCCAGAGTATATTTCATTTGGGAGAGCCATTGCCAACATAGAGAATGCCTTAGCATCTAGCTCAAGTTTTAGGAAATCCTCATCTGTATAGTCTTTGGGATCCTTAGGAATCCCTTCTTTAGTTTCAAGATTTATGTTTACTGGTTTGTGTGGACCATATATCACAGATCTCCAACAACCAGTGTTGGTTTGTGACAAGGTATGTGCCATTCTTTTCTGCCATATATTGTACTCATTTCTCACAAGCATGGCAGGTTTGGTGGCAGAACCAGTATTATGTGGATCCATTTTTAAAGAGTATAGATTTGTCTGATGACTCTTTTAAGTGATGGATATTGATAAAAAGTGAACTTTTGATCTTTTTATTGAATATCAATAAGAGCTTTGTGTCTGATTCTCAATTTGTTAGATTGATATGTGATCAGATAAACCAATGCTCTGATACCAATTGTTGGATCAGTTTGCTCTTGTTTGCTAAGTAAGAACTTGCTATCTTGACACTTAAGTGTTTAGCAAGTCCTTGTAAATCAGATTATAAGCACAGCGGAATGTTATAAGTTAAAGCAACACTTTTTATGCAAAGGCAGAGTTATAACTCCCCCTTGATGTTTGAAACTAAATAAATGCCAAAGTATTTATTATGAATCTAAGTTGTAAATGAGAATTAGATACTTAGAGAGATTCACAATAAATACAGAAATGGAATATAACAATGAGAGTGTTTGAAGGATTTTTCTGTTAAAAATCAATGTCTAAAATAGAAGGTTGAAGCCTTCTATTTATAGACGATTACATGCATGTATCTTGCCTAAAAAGCAAGCACAGAAAGTCCAGTTACAAGTTGCACAAGTTGCAACATTGAAAGAAACAAATAAAGCTAAAAGTAATATTAAACAACAAACTACTGATGCAAAAAGGCGGTGGGAAATATCTTCTGCTAAGTGCTGATGAAGGACAACTACTGAAGAGTAGTTTTGTCTTCAGTACTTCTGAAGTGAACTTGTCTGGTTTGGACTTCAGAACTTCTGCAGCTTCAGCACTTCTTCATGTCTTCTAATCAGCAGTTTCTTGTCTTCACTTCAGTACTTCTATACTTAGCCAAAAATGACAGAAGTGAATTAGACTAAGGTTTACAAAAGTGGTTTCACCAATCCTTTTTGTCCTAACATTCTTCAACAACGAATTTCGAGTTCTTAGGACGCGATTACAATCAGTTTCAAGTGGGTTTAAAACATTCAAGGGTTGGGGAACACAATGAAATGACCAATTTATATAATTACACTGGAAAACACCCGTTTAGACTTGATTAAAAAGAGGCGACGGTTTCATAATTGAAACCCCGATTAAAACACGGTTACAACCTGATTAACGCGCTTAAATTTATTGTAACGGATCGACATTGATGGAGATAATCAAATGAAGCAATAATAGTCAGTAAAAGCAACCATAATGGCTTCGCCGGACGAAATTCCGGTCGCCGGACTGTTTGGCCGGAAAAGGAAAGGGGCGGGACAAGTCTGATCTTTTTTTTTTTTTTTTAAAGTTTCCATGTTTGGCACAAATGGTCCCTATACTTAACTTAAGTTAGTTTTATTAAATTTTAGATATGTTTCTCTTTATAAAAAGTTAACCAAGTTAAACTAACTTAACTTAAACCTTTTTAAACTTGAATATTTTCTTTTTATATAAAAGCTTTTACGAACCCGTGTCCACATACGCATTCGCTTAAAACTCATACCCAAACCATAGTAAATTTAAACGGTAAATTTTTTTTAGTTCGCTCTAAAATTAGATTTGAAAACGACGAAATTTACAGGGACTATAATGGAAATATTTGAAGGACTATTATTGTCAATTAGATGAAAGACGAGGGTGACGGATGTCACACCGATCAACAAAAGGTATGTCTTTTACATTACTTTGCAACTGTTTTGTTTATTTGTGTCATCTAATACTTATGTTTCTTTGAATGTTCCAGGGTTTGTTAAATGCAGTTACATTGGTATGGCCAGAAGCTGAGCATAGGAATTGTGCTCGACACATCTATGCCAATTGGAAGCCCCGCTTACGGCTATGCGCATATAATGTATATATATGTGGCCCTCGGGGGGCAAAAGTAAAGTTGCACTAATTTTAACGTTACTTTACTTATTTCGTGAAAATAACGTTAAAAATGACGGACGGTTAATCATGCATCAGGTGGTGACGTTGATAGCCAAAAGATAAGGGGGTACATGCAACAATCGTGTTTGTTCCGATTGCTAATTGTTATGTGCCTTATTGTCTAAGGCTTGATACAAAACCACTATTGAGCTGGGGGTCTCACTGGAAGCAGCCTCTCTATTCCCACGGGGTAGAGGTAAGGCTGTCTATATCTTACCCTCCTCAGACCCTACCTTAGCTTTTGCTATTGATGGGATTAACTGAGTACGATGATGATGATGACATCTATGCCAATTGGCATAAGAAGAACAAGGGTGATGACTTGAAGGAGATTTTCTGGAAAGCTGTCAGGGCTTACAATGAACCAGAATACAGGCAAGCACTTGAAGAGATGAAAGACTTATCAGCCTCTGCACATGAAGAATTCCTTAAACAAAACCCAAGATGCTTTTCAAGGTGCTTTCTAAACAATCACACTACATGTGATGTCATAGTCAACAATATGGCAGAATGTAAGTCCCAAATACTAGATCTTGTAAGTGCACAGATTGTTATCACTTAGAAACACCTATGAATTAGGTGTTTTAAGTGACTAATCTTCTACAATAAAAGAAACTAGATGAATATTGTAAGAACCGACACACAAGATGAATAATACGATAATTCCATTGATGATTTAACACTGATGAACCATGGATTACAGCAAGTACGCACCTATCTTGTGCTAACAAAAGATAATGACCAAAACCCTAACCCCAATGCTGCACACACACAAGCTTTATATAGGAAGCTCACTGGGCCTGCGCACTTAGCTTAAGTGCGCAGAGCCCGTTAAGTTAAGTGCGCAGATTAGGGTTTAGGCAACCAAACTATGCTATAATTACATATTAAGTCCTTCAACTATAAAGCTATACATTATACTATCAAACGTCTCTAATCTGGTAACTGTGGTCTCAATATAACCCAACAATACTCCCCCTAGACCACAGCTACCAGTTCTTTAATCTTCAATCTATCTCCACTTCGCTTTCCTCCCCCTCAACCTGTTCGGGGGGGTCTTGCATGTATAACGCGACTGGATCTTCTTCAGTTGCTTGAGGAGCTTGAGTTGATTCTGTTGTAGTTCCTTCAGGATCAGCTACTGGTGCAGGTTCTTCAGTATGTGCCTCTGAAGCAGTCTCGACTTCAGGTTGAGCAGTTTCTGCACTAGCAGCAGCAGCAGCAGCCTTCTCTCTATCCTCCTTTTCTTTATCTGCTGCATTGATCCTGTCGATTATCTCAAGCAGCTCTCTTTTCAGATGCATGGCTCTATCCACAGCCCTTCTAAACAGCACAGCTTCTTCAAACAACGTGTTTCCGGCACCCACATTGATCTGATTTGCAAACAGCATATTCAGATCTGACAAGTTGAGTGCAAACACGTCTACTGGATCCAAAATCCTTAAAGCCTCTGAATCGTCCTGCAGCTTAATGACAGCTTCACCAGTGTTGCTGTCGTAAAACCATTTCTTGAAATTCCTCAGCATTACTGGAAGCTCAGATCTAATAGGGACTCGAGTGATGACCTGTGGAGGGTCGATCACATATGTTATCATCCCACGACCGGTTGCTGGATCGATTCTTTTCTTCGAGATTCTCCTTCTTGGTTTTTGTGGCTTTAGGATTTGGAAATCTGTGTCGCATTCCTTCTTGATAAACCTCTCGACCATGGCAGCCTGGGAGTCGAGGGAGTGATTGATGAAAGGGGCCCTGCTGAGCTCCCGGATATCCCATCGGGGGAGAGATTTCAGCTCCTTTTGACCTTTGAAATATTGTATCACTCCCCCTCTCCTTTTCACAGCAAACAATCTCTTTTCCTCATCATATTTCCAGGAGATGATCTTCTCCTGGTGAGCAGACTTTGTGTGATGGATATTCTGATGTAGGGCTGGAATGGTGATGGGCTTTCGAGGAAACCAAGTTGATCTTTCGGGATCCAACTTGTGCCCATCAGATGTCTCATAAACCACTTCTTCGTCCATTCCCATTTCCACAAATCTCTCTGGCATCTCATCTTCGCTTACTTCATCAACCTCACTTTCCTCGGCGATCCTTTCTTTCTCTTTCTCCTTCTCCAAAAACTTTCCAAAATCGAAAGTTTCATCAAAAGTAACGCTGGGAGCACCTGTTAGTTCCTTCTTAAATTCTTGGAACATCTCAAACATCTGCATTTGAACTTCATTCTGGAACTTGATGATGTATCTTTGATCTTTAATGACTTTCTCCATGTTCCGATTCTTGTGTTTGAGCTTCTTTACTTTCTTTCTAAGCTCCTGATTGTTGTGCACGTCGCTCTTTAAAGTGCAGATCTCTCTCGCAGCAGTTTTACCGACCTCTTTGACAAGCTTCTCATATAGTTCCTGATGCACCGGTTTGCGACGAGGTGCAGCAGGAGCTGATGAGGATGGTTCGGCTGATCTCTGGGCTGGAGCTTTGGGAGCAGGAGCAGCAGCAGTGGAAGGCCCTGGTTGATTCGGTTGTTCAGGCCCAAACATGTGTTCTAAGACCGCTTGTCCCTCAATATCTTCTTGAGTCACAACACGAGGGATCTCTGATTCAGGTAGCTGTTCTCTTCTTCGTTTTCTTGCTGCCCTCTCATATTCAGCAACTTCTTGTAAAGCTGCAGCAGTTTCAAGTTGCTCAGTTGTCAGAGTGTCTCTCCCTTCTTGCAACAAACCTGTTGGTCTTTTCTTCTTGCTTGGTTTTGATGGAGCAGGTTCAGTCGCCACTCTTTTGCCCCTTGATTTTTATAGGGCAATCTCTTCAGCAGTCGGCTGGGCTGAAGGAGTGGGTTCAGATGATCCAGGTGCAGGGGCAGCTCTGGATTGTTGTTGGGGTTCTGCAGCATCTGATCTTCTCTTCTTGATTTTGTTGTACAGTTCCATAACAACAGGATATCGCTGGGCCGCATACATGTTTTCCAGCATTGGTTCCCAGTCAGGTGTGTTGCACTCTGTGAAGAATCGTGCCCCTCTGGTGAATATGTATTCGTCACCGACAGGCAGACCCTCATGTTGAGTGTTTATCATCATCTGGACAAACCTCGGGTACATAGCCCACTTCCCTGAACCAGCATCTGCATTCTTCACCATATAGTCAAAGATCATGCCTGACAGATTGAACGCTTCGTCCTTGCAGATCTTTATCATTCCTGTCGACCATTCAGCACTCAGCGCATTGTATCCTCCCTTTCTGTGACATAGAGACATTAAGAATACATGACTGATAAGTCTCCAGTCTCTTGTAAGTTGACTCTTCTTTACACCGCCTCTCTTGTCAAATTCACCCTTGTAGCCGAAGATCCTGAATTGTTGGTGAATATCAGCTTTAGACATGAATCTGAAAGTTCCTGGTTGATCTTGCAACCTTAGCACGTTTCGAACTGTGTCCTCAGTAATGATCACAAGCTTGTTTCGGACAGTTGCGTTGATACGCTTGACTCTTGATACTGTTTCGACTCTAGCTAATCTCCAAAAATCTTCAATGTGGGAGACGTAAACTGGTTCAGCGTTCTGCACAGCAAATCCGACTTTGCTGCGTCTTATCCAAGTCACTACATCTCTAAACTTGGCATCCTCAGTATCGAGATTCATCGGTTGGTTGTGCATGCCTCTAGGATCCCAGTCAAGTGCCATCTGTTTAACCAAGAGCACGAAAAGCCAATTAGATCTCCGATAACTGAATTTAGACTTAAACTTAGACGGACAACGAACTTAGACTTAGATTTTATTAATATTTTTAGGTTTTAAATTTTAACAGTCATTGGATTAAGATTTGATGGATCGGTGTCATCGGTGTCAATGGTACGTTTGAATTTCAGTTGTTAGATCATTAAGGTCCGGTTTTAAGTTCGCAGTCCTTTCAAGTATCTTAATAGTCAAGATGAAAGTTATGTTGTTGTTTAGAGTCCAAGTGTGCAAGATTATCAAGTACGCAGTCCAGATTTAGTCAATCAGTATCATGTGCTCAGTCAAGTGCGCACATACTTGACTGAGCACTTGGTTAGTACGCAGGTCCAAGTCAAGTGCGCACATAATAGCCCAAAACAAGTTCGCAGTCCAAGTCAACCCGGGCATGGTAACATCTTAGAAAACCAGTCAGGTCTGCGTACTAGGCAAGTACGCAGACACTTGAACCTTCGTTCAAGATTTAAGTTCACACAGATAAGTACGCAGCATATTAGGGTTCTTGAGTACTTGTATGATTATGAGACAAGTGCGCAGTCTCTATGAGACAAGTGCGCACTTGTTCATTTATCATGTGCGCAGATCTTCAAGAATTCAAAAACCCATAATACAACTAAATCCCCACTGATACATCTTGATCATTCATTTATACCCTGTAATCACAGTCAATGAACCATTAATAACACAAAAAATCTACCTTAATCAGTGAGTATAATCAGCAAACGAAGAAAGAAATAAGGTCTAAATTGGGATTATGAAGGTATTTGGGGTGATTAGATGTGATGATGATGATGAAGATGATAATGAACGGTGAAGATGATGAGGTTTTGATGAAAATTAGGGTTAGTAAAGAGTGTTAAGGAGAATAAAACATTTTGACCTCTTTTGACTAGGTATATATACACATCAGCAGTTGGGCCTGCGCACTTGAGTTAAGTGCGCAGGGCCCAATAAGTACGCAGATATGACAGTTTGGCCCAATAAGTAGTTTTAAAGCCCAAAACCAATGTAATAAGTGGGGTTTTACCAAGTCTTACCTTCTGCATTCAAGATCATACTAACCATACCTGCCAGAACCCGTTTCAACTTCCCGTTGGATAGTTGCAGCCTAAGAACAATTGTCGGTATGCTTGTCCACTTAAATCCATGCCTTTTCTCTTTCAACATGTGTTTGGCGATGCTGTTTATCATGTTTTTCGGTAATATTGACGAAAATTTTATGGACCCCACAGTGTGCTAGGTATTGGCCTACCGATCCTCAAGGTTTATTGAAATATAATGATGAGAGCTTCAGGTCTATGTTACCATAAGCAGAGAAGATGATCATTATCTTGATCAGATGATGAGAGCTTTAGGTCTATGTTCCCATAAGCAGAGAAGATGATCATTTGATCGTTTGATGAGCTATCTATATATGTTTGCACGTCACTAACATTGCGTGTCTTTTGCTGCTCAGTTTTTCAAAAAATTTTGTTTTTCTTAGCCCCGCATTGGTAGCTTGCACTCTTAGGTGTCTTTTGATTTACCTATGCAAAAAATTTTCTGTGTCTTTTAATTTCTCAACCTATGTATGACCGGACTCAGCTTGTGCAGACCTAAAGCACAGTGGGAATCCAGCTTTCCGTGTAGATCTTCATTGTTAATCACCTAGTGACAGTTTACTTGATTCCAGGCTGAATCTACCGACACATCGTTGCTTGAGGCCACAACATCCTCTGGGTCCTATTCACATGCTGACGAGATATGATTAGTTCCTATCATTTCCTGAATTAATTTTGCATTAAGAATAAACCGGTTTACTTTCTCCCCCAAAAATCTTGTTTTAAGAGAAAAGAAGATTTTTCTATAAAATATACACAATTTTTTTTTTATTCAAAATTTATCATCTCAAGCCATGAAACCAACTGATGAAACCGGGTTTTATCGAAAGCTTTTGTAAAGATATCTGCTTTTTGATCAGCAGTATCGATAGGCAACACCTGTATGTACCCTTTGTCGTGCGCATCGCGAATTGAGTGAATCCGAATTTCAATGTGTTTGGTTTTAGAATGATCAATTGGATTCTTCACGATGTCACGACATGCATCATTATCAATAAAAATAGGTGTATGCATGACATTCAAACCGTAGTCCAAAAGCTGATTTTGGATCCATAACACCTGACAGCAACAACTGGAAGCAGCTGTGTATTCGGCCTGAGTAGTGGAGATGGACACGGTGGTCTGCTTCTTGCTCTGCCAAGACACTAGCCGGTTACCCAGAAATTGACAGCCACCAGAGACAGATTTTCTGTCGATCCTACAACCTGCATGATCACTATCAGAGTAAGCGATTAGATCAAAGTTATCACTCTTAGGATACCATAAACCAAGTTTTGGTGTTCCTTTGAGGTAGCGGAAGACTCTTTTCACTGCTGTCTCATGCGATTGCTTAGGATTGGACTGAAAACGCGCGCAGCATCCAACTGCCCACATTATATCTGGTCTGCTAGCTGTGAGATACATCAGGGAGCCAATCATTGATCGATATGTGTGAGGATTCACTGAAGGCCCCTGAAGATCTGGTACAAGTGTTGTTTGGGCCGCAAAAGGAGTATTGGACGGCTTGCAGTCGGTCATGTTGAATTTTTCCAGAATGTCTCTTGTATACTTTGCTTGATGGATGAGAATTCCGTCTTCTTTCTGCTGCACTTCCAAGCCTAAGAAAAACGATAATTCTCCCATCATGCTCATTTCAAATTGAGACTTCATGATGCTTTCAAATTCCCTGCATAATTTTTCATCAGTGGAGCCAAAGATAATATCATCAACATAAATCTGAACAAGGATAGAGTGTTTGTTGACTTCTTTGGTGAACAAAGTCATGTCGATCTTCCCTCTTGTGTACCCATTCTGCAGCAAGTATGAAGATAAGGTCTCATACCAAGCTCGAGGAGCTTGATGAAGTCCATAGAGAGCCTTATCCAGTTTGTAATACTTGTTGGGATGATGGGGATCTTCAAAACCTGGGGGTTGACAAACATAGACTTCTTCTTTGATCTTCCCGTACAGAAATGCACTCTTCACATCCATTTGAAAGACTTTGAAGTTCTTGTATGAGGCGTATGCCAGGAAGATACGTATGGCTTCAAGTCTAGCAACTGGAGCGAACACTTCCTCATAATCATTGCCCTCCTGTTGACGAAAGCCCTGAACAACTAGACGAGCCTTGTTCTTAATTATCACACCTCGTTCATCCATTTTGTTGCGAAAAACCCATCTTGTTCCGATAGGATACTTTCCTTCAGGTAAGTCCACAAGTTCCCAAACCTTTAGCTTTCTAAACTGATATAGCTCATCCTGCATAGCTTCAACCCAACTTGCATCTCTGACAGCGTCTTCAATGCTGAAAGGTACCGTCTGAGATAGGAAGGCTGAAAGTGCAATATTCAGTTTGTCTGCCTGATTTCTAGTAAGAACACCCTCAGAGATTGGTCCAATGATGTTCTCCACAGGGTGATCCTTAGAAGATTTAAATCCCATGTTTGGTTCTTCTTGAATTTGGGAAGGCAGATTGGAAAGGTGATCTGTAGGAGTTGACGAACTGGATGGATCATTTGCAGATTGTTGTGTTGAAGATGTTTCTTCTGAAGCTGGAGTACCTTCAGGAGATGGAGTAGTTTCAACAGTTGCATCACCATTTGTGGTCTGAAGGGGAACAATTGGATCAGCTACGAGTGGAGAAAAGCGGGTGGTAAAAGGTGTTGCATCGTCTTTGGAAGAGTAAAGAGTATCTTCAAGAGGAGAAGGATCGGCTGCTTGATTTTCAGATGGTTGTTCATCAATGATGCTGAAATTGTTGAAAACAACATCCACGTCAAAGAACCAGTCAGGACCGGCTCCTGTGTTGGTAGAGTTGGATTCCTGCCAATCAACATAAAAAGACTCGAGAACCATTTTGGTTCGTTTGTTGTACACTCTATAAGCTTTTTGACTTGAGGAGTATCCAACAAAGAAGCACTCATCTCCAACTGCATCAAACTTCATTATGTTCTCGTAGTTGTTAAGCAGCGTGCATGAGCATCCAAAAGGCCTGAAGTAGTCAATCAAAGGTTTTCTTTTAAAGAGCAACTCATAACCTGTTTTCCCGCGCGTCTTTACAATTAAGACTCTGTTAAGAACATAACAGGCGGTATTCACAGCTTCAGCCCAGAAAATGATCGGCAGTTTAGAGTCGATAAGCATGGTTCTGGCCGCCTCAATAAGTGTACGATTTTTCCTTTCAGCAACACCATTCTGTTGAGGAGTTCTCGTAGCACTGTACTGAAGATGAATTCCTCTGTTGTTGCAGAAAGTCACGAAACTTTGATTCTTGAATTCGGTTCCGTGATCACTTCGGATTGATCTAACTTTTGTCTTTATAATGTTCTCAATGAGAGGAACAAACAACATCAGAATCTCAGCAGCTTCACTTTTGTATTCCAAGAAGTACACCCATGTGAATCGGGAAAAATCATCTGTTATCACCAAACAATAAGACTTTTTAGCTAGACTTTTAACACTAATAGGACCAAACAGATCCATGTGCAATAATTGAAGAGGTGAGTCTATAGAGTTCACAGCTTTGGACTTATGCGATTTTTTGTGTTGTTTTCCTTTGGCACATGCTAAGCATTTTTCAGAAAAGGGGAATTCCTTAGAAGGAAGACCTCTGACAAGATTTAATTTTGAAAGCTTATTAATATTTTTGAAGTTAACATGTCCTAATCGTCTGTGCCATAGCAGTGACTCTGACTCGGATGCTTTAGAAAGTAAGCATGTCATTTGACATTCAGACTTTGCATCCCTCATGTTTATCACATAAGTATTATTTTGTCTAGGAGCTTTAAGCATAATCATATTGGTAGGAGGAATGAATCCTGGCTTTAGAAAGATGCACTCCATGTCATTAAATAACACTGAGATTCCTTTGTCGCAGACTTGTGATACACTCAGCAGATTGTAACACAATTCTGGAACATAGTTCACATCTTCTAAAGTCAATGCATCAGAAATCACGTCCCCTATCCCAACTATCTTTCCGCCCTTCTCGTTGCCGGCAAAAGCAACAAATTCTCCATCAATGAATCGATAGTTTTTAAGGAGTTCTTTTAGTCCCGTCATGTGCCTTGATGCCCCGCTATCAACGTGCCACAGATATCTCATCAGGGCAATCAACCATTTCTGTAGCTTATTCTGAAAAACACATAAAACAAGAGAAATATACAGATAAATATACGAGACACTATGTACATGTTAGGACAAAGAGGATTGGTGAAACCACTTTTGTAAACCTTAGTCTAATTCACTTCTGTCATTTTTGGCTAAGTATAGAAGTACTGAAGAGAAGACAAGAAACTGCTGATTAGAAGATATGAAGAAGTGCTGAAGTTGCAGAAGTTCTGAAGTCCAAACCAGACAAGTTCACTTCAGAAGTACTGAAGACAAAACTACTCTTCAGTAGTTGTCCTTCATCAGCACTTAGCAATAGATATTTCCCACCGCCTTTTTGCATCAGTAGTTTGTTGTTTAATATTACTTTTAGCTGTATTTGTTTCTTTCAATGTTGCAACTTGTGCAACTTGTCACTGTAGTTTCTGTGCTTGCTTTTTAGGCAAGATACATGCATGTAATCGTCTATAAATAGAAGGCTTCAACCTTCTATTTTAGACATTGATTTTTAACAAAAAAAATCCTTCAAACACTCTCATTGTTATATTCCATTTCTGTATTTATTGTGAATCTTTCTAAGTATCTAATTCTCATTTACAACTTAGATTCATAATAAATACTTTGTCATTTATTAGTTTCAAACATCAAGGGGGAGTTACAACTCTGCCTTAGTGTAAAAAGTGTTGCTTTAACTTATAACATTCCGCTGTGCTTATAAACTGATTTACAAGGACTTGCTAAACACTTAAGTGTCAAGATAGCAAGTTCTTACTTAGCAAAAAGAGCAAACTGATCCAACAATTGGTATCAGAGCATTGGTTTATCTGATCACATATCAATCTAACAAATTGAGAATCAGACACAAAGCTCTTATTTGATATTCAATAAAAAGATCAAAAGTTCACTTTTTATCAATATCCATCACTTAAAAGAGTCATCAGACAAATCTATACTCTTTAAAAATGGATCCACATAATACTGGTTCTGCCACCAAACCTGCCATGCTTGTGAGAAATGAGTACAATATATGGCAAAAGAGAATGGCACATACCTTGTCACAAACCAACACAGGTTGTTGGAGATCTGTGATATATGGTCCACACAAACTAGTAAATATAAATCTTGAAACTAAAGAAGGGATTCCTAAGGATCCCAAAGACTATACAGATGAGGATTTCCTAAAACTTGAGCTAGATGCTAAGGCATTCTCTATGTTGGCAATGGCTCTCCCAAATGAAATATACTCTGGCCTTTTACATTGTGAAAGTGCCAAAGAACTTTGGGACTGTCTTAAAGAACAGTTTGGAGGAACTGAAGAGGTGATTGCCAACACCAGAGAAATTTTGGCTCAACAATATGAAACATTTGCTTATATTAATGGGGAGACTTTGACACAACAATTTGAAAGATTCTCCTCATTAATCTCTGAGCTAAAGTTAAATGGTCAGACCTATACAACAGTATCTATGTTACATAGATTTTTAAGGTCTCTACCTGACAAATGGGAAACTTACTCCATTGTCTTAAGATCCTCACCAGATTTTAGCTCCCTCACTCTTACAAAACTCCATGGGAGACTACTTACTTTTGAGAGAGAAATCGATCAAAAGAAGAAATTACAAACTTCTGGTAAAACTGCTGATGACTACCTACCAGGTAGTACAGCACTTTTGGGACAAGATTCACCAACTTGTTCCTATGGATCTTATGACAATATTGACATAACCACTGGGATCTCATCAGAAAGATCTTTCCCAGGTTATGACAATGATGACCAAAGTCAAACTGCTGATAATCTATGTTTTATCATGGATGATTTGAAAAATTTTAGCAGTGATGACTTAGAAGAAATGGACATATTACACCAACTGGCCATGCTAAGCATTAAAACTAACAAGTTTTATAAAAGGTCAGGAAGGAAATTTCCAGGATTGACCAGTAATACAAAAATTGGTTTTGACAAATCTAAACTGAGATGTCACAAGTGTCAGAAGTTGGGACACTTTGCTAGAGAGTGTAGAAGCTCTAGCTTTAACCAATCACAATCTGGAAATAACTATAACCCCAATTATAATAGGAACAATGGAACTCAAGGGAGTGCTCATTTTGTACAGGCACAAGCTCCTCAACAGCAATATATGCCTCAAGTACAATATGTTCAAGTGCCTGCTCAACAGATGCAGTGCCAACAATCAATCCCTCCCTTTCCAGCTGCTCAACTTCCTCCACAACCTCAACAACCCCCTCAACAAAGTCTCTTTACCTCGGGGTATGTTTACTGGAGCAGTCTCCCTTATGACACCACAGAGTGCAATCCTGGCAGAAAGAACTTTGCCTTAATGGCATTTGAAGGCTGTACCTCAAAATCTGCATTGTCTCAGGTATCAAAAGAATCTTTGACAAAACTATGCTCAAACTCTTGCAAAGAAACTTTTGCTCTCATAAGAGAGACAAACGTGCACCTACAAGGCAAAGCCAATGATTTAGAAAGAAAATACACACAGATAAAATATGATTTAGAAAGAAAACTGTGTGCTAAAACAAAAGAGGTTTCTAAATTAACTGACTCTGCTATTGAAACCCAAGCACAAATCAAAATGATGCTAAATGACCTGGGAGATGTCAGACAAGAGCTTGCTGACACCAGGATCACTTGTGAAAAATGGGTGGAATCTTGTAGGGGGTATCAACTACTGCTAAACAAACAAAGTGCTTCAAATGTTAAGTTTGGCATAGGATACCATCATGTTGAAACACCAACAGATTTTTCTCCCAAAACTACTGAAGATGGGAAAAGAATTGTTTCAAATGAAACTTCTGAAGGGAAAGAATGCACATCTTTCCATGAAAACTTTCTAAACAGAAATCCTGGCATTTTTAAAGAAAGTACTTCAGAAGTATTTACAAAAACTGACAACAAGCCATCAGTAGTTTCATCTACTTCAGGAGTTGAGACCCTGAAAACTACTGATGAGAAAAATCTTTTCACAACTGTCAGAAATTTGCCTTTAGATCAAAAACAAAAGGCAAAAGAATGTGAAATTTGTGGCCTGTTCAACCACAAAACTGAATTTTGTAGATACAGAAAAGGAATTCAGTTCAATCAAAAATTTAAACAACAGGTTGTGGGAAATCAAATCAGAAATGATTATGAAAAAGTCTTTAAACCCAAGAAACAACAACCTGAAAACACCTTTTGTCAGAAAAAGATAAAATCTCAACCAAAATCTTTTTCTCAAAATTCCTTGTCAGTAGTTAAACCAGAATCATCAGCAGTTTCACAAACTGCTGAGATTCAAAATCTAAAGAACATGGTAGAACTACTGATGACCAAGGTTGATGGTGGTCCTAAAAAGGATACCACCATGGTTCTTAATGAAAAATCCATTGCCAAAAAGACATGGATTTCTCAACCTGGTCAAGAACAAACTGTAACTGTTCTCAAGAGCAAACCCAAAGCCAAATAGGCTTGGGTTTCCAAATCTAACTAATTTGCTTTTATGTGCAGAGAGTTTCCAGGGGCTTAAACAGCATTTGGTATGTTGATAGTGGAGGCTCTATGCACATGACTGGATGCAGATACCTGATAAACAACTTTATCAGCCAAAGAGAAGGATCTGTATCCTTTGGGAACAATGCTAAGGGATATGTGCTAGGACATGGCAATGTCTCCTCTGGCAAAATACAGTTTGACAAGGTCAATCTGGTGGAAAACCTTGAATACAACTTGCTGAGTGTGTCACAAATGTGTGATAAAGGATATTCTTCCTTTTTCACAAAGACAGCTTGCAAGATCATCTCACCAGAAGGCCAGAAGTTGATTGAGAAGATTATAGAAGATCATACTTTGCTGATTGCCAAAAGATGTGGCAATGTCTATGCAGTGGACATTGAAAAAGACAAAGTATTGAACAACACTGCCTGTTTCTTCTCAAGGGCATCAACTTCAGAAACAGATCTCTGGCACAGGAGACTTGGCCATGTGAACTTTAAAACCATAAATAAAGTCACAAAAATGGGCTTGGTCAGAGGTCTACCCTTGAAAGTATACCAGTGTCAAGAACACTGTGTATCCTGTTTAAAGGGAAAACAGCATAAGTCCTCCTATAAGTCTATTGAAGAATCAAAAACAACTGCATGTCTTCAACTACTCCATATGGACTTATTTGGACCTGTCAAGATTATGAGCCTTGGTAAAAAGAAGTACTGCTTAGTCATCATTGATGACTACTCAAGATTCACATGGGTATTCTTCCTATTTTCCAAGGATGAGGCTGCTGAAATCATCAAGTTCTTCATTCTACAAGTAGAGAAACAATATTCTCTATCTGTCAAAACCATTAGAAGTGACAATGGGACAGAGTTCAGGAACAAAACTCTGGATGAATTCTGTTTGTCTAAAGGGATTATTAGACAATACAGTGTTCCCAGAACTCCTGAACAAAATGGTGTAGTAGAAAGGAAGAACAGAACATTGATAGAAGGAGCAAGAACAATGTTAGCTGATTCTGGACTGCCATTGTACTTTTGGGCAGAAGCAGTTAACACAGCATGTTATGTTCAGAATAGAGTTCTTGTGGTCAAGAGACATTCCAAAACTGCCTATGAAGTTCTTCATGGCATGAAGCCCCTTATCTCCTTTTTCAGGGCTTTTGGGTGTCAATGTTTCATCTTGAACATCAAGGAATCTATTTCAAAGTTTGCTGCCAAAGTTGACTCAGGTTACTTTCTTGGTTACTCTTCAACTAGAAAAGCCTACAAGGTTTTTAATTCTCACACCAGGATAGTAGAAGAAACATTGAATGTCAAGTTCAATGAGTCAAAACACACTCTTATTCCAGCACATCCTGCTGAACTCTTTGACCTTGACAACTTTCACTTTGGACCTGAAAAGACTGTTACTTCTTCCAAACCTACTTATTATGGTGATCAAAGGTTTGAAGATGAGGATCCTGCACCATGGACTCCTCAAACAGTCATTAAGTCAACTACAACACCATCAGAAGTTTTTCAAACTTCTGATCAAACAAATACTGAAGGTCAAACTCAAACATCTGCTTCAGCACCTGCAACTACTGAAGAAGCTCAAACTGCTGAACCAGATATTATAGACCTCAGTAGTTTGTTTGAAGAACAAGAGCCACCTACACCTGTCAGTGGTTTACAACAACTGATTGAACACAGAGATCATCCACTTGATCAAATCATGGGTGATATAGCTACAGGTGTTCTGACCAGAAACCAGCTCTCCAACTTTTGCCTATTCTCAGCCTTTATTTCACAGTTGGAACCAAAGAAGTACCAGGAAGCCCTCAAAGACAATAATTGGGTGCAAGCTATGCAAGATGAACTACTTCAGTTCAACAAGCAACAGGTCTGGGAAATCTGTCCCTTACCTCAAAACAAGCAACCAATTGGTACAAGATGGGTTTTCAGGAACAAACAAGATGAAGCTGGTATGATAATCAAGAACAAGGCAAGACTGGTAGTTCAAGGGTACTCTCAAGAAGAGGGAATTGACTATGATGAAACCTTTGCTCCAGTTGCAAGGCTTGAGGCCATCAGGTTATTTCTGGCCTATGCCATTTCCAACAAAATTAAAGTTTATCAAATGGATGTGAAAAGTGCATTTTTGTATGGAAAAATCAAAGAGGAGGTGTATGTCTGTCAGCCACCTGGGTTTGAGGATCCTTCTCATCCTGAGTGGGTGTACAGACTGGATAAAGCTCTTTATGGGCTCAAACAGGCTCCAAGAGCCTGGTATGATACACTCTCCACCTTTTTACTCAAAAATAACTTTACAAGAGGTGCCATTGATAAAACACTTTTCATTAAACATGTTGGAAATCATGTCTTACTTGTTCAAATTTATGTTGATGATATCATTTTTGGTTCAACAAACACAAAACTGTGTGATGATTTTAAGAAACTCATGCAATCAAAATTTGAGATGAGTACCATGGGAGAACTGCAGTACTTTCTAGGACTGCAGATCAAACAACAAACAAATGGAACTTTTATACATCAATCAAAATATGTTAAAGAATTATTGAACAAATTTTCTTTAAATGACTGTAAATCATGTTCCACTCCCATGACACCAATCACACAAGTTGAACCTGATGATCAAGGAAAACAGGTTGATCAAACCATGTACAGATGCATGATAGGTTCCCTTTTATACTTAACTGCTTCTAGACCAGATATTATGTTTTCAACATGTGTCTGTGCTAGATATCAATCAGCACCAAGGGAATCACACCTTATAGCAGTCAAAAGAATTTTCAGATATCTGAAAGGAACACCAACACTGGGAATTTGGTATCCTGCTTCAAGCAATACCAAGTTATCAGCTTTTTCAGATAGTGACTATGCAGGGTGTAAGATGACAAGGAAGTCAACATCTGGTGGTTGTCAATTCCTGGGTAACTGTCTAGTGTCATGGCAATCAAAGAAGCAAACATCTGTTGCAACTTCAACTGCTGAAGCTGAATACATTGCAGCTGCAAGTTGTACATCACAGATACAATGGCTCCAATATCAACTTCTTGATTATGGAATCAAAGAGACCAAGACACCTTTGTTTGTAGACAGCAAATCTGCCATTAGCATCATTCAAAATCCGGTACAGTTCTCAAAAACCAAACATATTGAGATTAGGTACCATTTCATAAGAGATTGCTATGAAAAAGGCAAGATTGAGGTGAAGCATGTAGCAACAGCTAATCAAATAGCTGACATCTTCACTAAGCCCCTTGACACATCAACATTTCAGAAGTTAGTATCCATGCTTGGAATGCTAAATTTGTAAGTGTTTACTTTATTTTTATTTTTATTTTTTTTATGCATATCAGTTAGAATCCAAGTTAACACTTGATTCTACCCAACTCTACATCAAACTTCTACATCAATCACTACTGTTATGCATAAAACATCAAATTTTTTTTTTTTTCTTTTTCCATCCTTGATTCCATCCTGTTTACCTTGATGGATTTCAAGTTAACCTTTTCCATCTTTTTTCTGGTTTCCACTTACAAATGACAAAAGTCTGCAACAAAACTTCTGAAAAACAAACTACTGATTAAACAAAAATCAGTATGAGAGAAACTACTGATGAACAAAAAACATCAGTATGGGATAACTTTCTGAAAAAGTGTGTAACTTCTGATAAAATAACCTTCAGAAGTTATGAATAAAGTATTTATAAAAACATTTCTCATCAGATGTTAAAACTGCTGAAGAGAAAAATGGGAACTACTGATGAAGTAATCCTTCATCAGCAGTTTAAGTCAAAAGGGCAAATTTGACTTTTCCCATCATCAGAGGTTTGACCTAATCAGTTTAAAACCTCTGATAAAGAGATTTTTAACCAAAGGCGGTTTTAAAACTTCTAATAAAGAAGATTCAAGCGGTTAAAACTTCTAATAAATACCTTTTCTACACACTTATCCTTTCAAACTCAAAAAGATCCCTCCTTCTCTCTCAAAACTCTCTCAACCTATACCTGTAAAATCCACTGTTCGATCAAAAAACCAAACCACATGGCTCTAGTTCTAAAACAGGGACACAATCAAAGAGCCTTTCTTGAAAAACAAGAAGGCTGGTCCCAATACGATGAGATCATTGATCTGGTCGTCAAATCCCAATACTTTACTGCTCTCACAATAAACCCACCAATTCACACTGAAACTCTGAATGAGTTCTGGGCAAATGCTGAGACGGTTACAATGGGTGGTGAGGTCATTTCCCTCAACTCAAAGATAAAAGGGAAACAACTGACCATCACACCGGCCACACTAGCAACAAGACTGGGTCTGGATGATGTAACTGCCCCTGACCATGTTGCTAACACTGATATTCATCTAACCATGACTGAGTGTGGTTATCAAGGTACTCTCTCCCATGCTACAATATTCAAAAAATATTTTGAACCAAAATACAAACTTTTGTTTCATTATATTATTATGTGTTTGAGTCCAAAAACAGGGTCTTATGACCAGATGCCCTCCACTTTTCAACCAATATTTCATTCCATTGTGAATGAAACTAAATTCAGGGCATCAAAACTATTTTTCAATGAGTTGGTGTTACATCACAATAATACCAAGAAAAAGTTTTTGTTGTACCCAAGGTTCATTATGCAATGCATAATAGGGGAACTGGGTAATGAAGTGCTTGTGGGAAAAATTTCAACTTTAAACCCTTTAACATCACAAGCATACTCAAGACTTAACAAACCGGCTGCCTGGCCAGAAGATGATCAGGGAGAACAACAACAAGTCCCCCTGAAGCCCACATCTTCCAAACTCACACCACCAAAAGCCAAAAAGCCCAAGCCAACAAAAACTGCACCCCACCAACCCAAAAGAAAAGCTGTTTAGGAGGTTGAGATGCCTGAACATGCTCATGAGCATTCTGCTCTTCAAATAGTTGAGACTGAAACACCCTCTCAGTCTCATCCATCTCAAACCCCACCAAGAGCACCAATATCTGTTCAATTCAAAAGAAAAAGACTTAGAAAAACATATCAAACTCACTCTTCTTTTGAAACTGCTGAACAACAACCTATTGCCCAAACTACTGAACCAACCCCACAAATTTCTGAACAAGAGGCAATAGAAATTGCCAAACTTCTCTCTGGGCTAAAAGAAAATGTCCCATCTGATCATGTCAGTCCCCATCAACCACAACAAACAGGGGACATAACTACTACATCAGACATGGATGTGGACATCACTAGCCCTATCCCAAGAGATGAGGGTGGACCAGAGTCTTTAAGCCCAATTTTAGAGACTCTTGGGGCATCTGAGGCTGCTACTACTCAGTTACCACCCAGTGGTGGATCTGAGGACAGAAGTAACATAGCTAAGACCTCAGATGTGGCAACTACTGATAAAGGCTTAATGCCTGAAGTAGGAAATCCTCAGTACCAAGAAACAGAGGTTCATGAGAGAACTGAGTTGGGCTCAGCTCATGATTTAACTGAGACAGTCCTCACTGAGGGCAACATCAGGGATTCAGATGATTCCATTAGTTTGGATGATGTTTCACCAACTCCAACTACTGAATTGACGGCACTTTTTGAAGGTCCTGTTGCAAAGGTATCCAGGCTCAAGAAGCCAGTCACCTCTGCACAGGTTAAAGCCCACTCAATCCCTAAAACCCCTAGAGTGGCATCCTCTGTACAACATGAGGATCTCCCAAAAACACCCCCTTCACAACAAATGCCTACCCAATTCCCTGGGCAAACAAGCATAGACCTGAACCAGCTATGCAGCCCAGAGGGTCCCCTGTACCACATGATGAATACACTCATCAGAAATCACTTCCAAACATATACAGCTGACTTGGAGCTGTCCATCAAGAACCAATTTGGAGTGATCAAGACCAAGATGAACGATCTGTCCAACAAAATAGACTTCAACAGCCAGCAGATTGCTCATCTTCAAGGACAATTCTCCCAACCCTCTGCTTCAAGGGTTAAAATTGATGAATCCAAAAAGGGGGAGAAGATCAGGGAACCTAAGGAGTCATTCCAAGCTAGGATAAAGGCAAGAGTGGCACTCCTTGAAAGAGATCAGAAAGATCAGGACAGGAAAGAAAAATTGGCCAAACAGTTTGGTGTCTCAATTGAAGAAATTGAAGCTGCAGAGAAAGAAGATGAGACCCAAAGTTCTGAAGATTCCCTAAGGCATAATGAAGAAACTTCTGATGACCAAACTTCTGATGAAGAATCAGAAAGTACTGAAGACAATCCTTCAGTAGCTGACAAACCATCAGCAGTTGTCAGCACATCAGAAGTTAACACTTCCCAACCTCAAACCACTGAACCTTCCAGAACCACTGCTCCCATTCAACCAATATCTGATCCCATCAGGCCTACATCTGTTACAACAATGACTGTATTAAACCCTTCTCCTATCTCTCAATCAGCTGAACTATTAGAGAAGAGCTTAATTGCAGCCAACAAGAAGGCCAGAGAAGATCAGATTTGGAAATCTCTGGAAGAAAGGGATGATTTGGACTTAAGCCATGAAGAAAAACTTCAGGCTTATGCAACTGAACTACAAAGGCAGGCTAGCCTTGATGAGATTGCTGAACAGGATAAAAGACAACAACTGGTGTCTTATATTACCAAGAACAGCAAGACTAAAGCCTTTACACTCAAAGGACTCTCTATGCAAGAGCTGACAAGAAGAGCACAACTGCTTGCAGACAAAATGGCCACAAGCAAAGATGGAAAGGCCAAGAGAGCCCAGATAATAGAAGAGCTAGTAGCAGAAGGATATGGTTCAAAAGCCTCTGTATCCAGATGGAAAGAAGAAAGACTAATGGATACATATAGAAAATACTTGGCTGCCAAGGCTGCAAATCCTGAGAAGTTTCAAACTGCTGATCCTTCAAGATCAGTAGTTAGAACTTCTGGTGCATACAAAAGATCTGCTACTCAGAAGAAGAAGGCAGAGGACAATGTCAAAACTGATTTCAAAATGGTACTACTTGAAGGAAGTTCAATAGTCCATTCAGATTTTGACATTGAGGAGAAACCTCTGTTGACACAATTCAGGGATCCTTCCACTTTTGCTTATCAAATACAAAAGACCATCAAAGAAAAGATGCATACCAAAGTAGTGACTGAACACCATCTCCCAACTGTTCAGATGCCTGATATGCAACAACAACAAGGAAGAGAATCCCACCTGAGGCTATCTGAAACTGAAGACATCCAGCACTCAGGACCATCAACCCAAGGGACAAGTCTGGTTCCCTATTCTTCTGACTTTAACAAGTCAAAGATCCCTATCATCAGATGGTCACTTACTGATAACAACTCAGTACTATTGACAAGAAAAGACTTCTCAAGCAGGGCTTACAAGAAAATCAGTGATCTGAAGAAACTGTCAACACAAGACCTGCTCACAATTCAACATCTAGAACCACAGAGAGGATCTCTATCTGATGATCAGTACAACCAGCTCAAGAACACCATGTACAAAGAGATATGGAAGATTGTTCAAGACAGAAGAAACACATAAGGAATTAGTAAGGTTTTGGCTTCATCAATCCAGGGGGAGATTGTTAGGACAAAGAGGATTGGTGAAACCACTTTTGTAAACCTTAGTCTAATTCACTTCTGTCATTTTTGGCTAAGTATAGAAGTACTGAAGAGAAGACAAGAAACTGCTGATTAGAAGATATGAAGAAGTGCTGAAGTTGCAGAAGTTCTGAAGTCCAAACCAGACAAGTTCACTTCAGAAGTACTGAAGACAAAACTACTCTTCAGTAGTTGTCCTTCATCAGCACTTAGCAATAGATATTTCCCACCGCCTTTTTGCATCAGTAGTTTGTTGTTTAATATTACTTTTAGCTGTATTTGTTTCTTTCAATGTTGCAACTTGTGCAACTTGTCACTGTAGTTTCTGTGCTTGCTTTTTAGGCAAGATACATGCATGTAATCGTCTATAAATAGAAGGCTTCAACCTTCTATTTTAGACATTGATTTTTAACAAAAAAATCCTTCAAACACTCTCATTGTTATATTCCATTTCTGTATTTATTGTGAATCTTTCTAAGTATCTAATTCTCATTTACAACTTAGATTCATAATAAATACTTTGTCATTTATTAGTTTCAAACATCAAGGGGGAGTTACAACTCTGCCTTAGTGTAAAAAGTGTTGCTTTAACTTATAACATTCCGCTGTGCTTATAAACTGATTTACAAGGACTTGCTAAACACTTAAGTGTCAAGATAGCAAGTTCTTACTTAGCAAAAAGAGCAAACTGATCCAACAGTACAGTCACGACTCAGACCATAATTTAAGTAACTTTTGGAATCCAGGTCTTTTTTAGTTTTAATCTGTCGTGATTTTCACCCAAAACTGACTCTTGTCTTTTCCAAGTTTTTGTGGCCTTAACAAAACTTCTTATAGTTTCTTGAAGATCTTTAAATTGAACTGAAAAAGATTTTTGGGTATTGGTATCACTTTGTGGTTTGGGTTGCAAGTGACACTTCTTAACCACATGTCCCTCATTTCCACATCTAAAGCATTTAGAGTGTTTAGGTTTGATCTTTGAAGAAGATCTGGATGATGATGGTTGTGATGTTCTTCTCTTGTCGTTGCTTGAGTTGGGGCTGTCTGTTGAACATGCTTCATCACTGTTGTTGTTGCTTGATTCTTCATTTGTGTTGCATTCTGGCTCGCTGATGTCACTTTCTGTATCACTCTGTGATTCTTCAGAAGTTGTGTTATCTGTTTCACTTTGTGATTCTTCAGAGCATGACATATCTGTTGATGATGGTGTAAACTCTGGAATTTCTTCAGTAAGAAATTTCCCAAACCTGTTTCTTTTTAGTTCTGGAACAAATGGAGATGGTCTATATACATTTTCATTATCAGAGAATGCATCATTAAGATCAACACAAACAGGCATAACATTTTCAACACAAACATCCGATCGTTTGATAGGATTCATCCTATCATTTGGGTCCACAAAACCCTTGAAATCAAGTTTAGAAGTTAAAGTAATACAGTCATCCGGCCTAGATAAACTATTACAGTTATCCATCCTAGATAAACTATTACAGTCATCCAAATTAGTTAAATTATTATAGTCATCCGAATTCAAAGAAGTGTTTGACTTATCATGGTTCCAGATGAACCAATTCACTGTAGAGTAATTGGCACCTAGGTGACCTAACCCCATTGTTTGACCACCACAACTTTCATCATCGTCCACCTGATCCTGTTGGGTCATATCTGCACTACTTTTACTTATATTATAGTGTGACTCAGACGTGACACATTCTTTTTTCGAAAAGATCATTTTTTGGATGTGGTTTTGGAATGGGTATATATTCACTTTTGCTCAAGGGTAAAAATAGAGATTTTACAATTCCCTTTTTATCCTTATACCCAATTCCATCTTTGACGAAAGATTTCCTTGAACAATCAAGGATATCAGTATGAGCATGCTTGCTTACGTTCCATTTGTCCACAACAATTTGGAGATGATTTGTTTCATTTCTAGATTTTTCTAGTTTTTCAGTTAAGTCATTTATTAAAAAATCTTTTCTGAGAACAAATTCTTTTAGAGTATGCATTTCAGCTATTGTTGCATTTAACTTTCGCTGATAAGCTAACTCATTTTCTTTCATTTCAATATTGATTTTTCGTATGTCATCCATTTCTCTTAAAATTCTCCTATTGTGGGACAAACAGTAAGCAACGGCTGTAACACACCTTGGTGAGCACAGCTTTGATTTTATTTCGAGCGGGATACTTACCAGGTCTCTCTCCTCAACCTTCTTCTGCATGCTCTGTGGTTGTTGATCATCCTTGCTTGTGGAAGTCTTTTCAGCGACTAAAGCTTCCTCAACAGGAGTTTCCTTGCCCTTGTCCTCACTTAACACACCTCTTAAACCAGCCTTCTCCATCCCTTCACCTTTTGGCATCTCAGCTGATGACCCTTCCAAGGAACTCACACCAAATGTTGATTTTGTGCAAATTTTCGCCATCAATGCCTTATTTACTTCAGCCTCTGCCACAGCAACCTCTTCACCCCAATCAAAGTCTTGAACCACAAGCGCCTTCTGCTGGTTGGCTTCTCCTCCATCTGTAATTGCCACCATCCTCTTTGCTGGTTTAACTTCAGCTTGATTTAAGGTTGGACACTCATACTTGAAGTGTCCAAGAGTTTTGCAATTGTAGCACCTGATCTTTAATTTATCAAACCCAGCCTTTCCCAATCCAACCCTTCGACCTGTTCTATCCTGGAATCTCTTAACCCTGAGAGTAATCATGGCCATTTGCCATTTCAGGTCCATCTCCTCCATGTCATCGGGATCCACTTGATACATATCTTCAGGGCTCATCATGTCATTTTTCAGATCACCTGTCTTTAAAGCTTCAAAGCTGGTCATGAAGGCGTTGAAGAGTTCAACGTGTTCATTAGCAAGTTTTGTTTGTTGAGGATTGAGAGTTGGAGGTTGAGGATTCTTGCCACTGGGTTGAGAGTATGGAACGGTCGTTCCTGAACTGGAGCCACCACCAATCATTCCATCAGCATACACCTGAGAAGAGCTTGAACCCATGGTACCCACTGGAGTCATTAAAGCCAAGTTTTTCATTGCAGTGATGGGTACTTCCTTTGGATTGGTCTGATTCATCTCTCTCTTTGTAATGTCCATCTCAAAGGACTTCAATGTGTTGATGAGATCAGCCAAGGTAGACTGGGCGTCAAGATATTCTTTTCTGATTAGCATACACTGGATGCTCCATTCTTTTGGCAATGAATCTAGCAGCTTCTTGATAGAATTTCTGTTGTTCACAGGAATTCCAGCCTTCTTCATCTTTGTCAGCATGCTCATGAACCTATCAATGTGCGAGCTCAAACTTTCCCCACGAATACTGCCAAACATGTCATATTCTTTTTGCACCATGTCTTGCTTGTATTGGCGCATCTCTTCGTTCCCTTCATAGTATTCATTCAATGCAAACCATAGATCATGTTGTAACAACCGGCAAAATTAAGGTAATTCCGTACTAATTAATTAAACGCAATTAACGTAATTAAACGTAATTATGTGCTGATTATTTAATTGAGGCCTTAGAAATATAGAAGTTCCCAAATAGTGCATAGGAATGCATAATTTTAATAGCAAAGCATGATAGGATCATGCGCAAGCAAAACTATCCGGTATGGACACTGGCGATTACCCGGTAAAACTTAAATAAGCGAAACGAACTCCGGACACCCGGAATATAAAATAAATAATATTTTCACAAAATATAATGAGTTTTGGAAACCCAAAGCCATACGTGAAAGCTTATTGTACAAATCTCCCGGTAACGAATAAAGTGCGCGTACCGCACCCGATACGCGCGTAGCACGTAATTTCACCCGGCAAAAGCCAAAATAAATTATCAGTAATTTAACTGGACAAAATTTAATGAATATTAACGGTATTTTAATATTTAGGTGACACACGGTTAAAAACCCGAGAATACCCGGGCGGTACCCGAAAGAAATTAACTTAAACATAATATGGAGTATTATTTAGCAAAGTGGACCCCACCAACCACCCTATAGGGGCCGGCCAAGGGCCCACTCAAGTGAAGATTACTTGAGTTTTCTTGTAAAAATCCATAATATTATTGCAAATGATTAGATTGCATGCAAAAGTATTGGGTAGAAGATTAACCAACTCACCACCTCCCTCTCTCTCTCTAAACTCGGCCCAAACACCCTCCCACATAATCCCCAAGATTTTTTTTTATATCTCTCACAAATCTTCCATAATCTCACTCAAAGATCATCAACCAATCCAAGCAAGATACACATGATCTTTGGAAGATTGAGAAGGATAATATAACCCACTTGAAGAACACTTGAAGAAATCACAAAAATTCTTCCTCTTCTTCTTCTTGTTGGCCGTAAGTTTCACCCCCACATTAAACATTTCTCTTTCAAATTTTATACCTCTAAATCATCTCTAAATCATCATTCTTCAAAACCCCTTGTGTGTGTTCAAGAGCTTGGAGCTTAACCCACTTGGAAGAACACATTAAACCTCACCCAAATCCAAGATCCTTGTCTTCCCTAGCCTTGAGCTAGTAGTAAGTATTACATTGTTTTATTTCTTAAATGTTCATGTTTTGTGCTATGGAAAGCAAGTTGTACATTAATGGGTAATAAAATGGATTTTATTAAGTTTTGTTAGAATAATAATGGATGAACATTAATATGGGTAAATCTTGGATTTAATATTATTAATATGATATTTAATGAGAATGTAGAAATATGAACATACTCTTGAGTGAGATGATGATTGGAACATGATTTTTGAGAAAGACTTGGATATGATCAAGGATGGTCTTAATCATCATAGGATGATATATTAATGACAAAAATGAATTAAAATGGGTTAAATAAACATAGATGAAAAGTTTCCATATTCAAAGTCCACTCACTTGAATAAGTGAAAAATTGATGTTTTGGATTAAAGAATGGAACAAACATGTAAATAGCATCTAGGATGGATTATAAGATCATTAAAAGTAAAATGAAGTAAAAACAATTAAGCATCAAGAAAATGGATCTTCAAAGTCCACTAATTTAAGTGAAAAATGCTAACTTTGGAAGTTAGAGTAGAAAAATGCAACAATTGAAAGATAAGGGATTAATGTTGTAACTTTGAAAGTTAGAGGACTAAAATGAATATTTTGGAAACTATTAGTCCAAAAACCCAATAACGGAAAGTTTGGTGTCAAAAGTATAAGTAATAATTTTCCAAGGTTGATTTGATAAATACTAGTAACATACTTGGGCATTTTGTATAAAAAGTGTACTTTTATAAAGATGGAAGTGTATAAAAATAAAAGGAGTAACACAAGGATTTTATAAAATAAGATTTTATAAAATAAAAACTTGGGAAGACTTGTACAAAAATGGATACTTTTATATAAATGGGAATATAAAAGTATCGGAAACATTTTTGGGTTACAAGTTGGACAAGTTGGGCTAAAACATACAAGTATATTTTTCCAAGAAATAAACGTTCGGAATCGGAAGTAGGAATAATACTTCCATACGAACGCGCAATGGAAACAAATATGAAAAACGCTAACTAACGAACTTAGTTACACGAACTAACGTAAACGGACATATGAGAAAAATGCCATTACGACAAGATAAAAATATACATATATATTTTAAGGAAATAAAATATATATAGCAAGGGTGAAACGTGCGAAACACTTTCCTAAGTGTAGAAAGAATATTCGTGGGAAAGGAAAACACAACGTAACGAATTAAAAACGCTAAACGACACATGAACTTAACGAGTAGTATCCACGCGATGGTATATGTACATATGCTCGTTTTCGACGAAATTCTAGTATATCTATTTGAATGGGAAAATAGATATGCGAGAAGGAAAACCGAGACGAGTAGGTGAAATATATCTACGAACGTGTGAATACCGACAAGATCCTAGTACATTTATTTAAATGGGAAAATAAATGTACGGTGTGGTGAGTCTAGTCGGGCGTTAAGAATATATTACCAAACGACAAGAACTTAGCATATTTATTTAAATGGGAAAATAAATATGTGGCAAAGTGAGTCGGGTCGGATAATAAGAAATCACATTATATCGAGCGAAGCGATCCTAAGTATAATTATTTAAATGGGAAAATAATTATACGTTGGGTAGAGTCGCGTCAAGTATAATATTGTACAAGTCACAAAGAATATTAATACGAATAATACATGACTTGTAAGGAAAGGGTAATCCATCGCCATTGAACCTAGGATACGAAACTATTAAACGGGAATTGGGATAAAGACGTGGTCGGGAAGTTGGGTGTACAACTTGCCAAGGCACATACACCATAGGTGTAGTGACTTATACGCCTAGAACATTTGTAGGTGCGGGATCACAAACCTTACTATTTTCTTCTTTGAGCCGAGCACAGTTACAGGTGAGTCTCACGGCCCCATTTCTAAACTATTTAACGTTTTTACGGGGGAAAGATATGTTAGGATTGTATGACGGGTTGGATACTTGAGTAAAGATCGCCACTCGGGGTTGAGACCTCCCCACTATAATCATTAATTCAGGAAAGAGAAACCAAAGGAATATTTGGATAGTACTATTGGTGCCTGACAAGGCCCACCCCTAATCGATAGCGTCGATTATGCATCGGCGTATGCCTGGGGTGCACGTATTCTGAAAGCAAGTCGTAGGAATACCGAGTAACGACTTGGGGCGGGGGCATTATTAATTGTCTTGGTTTGGTTATAGGCTCAAGTAAATTGTAGGACTTTGCAACTCCTATAAATGTCATAACAAGGATATTCCCATTTAATAAAGTTTTATTAAATCAAAACCTGTGAACTCACCAATATTTATATATTGACGATTTTCAAACATATCTTTCAGGTAATTGAATGATGAAGGTTAGCATGGCAAGCAGGGTCGGGGGTATCTCCAAGTTGGGCGTTGGGAATGTCGTAAAAGGGTCTCATCTCTTTATTCCATGGACTTAGGGATAAAGGGAGGAGCCTCCTTATTAATTTCAAAAACAATTTATGATTATGTACGAACAATTTGACATGATTATTGGCGTTGAATAAATGCCCGTTTGTTTAATTACTATTGTGGTTTGCATTAATCTTGGCTTAATACTTTTGAACCGTCGCGCCACGTGTTTCCGCCATAGGCGTGGTGTGACACATGTGCCGTGCCATACTCTTCAAACATGTTGTAAACATCGTTAGATAGGGCCATGGTTAGAGCACCATAAGCCTTGTGATCTCTTTGGAGTAATTGTTTGTCAGCATCGGTGTAGGTGGTTGGATCAGGGTTGAATTCTTCCCCAGTGGCAGTGGTTCTCATGGGAATGTGTGGGCCCAACTGGATGGAGTTCCATTGGGTGAAGTCTGTGACGTAAAAGAATGACCTCATTCTGTTCTTCCAAGTCCCATAATCTTCAGCACCTTTTAACTTAGGTACTCTGGTAGTGGTTCCGGTTTCAAGGTCTTGTTGTGTGATAGGGTTAACAGTTGATTGATTATTGTTACCAGCCATGATTTAGATGAATTTTAGGAATGTGGTTTAACAGATTTTAGTTATCGGTCCAGAAAATTGTCCAAGTCCGTAAGTACACAGCTAAGTTCGCAGCTAAGTACGCAGTTAAGTTCACACTTAAGTTCACAGCAGTCTGGATAAGTATGCAGCAACCTGTAAGAATATAAACAGCCTTGTCAAGTTGTAGTCTTTGTTAAGTGTGCAGCTCGGAAGTATACGTGTGGCTATGCTTCTTGATAAGTGCGCAGATCAGTCAACACTTGGGCATTATAAGTGCTCAGTGTTTAATGATCAGCCTGCGTACTAAAATAAGTGCGCAGACTCACTTAAACTCTCGTTTAAGATTTTAAGTTCGCAGAAACCCTAGCCAAGTACTCAAGACTACACCTTCAGTAAGTGCGCACAAATCCAAGATTTCTGTTTAAGTACGCAGAAACCCTAGATAAGTACTCAAGACAATGAGATGCAATAAGTGCGCAGAATCCAATTAGAATGCAACAAGTGCGCATAAATTCAATTAAAATGCAACAAGTGCGCAGAAACCCTAGCTGCGTACTATAATAACAAGTTTAAGTACTCACAGTCACAAGTATGCAATATATGATCCAAGTACTCAAACTAAGAAACAAGTGCTCAACTTATGAGATAAGTGCGCAGGATATATGAAATAAGTGCGCAAAAACGAGCTGTAACAAACATAAAACTCAGCTGAATCCTTTCCAAACCATTTTCTGATCAAAATAACATACTTTAATCATTTAGAAACACATTTTTCACGAAATTTAAAGCCAAAATATAAGAAAACACCTAAATTTTAAAGTTTACAAAGAAAATAATCTTGATAATAAAAACTAACAAGATGAGGGTTTTGGTATCTTAAAGTAGATACAATCTAGAGCACTGAGGCTCTGATACCAAATTGTAAGTCCCAAATACTAGATCTTGTAAGTGCACAGATTGTTATCACTTAGAAACACCTATGAATTAGGTGTTTTAAGTGACTAATCTTCTACAATAAAAGAAACTAGATGAATATTGTAAGAACCGACACACAAGATGAATAATACGATAATTCCATTGATGATTTAACACTGATGAACCATGGATTACAGCAAGTACGCACCTATCTTGTGCTAACAAAAGATAATGACCAAAACCCTAACCCCAATGTTGCACACACACAAGCTTTATATAGGAAGCTCACTGGGCCTGCGCACTTAGCTTAAGTGCGCAGAGCCCGTTAAGTTAAGTGCGCAGATTAGGGTTTAGGCAACCAAACTATGCTATAATTACATATTAAGTCCTTCAACTATAAAGCTATACATTATACTATCAAACGTCTCTAATCTGGTAACTGTGGTCTCAATATAACCCAACACAGAAACCTTTAATGGTTACATTGTTCAACCAAGATCTAAGTATATCATCAATATGTTAGAGAACATCAGGGTAGTAGTTATGACGAGGCTCACTACATTGAAACAAGAAATAGCTAATGAGGATGTCATTGTGTGTCCAAAAATACAAGAGAAGCTTGAGCTAGAGAAATCATAGGCCTATCATTGTGAGGTTTTTCCATCATCATTGAATGTGTTCCAAGTGAGGGATTATGATGATGTTTCTATAGACCTGATGAAGAGAACTTGCAGCTGTAAAAAATGGGATTTGACAGGTATACCTTGTAAGCATGTATGTGCTGTAGCAGGATTTTTAAACAAGAATGTTGAGGAGTATGTTGTTGACTGTTATCATAAGGACACATTCATGAAGACATATGAGTACACCATTCCACCCTTTCCTAGTGAGAAATACTGACCACTTGTTGATTTTCCCCTCGACCCTCCTCCCATCAAGAGTCAACCAGGCAGACCAAAGAAGAACATGAAAAGGGATCCACATGAAAATCCTAAGAAAAAAGGGAAGTTGACTAAGCATGGTTCTAAGATGAGTTGCAATAATTGTGATGGAAAGGGAGATAACAAGAGAAATTGTAAGAAAAAGGGTAAAAGACCACTTGAAACTGGTAGTGGTAGTAAGAATCCAAGGGGAAGGCCAAAGAAGCCAAGAGTGCAAGCTAGTCAATCAACAGAACCTAGTCAAGTTACCCAACAGGCCAGTCAAGGTAGTCAAGATCCAAGTCAGCAAAAGAAGTCAAAGAAAAAGCCACTTTCAAAGTCAAAGCTTAAGAGGATGGCTAAATGATGTTGTTTTATGTTTATGCTATTTTTGATGTTTATGTTGGCTTAAACTCTATGTATTTTGCTACTTTGGTCACTTATGTTTATGTTGGTTTAAGTATGTTATGTTGGTTTAAGGGTCATGTATTTTGGTACATTAATTGTAGTAATGGTTTCATGGCTTGTTTATGTTACAGTTTTTGCTGAATATTGTTCTAAGTATGTTGCAGCTTATGATTACTGACCCATTTGACTGTTTTGACAATTTTGACATTAATTACAGTATATTGCAGCTTGTGTTGATTATTGTTCATGGCAGTTTTGATAGGTTTGGGGTATTGACCCATTTGGTCTAAAGACTGTTTTGTGTTGAATATGGGGTATTGGCCCATTTTGGGGTATTGACATGGTCTGCACATATTCAATGTTACACAACATTCACCAAAATTTGCTCTGCACATATTGACATGTCTAGTATGCACAACACATTTAACATTGAAAACAACTACTAAACCATTAAATAGAGGTTTACATTACATAAAGTCAAACAAGTACAAAGGTCAACCATATTGCCAAGACAACAACTACAAACCCTAATACATTTTCCCTACTTAAGACATTCTTCTTAATTGACAACTTCTCTTTCAATCTTGTATTCTCCTCTTGCAAAATTTTGTTTTGTAACTCCAAATTTTCCATTTTCAACTCTTGATAACTGGTTACAGTATCTCCCAAATCTTCTGATCTTAGCACTTTGTCTACGTCAGCCTTCCACATAAAGGACTTGCAATCACTCCTCTATAATAACCAATAAAGAAAAAAATCAGAATTTGAAAGAGGAATGAATTAGATGTTCAAATTATAATAACTTACCGGCCATAGAGGGCATCCATAAAACTTCTGCCCAATTCGTGCGTTGTTACGACCTACAATTCAAAGGATTGCAACCTTGTCGTGGTTGCAATAGACATTTCCATCCAAATCAAGTTTAAAAATTTTAGGGTTCTTGTCTGGGTTACGTGAAGAAGACGACAATGAGCTCATTATGTGATTTAGGGGTTTGATTTTGATGTTAGGGTTTTGAGTTGAAGATTTGTTAGGGTTCTTGTTGGGTCTTTGATTTTGGGGGTGTTATGGTTTTTTGTTTTGATCGTTTATGTCTCTATATAAAGTGATAATAAGGATATAATAATAATAATAATAAAATGTCACGTCATCTAAGTTGTACACGTCAGCAAGTCCAGTCAGCATCCATGTCAGCAGGAACTAACCCAGTTAGTCCTCTGTTAAAAAAAGGTTTACCAGAGGCCAAAAGTTTGAAAGTTGTGATTATTATTGGGAATTTTTGAAGTAGAGATTATTATCGGCCAACAGGTGAAACTTGGGATTATTAAAATCCAATACCCCTTTTTTTAAATATATGGACCAATGGAAAGGGGTGTTTTGGGTTGTCTTGGTCTGTTAAGGATGGAGCACACCGCCCCCATGAATTGTCCCAAAAATGAAGACAACCTCATTTACTTACGTGGTAGCTTATGTGGCATAGGGGACGGCCCATTTGAGCTGTCCCCATACCCAACAGCCTTAGTATACCCATTTGAGCTGTCCCCATACCCAACAACAGCCAATGTGAGGCTAGCCCACTTGATAGAGACATATGTCTCTTAGATGGGAGGTCCAATGTTCAATCCTTGGCAAGAGTGTTGTAATTTAGATTTATTGGTGTAATATATAGGAGATGTAACGTTTGCCATTCAAAAAAAAAAAAAAAACTAAACCGCAACTTCAGAAATTTAAGGCTTAACAACCTTAATAAATATAGATAATTACAAGTTCTGGATTATCTCCGGATGTATCTACACACCCCCATCCCAAAACAAATAATCGTGATCCTTTGTATTAGCAACAATCATTCCAATATAATGATAACAACAATTGATCAACAATAATATAAAAAACAAACGATATATATATATATCATAACAAACTTTTAAATAATAATAACAATTTGCTTAACAGATAACAACAACAATATATAACCCTTGAGCCTCAAGGATCATATACCCTATATAAACCCTTAAACCCTAATTCACTTAAGATATTGACTAGAAACCATGTTGCCATCCGAAACAGAAATTTCAGTAGAGTATCCGGTGGTCATATCCAAAGGAGAGCGTCAAATAAAAATAGGCACCATTGACATCTATCCTTCCATAACTTACCAGAAGTTCCAAACAATCTTGGAACAGATGATCGGTGTTTCCTATAACAATATGACCGCCTACCTAGTCGAAAACATGAGGCCGGATATTCATTACGTGTTCACCAGTGATGTTAACTTCATGCGCTTACTTGGAGACAGGAACTGTTATTTCCTTGTGACACTGAAGCGGTCAATTAGAAGAGAGTACCGCTTGTCGAAAAGTAATAGGTGGAATGGTGTTGGGTCATATCCGGTATTGTGTCAGGGTTGCAATGAAGCCGCTAGAGAGGGTGTGAAGCGGCGGTTTCACTTGTGCATTAACGATGAATCGATGATGTAGTTGAAGGGTATTTTCGGACACCGGCTGGACCAGTTTCTCGACCGATGATGTTTTGATAATCTTTTGGTTTGGTAACTTTTGTTAGGATGGTACATTGATAGGGTATAGTATATATGTTCATGTGTTTCTTTTATGCTTTAGAGTTTAGACTATGGTTAAACGTAGATTAACAAGACCGGTAAAACGTTTTGAACCAGATTTACTGCCGGTAGATAACATTTACCATTTGCTAGCTTATCCGGGTTCTTATCGTACAGGGCTCGTGGCCGGCAGCCAGTATTATTGGTCGGTATGAACTGGTATTTAAAACATTGGAATCATTTACATAAATAGTAGACTTATTATTTTAGAAATTACTTTTAGTGGGTATTGGGGAAAAAAACAAAAAATGGTGATGTATAGTTCTCAATTGGCGGCATCTAATAAATCAAACCTTGATGCCGCCAATTGATAAGTTTACATTGAAGCCGCCAATTGAGATGTGCACATTGAAGCCGCCAATTGAGATGTGCACATTGATGCCGCCAATTCATTTCTCACTTTCATTTCTTATATAAACCGAGCCTCTGCCCATTCTCTCCATCACATTCCACACCTAAACAAATACATTATAACCACAATAAAACCCCCATTTACAACACACTGTTTTCTGCGGGGATAAGCCATGCTGTGGCGTCCCTCTTTCTGGGGTCCAAGAAAGCGCGGTCTTTGGATCGGTGTTACATCCACATGAAACTACTTGGATCGATGTTACATCCACACGTGGTATAACACGTGTTGAATGCAACGTTGTCTTTGTAGTTTATAATATTTTGCCGTTGGTTGTCGGTGGTGCTCTCAATCTCCAGTCTACCAAACCCGGACATTCCAACGGCATAATTAGGGGAGTCAACTTTCCAGACAAAGGCTGTAGGGCAAGGCCATCCGGTGTTGAAGAATCACATCATGTGATTAGCGACGTCGAAGACATCGGATGATGCGGTTCTTCACCGTGCTACTCTTGTATGGCAGCCTGGGTTGACCATTGGGTACCTGTAGATTTCGTACACATGTTCAACAGATTGATTGATGTTCCCCTGTTTGATTCAGATGGGTTCCCCTGGAATGTGAGAAACGGAAACCATTGGGTACCTGTAGATTTCGTACACATGTTCAACTGATTGATTTATGTTCCCCTGATTGATTCAGATGGGTTCCCCTGGAATGTGAGAAACGAAAACTTAATGAACTCGGTAGATTGTATAGTTTGATTGAGTAGTTTGGAATTGGTGATCTCGGAAATAAATTGTCTTGTAACTCGGTAGGCTGTATAGTTTGATTGAGTAGTTTGGAAAAATAGTTGTTAAGTAAATTTGTATTATTTGTTTTAAATAAAGCTATCATTATTAACTTGCCCGTTTTCAATCGTTGGGTGGTGGTCCTTGATTCCCGTACCCATCATTATGCGGGGGATGGTAATGTAAATCACTAACATCGTTAAACATTAATAGGAGAAACAACAATACATAATCAAGTTACATGACGAGAAGTTGCTTCACAACGGCATTTGTATAGCTCATCTGCCATGTGTTGTCGATAATTCACACAAGCATCTTCGACGTCGATTTCTAGCGACAACGACTTTTTTCTCACAAGCCTATCCATCATCATACAAACCAAGACACCAGCATTATCAACCTTTCCCTTGTCTTGGGGCACATCTAATTCAACTAAACCAACAGAAATTGGTGTTTTGTCCACGCGATTAGTCTTCAGCCAGTAACGAATACGTTTTAGAAACCATTCGAAAAAAAGCCTAATCATCTCCATATAGTGAGAAACTTCGCGTCGCCTTTCGTTTCTCCATCTCTTATCAGTCCAATACTGGGTAATTACCATGTTTCTTAGATCAATTAGGATAAGCAGCCAGTCTCCCACCCCCATCGATAAAGGAAGGTAAATGCGGTCAACTTCCCAGAATGGCGGGTAGGGTTCCATTCTTCCAGCCATGTCGAGGGCAACTGAAGAATTCGAGTCCTTCATTTCATCATAGAAGGCAGGGGGTAACACTGTCCAACGTAGTTGTGAAGCAGGATCTCTTAAAAGCTTTGCTTGTCTAAGTCGCATCAGTCTTACCGTCCACGCCTCAACGTGCTGAAATCATAATAATGCATAAGGTTCGTTATTGAGTTAAGAAAATCAATTTACTTTCAAGTTAAATTAACGTGAAAATTACCGTTGCGGATAGCGCCCTGTTGGGTTGGCACCCTAGAAGTGTACCCCAAAAATTTCTGTCTAGTTTGGCGGAAATGAAGCGAGTGTAGCAAAATGGGGCATCCCCGTTTGTATAAAAGTCGACAACATCAGCAGACCAGTTGGTTCTGCACGGTTGGTTTTCTTGCGGGTTTTCTTTGGGCTTGTCTTGGTCGTTTTCGGCTGCTTTCACTTGTGGGTTACTTGAAGTCGAACCAGCCGTGAATGTTGTTGATGGCTTGCGTAAACGCCTCCAAATGTGCTCGGTCGATTTTACCGTTTTAGGAGCTGGTTGTGAACAGTAAAAGCCTTCTTCATTGTTTTCCATTGTTATATATTTCAAATATGAGTGGGTAAGAGAGAAAGAAGCTGAGTGAGTGTTGTTTGTGAATCAGCTAGCTGCTTGCTTTTAAAGAGGTGAACCCTTGTAATGGTTTGGCGGCATCTACATGAAGCCTCGTAATGGTTTAGCGGCTTCTATACCTCGTAATGGTTTGGCGGCATAATAAAAAGTTGAAGCCGCTAAATGGTTAAGCGGCTTCTACATGAAGTGGAAAATGGCCCGCGCTGACGTTTTTGGCTGTCTATACAGTCTGGCAGGGCCTGGCAGTCAGGTAACCGGACCTTCGGACGCGTTGTCCTTGGCTAGTACACGGGTGTCGCACCATGTCCGGGCCGTTTTCGGGTCTCCGGGGCCTGATCCAGGCGGCCCGAAAACGGCCAGGAGGTCATTTTTCAAAAAACCCACAAAGTGGAAAATGGCCCGGGCTGACGTTTTTGGCTGTCTATACAGTTTGGCAGGGCCTGGCAGTCAGGTAACCGGACCTTCGGACGCGTTGTCCTTGGCTAGTACACGGGTGTCGCACCATGTCCGGGCCGTTTTCGGGTCTCCGGGGCCTGATCCAGGCGGCCCGAAAACGGCCAGGAGGTCATTTTTCAAAAAACCCACAAAGTAGAAAATGGCCCGGGCTGACGTTTTTGGCTGTCTATACAGTCTGGCAGGGCCTGGCAGTCAGGTAACCGGACCTTCGGACGCGTTGTCCTTGGCTAGTACACGGGTGTCGCACCATGTCCGGGCCGTTTTCGGGTCTCCGGGGCCTGATCCAGGCGGCCCGAAAACGGCCAGGAGGTCATTTTTCAAAAAACCCACAATTCATAAATCCACAATACATAAACACATAATACATAAACACATAATACATACATCCTAATCCCAAAGAACTTATTTAAAGCTTACATAAACACATACTAAAATCCTAAATTACTTGGGAGTAGCCAGTGGTGATGGTGGTGATGGCCTGCTGGTGTAGCCTGCTGGTGGGGGGGGGGGGTGCTTGTACCTTGGTTTTGGGGGATCTGTGTACTCTCTTGCATCCGGGGGGTGGGTGCTGACAACCTTAAACGGTCCAAATCCCGTAGAGCCATGGCATAATCCACAACCCAGACCAACTCCTCTTCCGTTAACTCATCATCTGCTGGGGGAGTAGGATGACTTGTTTGAGTAGGAGCAGGAGGAGGAGTTATTTGAGTAAGAGCAGGAGGAGTTATTTGTGCAGTAGGAGGATTATAGAACGAAGGTTGTGCAGGAGTAGGAGGAGATGAAAATGATACTCTCCGTCCCCGGCGAGAGTATCGCCGGACATTTGAAGATCCGTCACATTCGTGATAACCGCCACCCATAGTTTTTAAACCCGATGAACAGAGGAAATTGTGACTTAGATTGAGACTTGATATGGTATTTATACTGGTTTGGCGGCATCATGAAAAGTTGATGCCTCAGAATGGTTTGGCGGCATCATGATGCCTTAGAATGGTTTGGCGGCATCATGATGCCTCAGAATGGTTTGGCGGCATCATGATGCCTTAGAATGGTTTGGCGGCATCATGATGCCTCAGAATGGTTTGGCGGCATCATGATGCCTTAGAATGGTTTGGCGGCATCATACAAACTTGATTCCTATTTAAGGGATACTCATCCCAATCCATCAACACACCAAAATTTCTTCTTAAACTATCTCTATATCTCTATATCTCACAAACCCAATCCATCAAATGGCTACTTTCGTTCCATACCTGGTTAGATTATACTGGGGTGGTAAGTTTTCATACGTAAACGGGGTTGTTCAAGATGATAACTCGTTGGAATCATCGAGCTTTATTATACGACAGAAGATGTCTTTTGAACAACTGGTTGAATGTGTATGTGCTCATGTTAATATCAACAAGGAAGCTGTTACTGTCAAACTCCTGCTCGGATACACTTATGCTGGGTACTCTCAAACCAGCCAAATTTTCAACAACGACGGGGTTGATATGATGGATTATTTAGCCGCTGAGAGACGTGGCGACTTTGTTGCGGAGATCTATGTTGAATGGCAACAAGACCCTCCGTTACAACAGCTTACTTTTACTAACCTGCTACGTGACGTGTCGAACGTAAATGTACCACCCTTTGGGTCTCAGCATCATTTCCCCCCAATGGAACATGATGCCGATAACGAAGTCAATGACGAGGCAGGATCCCCTATGACGGACGAAGAATGTTTACAAGAACCTCAATATGTTGCCGGTAATGACAACAATGACGGGTTTGATGAATCCGAAAGCGGAGACTCTAAAGACACGGAAGATAGTGATGACGAACAACCGGCATCAGAAGACTCTGAAGACTCCGCAAACGAGGCCGATCCTAGTCAGGCGACGACCCAACAGACACCACCAAATGACAACCTGGCTCTCCAGTTAGGTCCACGTCAACACTACGATCCTCAAGATGATGTGGAGCTAACAGATTACATGGTTCAAGAATACGAAGAGGATGAGTTCGTGTTATGGAACCCAAAAGCAGGGGACAATATCCGGCTTGGTATGTATTTCAAATCAAAAGAAGAGGTAGACCGTGCGGTTAGACAGTGGAACATCCGTCGTGGACGGGAGATGTATGTCAAGGCAAGCAAACCGAAGGTATACACGGTCGTATGTTACACCAGACACCCAAAGTTTGTAAATCCTTTCTCTAGTGGCCGCAACTGTGAGTGGCGTTGCACGGCATCGATTCGGTCTGACTCACATTACTGGCGAATTACTGTATGGGCTACAAAACACAGCTGTTATTCTTCGGCCGTACGTAATAGCAACAGAAGTTTAAAGGCAAAGGATATTGCAAGACACATCTTACCGCAGATACGTACGGACATAAAGATTAAGGTAAAACATATCCAAACCCATGTCAAGCAGGCCCTGAATGTTGATGTTTCGTATTCCAAGGCGTGGCGAGCAAGAAGAAAGGCCATAGAAACTATCTATGGTGACTGGGACAGCAATTTCAAGGAGTTACCCACATACCTTATGCGGCTGCAGTCGAGGAACCCAGGTACCGTTGTTTCGTTCTTTAATCATCCGAACGGGGATCCGAATTACCCCACGTTTAAATATATTTTTTGGGCGTTCGCTCCTTGTATCCGTGCATTCCATCGATGCATGCCTGTCATATCGGTGGACGCGACTCATCTGAAAGGACCCTACCGGGGTAAGCTGATCCTTGCGGTAACAAAGAATGCAAACAACTACATCCTGCCTGTGGCGTATGCTGTCGTTGACGAAGAGACTGTACACAGCTGGTGTTGGTTTTTCCAAAACCTTTCTGAGTACGTTACCCTTGATAGCATGGGGCCTTTGTGTGTGATATCAGACAGACACAACGGCATAATTAATGCTATGGAAAACCTTCCACAGTGGAAGGAACCCAACGCCTACCATCGTTACTGTCTTCGTCACATCAGAAGCAATTTCAGCGGGAGGTTCCGAAACAAAACCCTACGGAAACTGTGTTGGTCAATTGGTAGCACATCTCAGAACGTAAAGTATCGCTGGGCTGTTAGCGAAATGAGGCTGAAAAATCAAGAGGCATGGGACTACCTTAACAACATTGATAAGACTAAGTGGACGGTTAGGTATGATAAAGAGCGTCGTCGGTGGGGTAACCTAACGACGAACATCTCGGAGTCCATGAACAACGTCTTGCGTGAAGCGCGACTACTGCCTATCACAGCTCTCATTGACTACACCTTTCGCAGAGACGTCGAACAATATGTTAAGCACACTCAAATTTCGAGCGTTTGCAACACACCTCTACCCCCTCGCATATGGAGCAGGTATGAGAGCCTTTTGGGAGTTGCTATGCAGCATGAAGTGACGATGTACGATGCGAATGCGTTAAGGTGCAATGTTCTTTCAAGGGTTGAGACAAATGACAGGGGCGGAAATGACTACACCGTTGAGTACAAAAAAAGGGTATGCTCGTGTGGAAAATGGCAAATGCAAAGATTTCCATGTTCACATGCAATTGCTGTTTGCAATTGGTTGGGTAAAAGCCCTCACAGTATTACTAGTTGGAAATTCCACACAGACACGTACATTCAACAGTACAACAGTCATTTTTACACCTTGGGGCATAAGTCTGAATGGCCGGCGGCAGAGTGGAGAATTCAAGGGGACCCGTCGATGATTACTACACATCGAGGCAGAGTACGTCAGAGAAGAATGCAAAATGAGATGGATGTGAATTATGACGATCGCCCGAGGCGTCATGCATGCACTCGATGTGGAGAAACAGGCCATAACAGGAAGAGTTGTGGAAATGCAAGGCGTCAACGAAATCAGTGAATGACCCTACAGGGTTGTGTCAGTCCTATCATCACGGTCATCTTTTTTATGTTGTTTACTTTTTTATTATCTGTATCGTCAATCACCTTTTGCTTTCATGGATGAGTTGGGTGACTCATCTCATCATGTTCTGTACTAGCTTTATTTAATAATGGCAGAATTATTATGGTACTGTTAATTTTAATACCACTACTATTATTATCAGAACTTTTCTAAAATAAAAGTAAATAAATACATGTAGTAATGATAGATTTATTTAAAACACATAATACAAATTTATTTAACAACTATTTTTCCAAACTAGTCAACCGAACAAACTATACAATCTACCGAGTTACAAGACAATCTATTTCCGAGATCACCAATTCCAATAGCTTGTGTGTAAGTTTTATTAGCTTAAATATCTCTGATCCATGATATGAGAGGAATAATCCATCAAGAACTTGAGAAACAGAGAATAAGAGAAGAGATAATAACATATGAGCTACAATGACGTCGTGTTTTGGAAGCTACGTAAAGACATCATTGTACATATACCTCCTTATCTAAAAGAAACCAAGCCCGTAGTGTTTGAAGCCTAGTTCTTTTGGACACAGGTACAGTGAGATTGATAACTTCTCTATGGAAGTTGCTAAAATAGTTAAACAAAAGCTGAAATTGAACAGTTATTTGGAATGTTTCTGATCATTTCAGTTATGCCATCACTATTCCAGTCTCCCGAGATCACCAATCCCAATATTCTACCGCTGCTTCATTAAGTTTCTATTTTGCGCCTTCCATCTCCATTGCTTCAGTGACATCAATAATTGCTTTATTGAAGGCAAACCTGTAGCTGTGGGCACAGAAAGGCGTTCTTCCAGTCAGCGGTAAATAAGGACCGCATTCAGATTCAAACCCATCTGAATGCGGCAGGGGAAGCATATCAATATGTTGAACATTGGTACCAGATCTACAGGTACTTAATGATCAACCCAGGCTGCCACACCGAAGTAGCACGATGAAGAATCGCATCATCCGTTGTCGCCAACGTCGCTAATGACTGACCGTGATTCTTCAACATAGGATGGCCTTGTGCTACAGGCTTTGCCTGGAAGGTTGTCCCCCCTAAAGAGTCTGTTGCCATTAATAGAGGTGGTACACTAGAGATTGTGAGCACCACCGACAACCGACTTTATAATATTATAAACTACAAAGATAACGTTGCATTCTACACGTGTTATAACACGTGTGGATGTAACATCGATCCAAGTAGTTTCATGTGGATGTAACACCGATCCAAAGACCGAGCTTTCTTGGACCCCAGAAAGAGGGAAGCCACAGTATGGCTTATCCCCGCAGAAAACAGTTAAAACTCCATGTGAATGTAACATCGACCTAATATCAATAAAAAATCGTTCCCTCCAGAACAATTGGTATTTTCTTTGGTTTTCTACGATAGGTGGCATTTAAGTATGTGTGGTTTGAGTGTGTGGTTTGGATGTGGATGGAGAATGGTAATCTGGTGGGATTATATTTATATGAGGGATGCCTCATTATCAATTGGCGGCATCAAAGGGATGCCTCATTATCAATTGGCGGCATCATGTTTCAATTGGCGGCATCACCATTGATCCCTCACACTTGGTTGGCGGCATCAGTATGATGCCTCATACTTAATTGGCGGCATCAAGGATGTTAATTTTGGCGGCTTCAATGTAAACTTATCAATTGGCGGCATCAAGGTTTGATTTATTAGATGCCGCCAATTGAGAACTATACATCACCATTTTTGGTTTTTTCCCCAATACCCACCAAAAGTAATTTCTAAAATAATAAGTCTACTATTTATGTAAATGATTCTAAAACATTGCATGGATGTTAAACTCTTTTTATTATCATGGTTATATTTTTGTTTTGTTAATATTGTATGAAAGTATGGTAAAAAAACAAATTGAACATAGCCTCTGAAATTTAGGTTTAAATCCGCCAATGATTGAGAGGGTGGTTAGTAGGGATGAGCTCGGGACAGTATCGGTACCAACTGATACCGATCCTGAAAACTCCCAAAATCCAATACCGATACCGAAAACATACGGTATGGTATCGGTATTTTACTTTAAAATACCGATCCTGTACTGATACCGAAACCGAAAACCTTTAAATGTGAGTACCGATACCCATGATTGCAGAACTCGTTAGGCACTACCAACTCGGCCGACTGGGGAGTTGCGAGTACTCGACCTAGGCGGGGTAGTACTCGGGGGTCAAATCGGCCTAGGCGGGGAGTACTCGGCTATATTCGGCAACCTAACCTGTAGCGAGTACTCAGCTAGTAATCGGTTAACTCGGCCTTGTTTTGCAAAACTGCCGATACCGATACCGATACCGAACACGCTTGGTTCGATACGAGATCGATTCGGGATCGGTATCGGTTCAGTATTCGGTACAATATGCTCATCCCTAGCTGGGTAGCCAACACATTAAAACTCAGGTAAGCCCATAGAGCATTCGGCACTAAAACTCAGGTAAGCCCATATCAGCCTATCTTTTGAGGGCTTGCCACGACCTCACAACAATAAAGCAAATTAATCCCAAAAAAATGGTCAACTAACACAGTGTCTTTAGGAAAAGAATATGTTTAGCTAAATTTGTTTGTGACGACCGAGACTTATTTAGACTAATACCAAACCCGTTTATGTCTTGTGAGAAATGTTTTACACCCCAGCTTGGAATGGCAAGCTCTACCACTTAATCTATCTATATAATAAATGAAAACACTACGGTTGAATCCTAGATTTTGAGAGGGTATTCAAGGATCCAAATCCTAAATGGGGCTCCATGAAAAAGTATTATATAAACCTCTTTTTTTTTGTTTTGTCAACATCCATTTGTATGTTACAACATCTTCCTCCTTCCTATCCTAATAATTCCTTTCTCATTCCTCATTCCTCTCTCATTGTTCTTTTTGCAAGGTATGTTGTTCATCAATCTTACATGAATCTCGAAATGTTTTTGATAATTTTTCTGCATTTTGATTAGATTGATACATAATGTTTGCAATCATCTTACATAAAAGATAAACACAATCGGTTTCTATCATTATTTTTCTACAAAGATAAATCACAATCGTATAGCTATCAACCTTCTACAAAATATGTAATTATCAACACGTTTTCTTATTAAAATAACTATCTAATTTGTTTTCGATTATGTTTCTGACACTGTATGAAATCCATACATAGCGGTTTACTAACATATTAAACCAAACAGAAATACAATCGTTTTATTTCGGATTTATTTGTAATGATCAAAATCTTTTTTTTATTAACACCATTTGATAATCTGTTTAGGATCAAGTCTCTGCTTTGGATGAAATCGACACACAAGTAATTCTGATCAGGTTTAATCATTGATGATATGATTGTGGTTTTAATAACAGATTGCAATTGAAATCAGTTTCGAGTATGTGTGAATATAAAAAAAGATTATAAAAAAAACAAAATACAGGATTTCATAAAAAAAGATAATTGAAATCAGTTTTGAGTATTAGTGACTTTATGGATACTTTAACAAAAGTTTGTTTTGCAGACGAAGAACAGGATTTCATTAGGACAAATAACTTCATTATGGCTTATCACAAGGGTGACAAATTCTTCAAGGTTATTCATGACCCTTCCGCACGAGTTTTGGTATGACGTTTCTAATTTTTTTTAGTAAAAAAAACTTATTCGTTATTATAATGTTGTTTTTTACGTGTTTGTCCAGACATTGCCGAAATCCATGAACAGGTTTTTGTTATCTAAAAACTTACGAAACAACAACATTAAAGTTTCGACATACCATGGTCAATCTTGGTTTGTTTTGTTAGAATTTATAGATGATGAATTCTGCTTAACAAATGGATGGTCAAAAGTTGTACATGATTTATGCTTCTCTATGTTTTACGTCATATTCGACTTTATTGCTCCGAATACTTTCATGATGGAGCATTACAATCATTCTCCATCCATGCAATTGGATGTGTCATTCTGCAAAATGATTGAACATGAATTGACGACACCTATGGTAAGTTCCATTAAGTTCGATAATTTATATTACATGTTTTTAGTATCTTAATTTGTCCATATTATTTGATCACAAATTTTGCTTTCAGGTTATACCTTACTCCTTTATTAATAAGCATTATCCCGATGGTGTCCCTAATGTTCCAATCACTATGTATGTAGATGATTTACATCAATGGAACGTTGCAATAGAAAGGATTGGTCGTGATTATTGTTTTTGTAATGGTTAGCTGAATTTCATAAGTGATCTTCGTCTCCAGGTTGGTGAACTACTTTGTTTAGAAAAAAAGAAATTGGCGTGTTTAATGTTACAACTTTCAACAAGAATGGTCGCCAAATGAAATTATTCAAAGTTTTGACTAGGTATAATGCTTGACATGCGGCATTTATGGTTTCAATGCTTGACTTTGACTAAATTTAATCAATACATAATGTTATAACAATAATAACAATGCTAATTCGGATGCTAATTACCCTCCACTCTTTCATCCATTTCTTATTATTGAATTGATTGAATACCTATATAATGCTTGACATACCATATAAAGAACATTTAGTTAAATAACATTGAATAGATTAAAAAAAAATCACAACTAACTATAATGCTTGACATGCGACAGTTATGGTTTGAATGCTTGACTTTGACTAAATTCAATCAATACATAATGTTATAACAATAATAACAATGCTAATTCGGATGCTAATTACCCTCCACTCTTTCATCCATTTGTTATTATTGAATTGATTGAATACCTATATGAATATATGAATACCTATATAATGCTTGACATACGCCAGTTAATCAAGGAATGCTTGACGTTGACTAAATTCAATCAATACATAATGTTATAACAATAATAACAATGCTAATTCGAATGCTAATTAACCTCCACTATTTCATCTATTTCGTATTATTGAATTGATTGAATACCTATATAATGCTTGACATAACATATAAAGAACATTTAGTTAAATAACATTGAATAGATCAAAAAAAATCACAACTAACTATAATGCTTGACATGCGGCAGTTATGGTTTGAATGCTTGACTTTGACTAAATTCAATCAATACATAATGTTATAACAATAATAACAATGCTAATTCGGATGCTAATTACCCTCCACTCTTTCATCCATTTGTTATTATTGAATTGATTGAATACCTATATCAATATATGAATACCTATATAATGCTTGACATACGCCAGTTAATCAAGGAATGCTTGACGTTGACTAAATTCAATCAATACATAATGTTATAACAATAATAACAATGCTAATTCGAATGCCAATTAACCTCCACGATTTCATCCATTTCTTATTATTGAATTGATTGAATACCTATATAATGCTTGACATAACATATAAAGAACATTTAGTTAAATAACATTGAATAGATCAAAAAAAATCACAACTAACTATAATGCTTGACATGCGGCAGTTATGGTTTGAATGCTTGACTTTGACTAAATTCAATCAATACATAATGTTATAACAATAATAACAATGCTAATTCGGATGCTAATTACCCTCCACTCTTTCATCCATTTGTTATTATTGAATTGATTGAATACCTATATCAATATATGAATACCTATATAATGCTTGACATACGCCAGTTAATCAAGGAATGCTTGACGTTGACTAAATTCAATCAATACATAATGTTATAACAATAATAACAATGCTAATTCGAATGCTAATTAACCTCCACTATTTCATCCATTTCTTATTATTGAATTGATTGAATAACTATATAAACAAGCAGTGGCGGATACAGAAATTTCTGACACGGGGGGCACATGCCCACCGTTCTCATAAGGTAGATCCGCCACTGTAAACAAGTCAAACCAATTCACATACGATTGTAATAAGACACGTTGAATGCACTTTGAGTAATCGCAAAGATATATTATTAGGTTAATTTCTGTTTCTCATCTTTAAATACATAAACATTATTTAGTCAAATTTTGATTTGTTGTGTTATTGAAGTCATCTATTGGTTTTTACATTATTTTTTTCCAGTTAACAAGATCAATGGCTGCTGTAGATGCAAATGAGTTTACAATGGTTAACCAAATTCATGTAAACCGAAACGGTGCGGCGTTAAAGCTAAAGATTATTCGGGTTTGGCGTCTACCCGATCGTCGCAATCCTAATGATGTGTACTCAATTGAAATGATCCTATGTGATGAAAATGTAAATCTCAACAACACGTTTTTTTTTATATCCTATTATTTTTAAATTTCATAACTTTTTTTTTAGTTGTGATGTTTTTAATTTTAATGTATATGAATTTTCTTATTTGCGTACGTTAAAATACATCAATTACGTAGATACATATTTATAGTGTTTTCTTATTTTTTTTATAATTAACAGGGTGACAGGATTCAAGCGAATGTATTTAAGCGGTTGTTTTTTAGATTTGAGAGGTTTCTGACTGAAAATTCTTCTCTTATTATAAGAAATCCAGGAGTTGGGGTCAATTCCTCTAAATACAAGTATGCTCCAAACCCAAACAAACTCTGCTTGAATATGGATACTCAAGTTTCCGAATATGATGGTTTCCAAGGTCCAGATTTTGGTTTCTCTTTTGTGCCCTTTCAAAGAATTCTGGATAGGGAGGTTGATGAATATGTTACAATAGGTATATTTCGTTCTAATAGTCTTTTTTTCATCACAACCAAACCATAAGAATAGTTTTATAAGTTATGTTTCATTAATGTTTATTTTATACTTGATCTTAGATGTTATAGGACATGTTAACAAGTTCTTCAGCAATGATGATAAAGATAAAAAGGTTGTCGCTGATAAAAAGAGGTTAACAATGGAAATTCAAGATATCGAGTATGTATTCTTTATTTATTTATTTTTTTGTTTGCATTTTATATACAAAAAAAAATTACGTAGCTTTATAAATTGTGTATTTATTTTTTACTAAAATAATTTGTACTTTTTTGAAGGGGCTTGCGCATCTATTTAACGTTGTGGGATAGTTATGCCATGGAGATGTCTAAATATGTTGCAACTCATCAAACAGAGAAATAATTTATAATAATAATGCAGTTTGGCCGTTTGAAGTTTTATAATGGTTGTATAATGTTAATAAATATATATAGTTATATTTATATTTATAGCTATATTATATTTTGCATTATAAATTAAGTTCTAACTTCTAAATTTTCTTATTATTAAATATTTCAAACTCGGAATTATAAATTGAATCATTAAAACACAAGCCCACTAACTTCTCTGTATGCTATGTATCTATTTCTAAAACATGTTGCTAACTTGCAGCTCAAAAAGCAACATATGTGCCATGAAAAGTATTTCCAAATCTCAAAATTTAAATCTACAAATTAGAAAAACAGAGATTATACTCAAGACAACATAGATTTCAATTAGACATTTAGGTATTTAGAATAATGCAGAATTAGTTATTTTCAATACTTATAAAACAGCAACCAAAGTCTGCATTTGTGCAAAATGATTCGGATTTGTCGCTAACAAAGTTATAAAATCCAACATGATTTCAAACATAAACACAGCATCGAAGTTTCTGTTATTTAATGGAAATAATAACAATCGAACGGTTTAATAATTACCTAACAGAGTCGTTGTCGTCCGATCCTTCATGCTCGTGTCATTATTTCTGTTCCTCTCTCAGTCTCTGTCATGTTTACAATTTGGTGCGGCTGGTTTTCTCAATATAACTAACCCTAGATCTGAAAAGAAAATAAGAAGCAACTTTGTTATCTGTTTTTCAGGTGGATCCATAATTAGAATCGGTGTATGTTAATACAAACCATAAGTCCATCAACATTCAGCCCAATTCCATATGCAATAACTGAAAAAATGCAGGCCCTATAAAACTTACGGCCCAAAACTCTAACACATATTATAAACATACAAAATCCTAACAAACCAATAGTTTCTTAATGTTTAAATAAAAGTTGTTAAAAGGCCATTTGCACACAAAGTATATCTTCCGTTAGTAACATTTTTTTTAGTTTAACATCCATCATTTAAACGGATGACTGTAAGAGCCCGTCGGTTGATTATATTAAAATTTAAAAAAAAAAACCCAAATCACAAATTGAAAGCACATTTCTTTTATAAACCAGGGGCAGTAGAAAGTTTCCTTATTTTTCAATAATTTTTAGTATATTTTTCTTTAATTTTTCAGGTATATACTTATTGTATTCAAGAAAAACATATATTTTACAATGTCCGATCCCCCAAAGTATGATTTTTGTTTACCGAAATCTAAAGTTGGTGACCTGAGGCGTAAATCTAACGGTAATGATTAATCTTTGTTTTTTTCTTTTACATTTGGTTACATTGTTAGCTTTTTTATTTTTATTTTTTTACACTAACAAATATTATAAACATGTTTGGAGATATCAATACCGCAACACCGTTATCCGACATATCAAATGGTACGTAATTTATTATGTTTCATTTTATACCTTTAATTCTTAATTTTTGATTAAGAAATAATAGTTTTTATTGTAATTTATTGTTTAGTGAGTCTTAATATCTCTGAAAGACGTAAACAGATGAATGCATATTTGGATAGTATAAGTTCAAATGTCGGTTGTTCACTTTCTAATGTTGAAAACATAGAAACCTCTACAAACTCTTTCACACCGCCATTAGTAACAATACAAGGTAAATGTTTTTTCTACATTTCAAATATGTGTTATGCTTACTACTTTCCATTGTCTTTTTTTTTTGTTAACTTATTTGTCTTTATTTTATAGATAACATGCAGAGAACGCCTTTGTCAGGCATCTCTAATGAACGTTGTGAATCTACAAAGAGAAAAAAATCTAATTTTGCTTCGACACAAGCAAATAATCCTTTAGGAATCGAAGGTAAAATTTATTTTATACATTGCCCAAATATCTTATTTCTTACTGATTTCCATTGTTGTTTTTTTACTTATTTCTTTTTATTTTATAGTTAACACGCAGAGAACACCTTTGTCAGACATCTCTAATGGTATTATTTATTTTATTTTTATGTCATCATTTGTTAGCGTATCTATTTATGTTAGTATATTATAGAATTGTGTTGTCCTGTTTTGTGTTTGTCTTCTTTTTCAAAGCATTCCATTTATTTATTTAATTTTTACGCAGTTTGTCACGAATCGCAACATAGCAATCTATCTGAGTTTTATAAACAAAGGCGTACAGAAAGAAAGCGTATCTTGGATTCTAAGCGGACTAACAAAGGAAAACTAAATATAACACCTAACACTCAAACACACCCAGTTGACATTGTTGGTATGTTTAGTTTAGTCATGTTTACAAAGTATATTATAATAAATCAACATTTATTAAACTTATATTATTTTAATTTGTTAGGATCTTCAGGTGTAAGTTGGCCGCTTTCTAACGTATGCAACACGCGGTCAACATCGAATTTAAAACGAAAACGCCCCAGTATTACTCCCATACCGATGGCTGACTTGGAAGAATGCTTAGAAAACCCGCATGGAGTAACGACAAACAATGTAATACAAGGCATATCTCCAGGTAGTCTTTTTTCGCTAATAACTACTAATAAAAAATATTTTTAATATTAATTCAACATTAGTTTAGAAATATGGTACATTTAATAAATTTGAATATCTTTTTTTAGCTTACTTGGACCATGGTGATCAGAATGTTACTTGTGAAGATTGTAATGCTAGACTGTGGAGATGTGAATCTACTAGAGGGCTTAATAGAAGTAATACTAAAAAAAAATTCCTCTCTGTGTTGTGGTTATGGAAAAGTTATGCTTCCTCCTTTTAAGGAGGCCCCACACAGTTATAAAGAGTATTTTAATAGAGTTGATTCTAAAAGCAAATTCTTTTTAAAGAACATAAGACGATTCAACTCTATGTTTGCATTTACGTCCATGGGTGGAAAAATTGATAGGTCTATAAATCATGGTAATGCTCCATTCATCTATCGTATAAGTGGTGAGAACTACCATGCTTTGGGAAATCTTTTACCATCACGTGGACAAAATCCAGTATTCTCTCAGCTATACATATATGATACTGAAAATGAAGTTTCAAATAGAATCAATGTCGTTGGGTATGTTATTTTTTTATTGTCTTTTGTAGAAAACTTTAAGGATTTTTAAGTACTTTCAATTCTAATATATTCATTTTATTTATAGTGATGCAGGTTCTGACCCTTATCTAAGAAACTTATTTGCAACTCTTTTAGCGTCCAACAGTTTGTCAAGACCTGACATTGTGTGGGAGGAAACATGGAATTATTTGTCTGATGACATTTTACGCAAGAGAAGAATAGATTCAAACTGTCCAGGTTTTTAACTTTTTTTTAATATATTATTACTTTAAAATAGATTTTCTAGAATTTTTTGGACATATACTAAATTGTAATGATTCATAATTATTAGGAATGTAAATTATACTATTTTTAATGGTTCCACATATTCAATTATTCATTTTATATGTTAATTTTATTCTATATATTCCATTCTAACACATTTTTTTCCCAGATTTGATCCTTTCAGACGACGAACTTAAGAATTTAGCTTTGCTTGATATTGAGAAGTTCTTATTGCGTAATAGTTGCAGTCTACGACATCTCGTAGGTATGCCATATCCTGAGAATGAGTTTCTATCATTATTAGACAATCGTCTTATTTGTGAGGAGTTGGGCTATGACTCAAACAGTTTGGTTGAAGAATTTGATTCTCAGTTCTCTTCTTTAACAGATGAACAAAAAAATATTTATAATTGTGTAATTAAATCTGTTGAGGAAAAAAAAGGAGGGGTTTTTTTGTTTATGGTTATGGTGGTACGGGTAAAACATTCCTATGGAAGACTCTATCTTCATCCATAAGATGTAAAAGAAAGATTGTTTTGAATGTTGCTTCGAGTGGTATCGCTTCTTTGCTATTGGCCGGTGGTAGGACAGCACATTCCAGGTTTCGTATTCCTATAAACCTAACTGAAGATTCTATGTGCTACATATCACCTAATAGTGATGTTGCACAGCTGGTTAAACAAACTGACTTGATTATATGGGATGAAGCACCCATGACTCATAAACATGCTTTTGAAGCACTAGATCGAAGTTTAAAAGATGTATTTGGTGTACATGCTGATGAGTCGTCTGATTTGTTATTTGGTGGAAAGGTTGTTGTGTTTGGGGGTGACTTTAGGCAAATTCTACCAGTTGTACCAAATGGAACTAGGCATGACATTGTTAATGCCTCTTTAAGTTCATCATACATTTGGCACAAATGCACTGTTTTAGAGTTAACAAAAAATATGAGGTTGCTTTCTGGAAGCCGAGTTCTGATATTGAGGAAAGTAAAAAGTTTGCATCTTGGCTTCTGGATATAGGAGAAGGAAAGGTTGATACAATAAGCGATGATCAGGATGTTATTTTGATACCTGATGACTTACTTATTTCTCAATCTTCGGATCCTGTTTCTGATTTGATAGCCTTTGTTTATCCTTCCCTTTTGGATAACATCCACATTCCGACTTATTTTCAAGATCGAGCTATATTGGCACCGAAGAATGAAGTTGTTCATGAAATTAATGATATATTACTTTCAATGTTTCCCGGTGACGAAGTTGAGTATCTAAGTTCGGATAGTGTTTGCAAGTCTGAAGATGTTAACAAACAGGTTGATGAAAGATTAGTTTCTCCTGATGTCCTGAATGGTCTTAAGTTTTCTGGAATACCAAACCATCGTTTGGTTTTGAAAGTTGGCGTTCCCGTAATGTTACTCAGAAACATTGATCAGAAAAGCGGTTTGTGCAATGGGACAAGGTTACAAGTTGTTAAAATGAGAAAACGTGTCATTGAAGCGAAAATCATATCAGGAAGTAACATTGGAATGCGAACTTTTATTCCAAGAATTACTTTATCCCCCTCAGATAAGAAAATTCCTTTTAAATTTAACAGAAGGCAATTTCCACTTGTTGTTTCTTTCGCAATGACAATAAACAAAAGTCAAGGACAATCCTTATCCAGAGTTGGGTTGTATTTGAAGGATCCAGTTTTTTCACACGGGCAGTTGTATGTTGCGCTTTCAAGAGTCAGAAGTCGAGATGGACTGAAGATAGTTATAGTAGATGAAAATGGTGAATTGACGAACAAAACATCAAACGTTGTGTACAAAGAAGTCTTTCAGGATTTATGAATAATGTGAGTAATTTTGATGCAATTTTTTACTTATCTTTATTGACGTTATGTATATACAACTTCAATAATAAAGTATTATTTTAAACTTTTTTTGTGTGCTTTGAACAGTGCGTTGCCATTTGTCAAACAAGTTATGTACTAATTACAATTACATTAAAAATAAAAATATGATAAAAAGTCATTTACAAAAACACAATGTATTCATACCTTTTGTTATTTTTTGTTAAAGTTTATACTTTGGTTGAGTACTGATCATAATAGGTAATCGGTTTTCATTACTAACGTTACTTATAGCTTACAAAAAATATCCACTTTGACATGAAAACCATAGTTATATATTAGTTTTAATTTTAATACCCATTTCATATCAACGCATGACATTTATATAAGAAAAAAAATATCAGGCTAACCATTATTCTTAACACTTTACGTTGTAGCCACTAAACTTGAATAATACAACTCTTAGTTTGATATATTTTTTTTATTTACTATGGTTTGCACCGGGGGTCCCCACAGGTCTCAAACCTAGTTAAACTTATAGCAATAGTCTATAGATTGGAGTACTCTCGTCTCTAGTGCCTGCAATCGATCAAATATATGTAATTTGCTACTTTATCACGAAGCTCAATTTTTATTGGTGCAGAAGTTATTTGAAAAACTCAATATCTTTCTCCTTGGATGTTAGGATTTTATTGGTCAATCCTATTCATTGGCGATATTTTTGATAGATTTTTTTATAGGGGAATGTAACATATCCTAACTCTTAAGTTACATCAAATTACACTTAATTTTAATTTTATCCCAGGTTAGGAATTGAACTCTCGTCTCTCTTTAAAAGACACAAAGCCTCTACCACTTAGCCAAAGCTGGAATTAGTGTGAGAAGTACATACAAATGCTAGAAAGCAGTTTTTAAATTCAGTCTTTTCTTTCCACGTGATTGAAATAAAGAAGGTTAAACAAGTAATGATTTATTTGTACTAAAGAGAAGTTTCAAATACGCAATGATTTATTTTTAGTACATTTTTAAATCCATATATAACAATTACATTTAACTTAGAAAATCTTACTAGTGATTAAACTCACGCGCGTTGCGGCGCAAGAACATCACATATGTTGAATGGATTAGTTCAAGCATTATATGATGCTTTAATCATTTGAATTTTTCAAAGTTGAGTGTAAAAGTGGAGTAGTAGTTCAAGAGTAAAAACATAAAGATTAAAACTTGAGGGGTGGTGACGGTAAAAATGAAGTAATAGTGCAATGGATAGAAGCCCAGAATTTAAAACTTAAGGGGTAATAGTGCAAGGAGCAAAAGAAACAACACATAAAGCATAGGGGTCTCAACTGGAACCGAAACCGAAGTCATAGCTTAATCAATCTTTTTAACAAGTCAGTTAATTGGTTCAGTTTATTTGGTTAGCTTGTCGATTTCTAGTTCGTTTCAGTTATTATATATCACTTTATGGCTCCTGATATTGAACAGTAACTTTGCAGATGGCATTTTTGTTATTATGTAAGTTTTTAAAGGTATTTTGGTCATTTGAGATGATGGGCCTACCATGTTTTCTTCTTCTCCCTCTGCCTCTTACACGTATGATACCTATCTTCAATCTACAAACCCTTTCCCACACACTCTCTCTCATCTTTCTCTCTCTCACACACACGGACATCTCTCTCCCTCTCTCTCTATAGAAGATGAGGGGTGGTTTGGGATCTGAATGGGGGTGGTCTGGGGACGATGAACAGATCCGAAATCAATGAATGGACGGTGGTTTTCACGGCTTCGATGAGGGTGGTTTGGGATCTAAATAGACGGTGGTCTTGGGACGATGGCGATGGTGGGTCGACGATGACGATGAACAACGAATATGAACAGACGCTGGTTTTCAGGGTTTCGATGGTGGTGGGTTCGATGGCGGTGGTTCATGGCTGTGGATGGTAGGGTTCAATTGTAACATCGCGAATTTCCCCTAATTTTTTTTTAATAAAAAGAATGTATTGTTTTAAACAATATATGTTTTAAATATCTTAAACTAATAATTATTTGTATCTCGACACTTTTGTACGTTTTAAAAATATTTCGAGTCACTTTCGGGCTTATATAATCATATTATGAATTTAGAATAATATAGTTTTAGGGAAATAATTGCCAAAAAAAGATTTGTGTGGACCGGGACTCGAACCCGCGTCCACAGCCAGCCAACACACAGTGACAACCAACTGAGCCAACTATCATCTTGTGTAGTATTTCAGAAGAAAATAAACTTAACACATTCCTTAAATTGATTAGTCAAAGTCTTAGTCAAACAGTCAAAGTCTTAGTCAAATAGTCAATTCATCATAAAACCTTACTTTATGGTGTTGACCAATTTTAATGGCTAATTGAATCCAAAACTAGTATAAAAACCCACCTATGACCCATTATACTTTGCACCTCTAAATCGATTGTTTCAATCCGATTAAACTTTCCCTCATACCCTTCTTCTATAGTCTATTACTTCTACAATTGAAGCTTTGATTATAAGCTCTTGTAATTGGCGAATTGGAAGCTTGATATTCTTTCTTTTTCGACTAGCTACGTTGTTGAGTCTTTGGGATTCGCCTCGCATACATTCACAACACTTAGAGGATAATTCATCTTAGCCAATGTGAGTTTACATAGCCCCTTTTTCTCTATTTTCACTATTTTTGGGGTGAAACATGTTTAAACATTTTATACTATCATTTACTCATACTTACTTGTGATTCAATTACATCATCATTCTATCATTTGACTGTAACAAAAAGACACAGTACAATCATTAACAATGATCAAGCCGCCTGTTTAGATTATAGCGCTATAGGTCTGACAAACCCATCCCCCCGCATAAATTCAGGGATGATCGATAACAGTAACAACATTTAACGAACTTGCGAGTTAGTCATCAGTCGACACAAGGTTTGATTGTACAAAGACGCATTGTTACATGTCGGAATCATACTCTATCATCATACAACTGTGATTGTTGTACAAACTATTGTTATCAATTATATTCAAAAACCTATGTATTCTCACCAACTTTTGTTGACCCAAAATATTTTCAAACTTAACATGTTTCAGGTTCTACTTGCTTGAAGATTTGAATTAATGCTTGAAGATGTGTGCATAGTATTATTCATTTTGATGTACGAATTCTTGTAGAACAATTGTATGTAATTTATTTAAATCATTTAATGAAATTTATTATTCACCATGAGCTACTGAACAATCATCAATACGTGACATCCCGATGTTTCCGCCATCGGTTGGGGTGTTACAGATTGGTATCAGAGCCATGGTTATAGGGAATTAGGTTATTAGAAAAATAATCTAGTCTATAACCATAGGATTATAACCAGTATTTGCTTCTATTACTTGTTGTTCTCTATCTCCCTCCTACCTCTTATCCCTGCTTCAACCCCTACAAGAAGATTGCTCTCTATCACCAGATCTACTCTTAGACTAATAGGACAAAATCCTCAGGTTTAGCCTGAACCGCCTTGAGATCTCGTCGAAGTTCTAGATTTTAATAACGAACATGTGCAATCTGGAAGGGTGAACGCCTGTATTCTAAGTCTTCTGTCTAGGCTGGCATTGCGCATATATCCCAATCTGACGAGGGACCCGGATGCCTACCTGGGAATTCTCGGGATGAGTGTTCACTTATAGGCTAAAGCATGTCTTCACTATGTTATTAGAATCTAGAAGTTTTGATAAGTCAACGTTTTCGTTTATTCGTTTTAGTTAATGAATAAATGATTACACTCACTTTCCTTAAACTAAGCTCTAAAATCTCAAAATTTTATAGCTTAAATCAATCTCATTTCATAACCATCTATGGATTTCACAATCACACTTCACCTTACCATCTTAGACACTTTTTAAATATTCAACACCCTACCCAAATCATATTATTTCATTTCTCCACATGTTACTTATTTTAAAAACTATAACCTCATACCTTAGCACAAACTAAAGATTTCTAAATCCTGTTGTATTTTCATTACCTAGTAACTTTACAAAGTACATATTTTTGTCAAAAGATATCCTCGAACTTAAATTCAATTGTTTATTTATTGACGTAACAAACAATTTTCTATATAAAGCTTTAAACTATTAAAAATCACTTAATAGAACCTTGATCTTCAAAACCTAATGTCATGTTTGAAATCTCCAACTAACGGAAATATTTTAATCAAAAGCCCACTTAGCTTGTACTATTTAACAACTTTTGCTTTACGTATAAAACCAATTTTGAAAATAAGATTTTTTTATCCATAGGAATAATATCTAGTCTCTAAATTCTCCATCGACACTCACTCATTTTCAACTTGTTCAAATTTTTACAATATTTGGCATATATCACAATCATGTTTTCTTATACACTTGATTATAACCTTTGATCCAAACCCCAAAATTTACACTGCTACATAATCTCCTTACTATAAAATAAACTCTTTATCAACTATCTTCACATTCACTATCTCTCACAACCTTGATTCTGCTTCAAGATTTTTCATCATCCTCTCAAGAACTAAATTCATATCCTTCACCTTCTCAAACATGAACTAGTTACCCATGATAACCAAACTATTGAAACTTGGTTGTGTGTTGCATCAAACTTAATCCTTAGTTATACATGAGGATTCGATTATCTACCATATTTAAACATTTGATACTAGAAATCATGGAATATAAACTATTTGCTATAGACACACCTAGAGTCATTAATCTTGTCAAGGAGAACACTATTACAACTCGCATGCTATGCTTGATACTTGATTGTTTATATGTACATATTATCAATTTTCAATTTATGTGTGAAATAATTGGTACACTTAATCAAACAACTGGTAGAGGATGAAGTACTTGCTCAACAGTTAGTTGAGTACCAAATAACCTACTCAACGATTGGTAGAGGTCATCATGCCTGCTCAACAGTCGGTATAGGCCCTACAACCTGCTCAACGACTGGTAGAGGCTATCGCACCTGCTCAACAATCGGTAGAGGTTCTTACTCACTGACTGGTAGAAGTCTTTTTCCTACTCAACAGTTGGACTTATTTTTGGGTACATTGTATACAATTCAATCACAAAGTTATTTTGCATTACTTACATATGTGTTTAGAGTCATAGAAGGACACAAAACCCTAATGTAAGGTAAATTGGTGATTGCGGTCCGGAACGTAATCATGAATTTACAGGTACGTTAAGGTAGTGTGAAATTCTATCAAGGTTTTGGGAGATAACCAAATGTAGACTCTAGTTATCTGGTAGTTCATTTAATCAATCAACTCACACATAACAAACCTCTTACCCAAATTATTCGTGACAGATTATTCTATTCATGACGTGCCTTAACACGAAATTTTCCAGACCACACTTGTCCTAATTTTTACCCAATCACCTTCAACCCTGTGTTTTTAATAACTTCGGGACGAAGTTCCTAAAAGTAGGGGAGACTGTAACATCGCGAATTTCCCCTAATTTTTTTAATAAAAAGAATGTATTGTTTTAAACAATATATGTTTTAAATACCTTAAACTAATAATTATTTGTATCTCGACACTTTTGTACGTTTAAAAAATATTTCGAGTCACTTTCGGGCTTATATAATCATATTATGAATTTAGAATAATATAGTTTTAGGGAAATAATTGCCAAAAAAAGATTTGTGTGGACCGGGACTCGAACCCGCGTCCACAGCCAACCAACACACAGTGACAACCAACTGAGCCAAATATCATCTTGTGTAGTATTTCAGAAGAAAATAAACTTAACACATTCCTTAAATTGATTAGTCAAAGTCTTAGTCAAACAGTCAAAGTCTTAGTCAAATAGTCAATTCATCATAAAACCTTACTTTATGGTGTTGACCAATTTTAATGGCTAATTGAATCCAAAACTAGTATAAAAACCCACCTATGACCCATTATACTTTGCACCTCTAAATCGATTGTTTCAATCCGATTAAACTTTCCCTCATACCCTTCTTCTATAGTCTATTACTTCTACAATTGAAGCTTTGATTATAAGCTCTTGTAATTGGCGAATTGGAAGCTTAATATTCTTTCTTTTTCGACTAGCTACGTTGTTGAGTCTTTGGGATTCGCCTCGCATACATTCACAACACTTAGAGGATAATTCACCTTAGCCAATGTGAGTTTACATAGCCCCTTTTCTCTATTTTCACTATTTTTGGGGTGAAACATGTTTAAACATTTTATACTATCATTTACTCATACTTACTTGTGATTCAATTACATCATCATTCTATCATTTGACTGTAACAAAAAGACACAGTACAATCATTAACAATGATCAAGCCGCCTGTTTAGATTATAGCGCTATAGGTCTGACAAACCCATCCCCCCGCATAAATTCAGGGATGATCGATAACAGTAACAACATTTAACGAACTTGCGAGTTAGTCATCAGTCGACACAAGGTTTGATTGTACAAAGACGCATTGTTACATGTCGGAATCATACTCTATCATCATACAACTGTGATTGTTGTACAAACTATTGTTATCAATTATATTCAAAAACCTATGTATTCTCACCAACTTTTGTTGACCCAAAATATTTTCAAACTTAACATGTTTCAGGTTCTACTTGCTTGAAGATTTGAATTAATGCTTGAAGATGTGTGCATAGTATTATTCATTTTGATGTACGAATTCTTATAGAACAATTGTATGTAATTTATTTAAATCATTTAATGAAATTTATTATTCACCATGAGCTACTGAACAATCATCAATATGTGACATCCCGATGTTTCCGCCATCGGTTGGGGTGTTACATCAATGATGTGGCTGTGGACGGTGGTGGTTCGTGGCTGTGAACAGATCCTTCGATCATGGTCAGGTGAAGATTATTATTATTTAATTTCAAGATTGATGTTGTGTTGTTATTGTGAAACAAACTTAATGCTTGCCAGTTTTTTATATTGAATATTGAGATGGAACCAAAAGTATACAACTTTGTGTGTCTTGAAGCAATGATGGTTGTTTAAGAGGTGGAAGGTTGGGGATAAGCAGGTAGTGTGGATGAGTCATGGCGATGAAGCGGTGGAGTTGCCAGTCGGGTTCGAGGTGGTGGCGAGGAGTGAGCAGGGTGGGATTGCTGCGGGTGCAGGATTCGGGGATTAAGCCAAAATCAAGCTTTATAATCTATAAATTGATTTTGTGGTATGTTTTCACTCTAATTCTAAATCGAATTATTATAATGTTTACCAACACTCGAACAGAGTTTTAGGTTTCTTTACAGAAACTTGAATGTAGGGACATTAAGGTATAATTCTATTTAAATTGTGACAGTAGTTTTTTTTTCCATTATTTGATTTGTTGATTTCAGTGTTATTTATTAATGCCACTAACATTTTATTATTTTGTAACTGTTATTGTTATTACATCTTTAGTTAGTTTTATGCTATAACTATTGTAAGAAAAATTCGTGATGCTTTACTGAAATAAAATGTAACTTTGTATTGGTTTTGTCAGGCGTTGGCTGCAACAATGGTGATGGTGGGTGGTTGTGGTGTTGTTGAAGCGTGAACGAAGAAGAAGACGACGAACCTCAATACCGTCAGCAACAACAATAACCAAGAATCACACAAAGCTATGGTCTATACACGTGGTACTGGATCTACACCCACCAACAACAAACAATCACCCTTTCTAGAACACAAACCCCCTTCACCCAAACACCATAAGGTCCCAAACATAACTGTACTAGTTATTTTCATGTTAGAGCGTGTCGTAGTCAAGCCACTGATAGCCATAGATTAGCCGAAAGAGTACGTGACCCAAATACCGATTAAGAGTTAATTATTATTGTTATATAATTATTTGTTTTGTAAAAAGATTAATGATAGCGACTGTAAACAGGTGACGAAGGAGAAAATTAGCGAGGGAATGAAGTACCTGCAGGATTTGGTACTCGGCTACAATAAGAACAAAGAGAAAGCTGGAATGCTTGATGAAATAATCAGATATGTTCAATCTCTTCAAAAACAAGTGGAGGTAATTAATAGTTTAAGCAATATATTTAAAAAGTATATATTCTTCTTTAGAAAATTGGTTGGAAAAAGTAGAGGTGGTTGATAGTTTATGCATCTGCCGAATACACCTATCATGCTTATATTATATATAATAGAGTAACGATTTGAACAGTAGATGGGTATCCTTGTCATTATCTATATTGTGGCCGAGGGTCTTTTTTGCTTTTTACAGCTTTGTGGTTGTTTGCTGATAACAATGATGGCATGTTTGTGTAGGGTTACTTGATGGCCATGATGAGTAAAAAATGTATAGATTATCAGTAAGGATGGCGTAGTTATGGTGTTGCATGTGATGATTGAAGTATTCTGATATAACCTTTTCATTCTCTCTACAAAACGGCTACAATTGTCGCTGTTATTGTGTTGTTGGGAGTAATGGTTTGGTGCAGCTTATGGTGGCAGTCGGGCGGTGGTACTGGCGGATGGTGGCGTGGAGGTGTTTACAGTGGGGTGGAAAGAAAGCGTATGCGCAAGGTATTCTGTTCATGCTTTCTTTGGTAAGTAATAGCTTTTTTTTTTTTTTTTTTTTTTTTTACTATGACGTTTGATATATCTGATGTATGCTGGGAAACTAAAGCATAAATTGAAGCTAGCGTTTTGGATCAATGTACATAATGCCTTGGTGATGCATGTATGCACTCATACAACACTTGGTTTCTTAAACTTTCTACGAACCGATTTTAAAGATCTTGATTTAAATCTTGAAAAAGTTGGCATTCTTCATGTTTCTTGCCGGCTGCATATAATGTTGGCGGGTTGCAGGTATTTTACGGTATCTCGCCTATCCGTGCAACTATATTACTTAGGCCATCATTAATTTGTAGTACTAAAACATTTTTTTCTGATATAAATATGGTGTTTTTGATGTAAATATGGTTGGTGCAAATGTTTGATGAAATTGTTTATACGTTCAATGTTTAATCACTTACGCAACATTAAGCCACGGCCGCAACGCGACCGTAAAAAACAACTAGATTTTTTTTTATTAATAACCCAAGTCAAAGTTTGGCTAAAATTTTTGCTTAGAAATACATGGATTTGAGGTATAAAAGTTAATATATATATATATATATATAGGATCCGGATATTTTGAAAACTCCCCTGAGTTGCGAGAACTTGAGAACTCCCCTAACCCAATAATAATGCGACACATAAGCCACTTAACATTATTATAATGGAGGGCATTTTAGTCAAATAACACATCCCCTACCCTACCCCACCCCACCCCACCCACACCCCACCATATATGTTTAAATACATTTCTCTCTCTTAATAATAATCAGTCTCTCATCTCTCTCTCTCACTTCGTTTCTCTCTCTAAAACACACACACATACAGTATTACACAGTCTCTCATCTCTCTCTCTCTCTCTCTCACTTCCTTTCTCTCTCTAAAACACACATACCGTCTCTCTCTCTCTCTCTCTCTCTCTCTCTCTCTCTTTATTTCTCTCTCTAAAAACACAGAAGAACAGGGGCTGAACAAAGAAGACGATGACAAGGGGAGATGGTGACGGTGGTGCCAGATCTGGATTTTTGTTTGGTGGATTTCGATGGTGTTCGATGGTGGTTTTCGTTGCAGAAGGTTGAGGATGGAGGGTGAAGGAGACGGTGGGTGGTGAAGGGAGACGGTGGGGTTCGATGATGGGATGGTGTTCGATGGTGGTGCCAGATCTGGGTTTTGAAGATGGGTTTTGAGGGTGGTGGTGGCTTAGACGGTGGTGGTGGCTGACGACGGTAAGGTTTTTATTATTATTATTATTGTTATTATTATTATTATCACTATTATTTGTTACTATTATTATTATTATTATTATTATTATTATTATTATTATTATTTATTTTCCTGTTATTATATTTATTATTTTTTATTTTCTGTATTTATTATTTTTTTTGAAGATGCTTTGATGGTGGCTGACGACGGTGGTGGTGTTTTGTTGAAGATGCTTTGATGATGAAGAAGGATGGTAAGAATGAATGGTTACATATTGTTATTATTATTATTATTTTTGAAAAAATTACACTGGTGTAATTGTTTGTGTTAATGGACATAGATGTAGATTGTATATTTTTTGGTGTAACTATGTTTTACATTGGCGTTTTTGTTGTTTTTAGGCAACTTTTTTGTTTGTTTTCATTGATGTAACGGATATATTACATGAATTTATAGATGTTTTCGGTGTTTTTACAGTGGTGTAATTCGAAATTATAGATGTTTTTGTTGATGTTTGTGGGGCATTTTTGCAGTGGTGTAATTCGAATTATAGATGTTTTTGTTGGTAATTTTGATTAATATGTTTTTTTTCGTTTTATATGTGTTTTACAGTGGTGTAAATATGTTTTTCGTTTTTCTTACACTGGTGTAATTGATTAGTGGCAAGTTTTATTTGCAAGATTTTTGTAATGGCTTTCAACTTTATAAATGTCTTTTGGATTTTACACTGATGTAAATAATTTTTATATAGGGTGACCCCTAAACGAGATGTACAGTTTTTTGAATTTTGAATATATTTTTTTTTTGTTTTTAAAAAAGTAAATGAATTTAAAAAAAAATAGGTTAAAATATGTTTCTTTAATATTTTTGAATAAAATATTAATATGTTATTATATTATTTTTTTCTCTCTCATGGTATACTTTACTAAAATACCCTTATGAGCTTTATTTTATTCAAAAAGGTAATAATAAAAAGCAAATACCAAGTCAAGACAAAAAATGTCACATCTTTTAATATCAACCGTTGGATCATCAAGATCAATGGCTCAAAAGAGTTCCCATGGTTCTCACAACTCACCTTGGTTTTCAAAGTATCCTAACCCTATATATATATATATATATATATATATATATATATATATATATATATATATATATATATGAATCGTTTGGTTAATTATGGTTAACAGGTTATAAAAAACGATAATCAATTTATGTTAATTTAATTTTTTGGTAATTCAATTTTCAATTGATGTTGATTCAGTTTCATCTATTTTTGGTTCGTTTTGGTTAAAGGTTCGATTATTGCTCACCTTGGATATTTTTAATCATGTAATAAATTAATTTTTTAAAATTACAAAAACTAGCGATACTGTACTCAAATTAAAGAGAACAAAATGCTCGTTTTTTTATAAAACATTAGTGTTTGAAATAATTATGTTTGTTTAAAAATCATGGGGTAGTTGCATTAAAAGAATGGGAAAAGAAGTACTCTCTCCGTCCCTATTTAAATGTCTATCTTTCCATTTTTTGTTGTTCCAAATTAAATGCCAATTTCCAAAAATACAAATATAATTTCCAGTTTTGGCCATAAAAGACAAAACACAATCACCACTTTTGATGATATTATTGTCATTATATCACATACAAACAAAAGATTTCTTAAAATGTGTGTTTTGGCCCCACGACATTTAAATAGGGACGGAGGGAGTAACTATTATTTACATAATCAAAAGTTGAGTAAAGTTGAAAGAATTAAAGTGTAACTAAAATAAGGTATTAAAGTGTAAAGTTGTTTGAATGAGTATTTTACACTCACTTTTAGATATTTTAAAATACTCTTCTCTCATGTATTATATGTTGTATATAGTACTAGTTTTTATCCCGGGAGCGTCCCGGGTTGAAATATCTAATATGACATAATAAAATATATTATTATTATTATTATTATTTTAAACAAATCTCTGCCATAAGTTATCATATTTAAATATTAAAAAAACGAATCTCTGCGGCGCGGTATAAATCTAGTGCCATTACAAATGAATTCGGAAGTTTGTAATCGATCATTCTAAAAAGAACAAACATGAAATAAGAAAAAAAAAAATTTAATTATTGAAATATCGAACGCATTAGTCTAAGGGTTATGTGATGCGTTAAAAAATTCATGGGTATATGATCGGGTATATAGTTCGGGTATTTGGGTATGTTGTTTCGGGTAATCGGGTTGGGTATCACCTAATCCCAGACCCGACCCAAACCCACAATTTTTTTTAAACTAATCCCAAACCCGACACAATACCTGTCGGGTTACAAAAAATAGTCATTTTTTTATCCGTTTTTATATAGCATTATGGTACTCGTTGGAAAGATAATAAAAAAACTCGTTAATTTGGTGTAATTTTTTTCTTTAAAAAATCTCGTATATAAAAGATATTAACGTTTAAAAGTTATGGAAGGAAACATGAGAGAAAAAAATAATAAAGTTTTAATATTTAGATTTAGTAGATTAGGTATTTAATAGATTAAGTTAAAGATTATAATAGATTAGGTTAAATCATATTTATTTCTTTTTTTTAATTGGTTTACATGTGACAACCGGTAGAAATCCAGGTACTATCCGTACAAATATAATAACTGTAAATATGATTTCATGTGATGTGATATATTTGTTTTGGGCGATAACTGAAAGTTGTTATTGGAAATTAATATTGTTGGAAATATTATGGAGATTTTAGTGATTCCATATCACGTAGTGATAGATTACCGTATTAGACCTTGGTGACGACCCGACTAGTGGTAGAAAGTCTAGTTAAATCGTAATACGTAGTCCGACATACTAAGTTATTATATGGATGAGTGTGATCATTATTATTGGATTAAGGGGTGAAAACCTTAGATAAGTAAGGTTTGTAGGTTTTATAAAAGGTAGGATTGTGTATATTATGTAAAGGTTTTTATAAAAAAAAATAATATACCCAACCCCCCCCCCCCCCCCCCCCGTATGTCTCGCCCCCTCCCTCTCTAGATAATAATATGAAGAGTTTTGTGTAATATTATTATTATTATTATTATTATTATTATTATTATTATTATTGTTGTTGTTGTTGTTATTATTATTATTATTATTAAATATATAATAATGATTGGCTATTTAAAGGGAGTGTGTCATCCCAAGACACCACTCACCTTTACAACCTTTCATTACACTCTTCATTACTCTCTCTTTCTACAAAACCATCCAACTCCCCTCTTCTTCCCCTCTCCCAACTGAAAACACCATCACCACCACCTATTTTCTTAGTTTTAATCATGTAATCATCTTGAGAAGCATGATTATATGAAGAGTTAGGCATTCTTTGGTGATTTAGAGGTTAAAGATTCAAGAACTAGAAGTTTAGAAGGAAAACCCACAAGTTGTTAGTAAGGTGAATATGAAACTAAAACCATTTTATTATTTATTTCAGTTTTTACATAAGTATTCACCAAATAAACAAAGGTTTTTCAATCTAAAACTAATGGGGAAATAAAAGGAGAAAGTATATGAATGTGGTGTATGTATGCGTGCGTATGTGTATGTATGCGTGCGTGTGTGTGTGTGTGCGTGCGTGTGTTGGTGTGTGTGAGTGTGTTTAGGGTAATAATCTTGATGTTTTGATGGTTAAAATGTTAAGATCCTTCATATTTAGACACATGCAAGAGGATTAAAAGGATGATAAGAAATCTGAAAATAACCAAACATTATAAGAAATACTAACTTAGATAAATGCGTTCTGGGATGAACTAAATGAAAGATGACTTATGGACCCTTATGGACTTGAAATGGACTTTGATAAGACATAAGTTTGGATGATTTTAAATATAAACTCAGATCTGAATATAATAAAGTTTTAATGGATTTTATGAACTTAAACTAGTGCAAAACAAGTTTTGATATGATCTACATGATTGGGAACCATTGCATGTACGATCGGAACCCATTTTTCGGCTTAAAAGTGCCAAAAACTAAGCTTTAAAGGATGATTTTCTAAACTGATTTAGAACAGATTTTTATGACTTATTTTGATGATAAATAAAGTGTTATAAGTTTAACATGAAAGACTTAAGGTTAAAACTTAAGAATAATGGCTTAGGATGCATAAAAACGCCCAATATCGTTAGATTTGAGCACTAGAAATGCATGCATGTAGATCTGATGTAAAATGTTTATATAATGGAAAATGTAGTATATTGAGCACTAATCAAGGTATATTAGGTATTTACCTTGATAAGGGGCGCTTACAGTGCGAAACTATGCCCTGAAAGTGGCCCGAAACATAGTTATGAGGCATAAAATGTTAGCAACATGTAGCAAGACTTGAATAATAAATATAAGGTTGTTACTTAGATTGAATATTTGTTTTACGACTTAAATAGAAGCTATATTAGAATCATGAGGATTAGTTGTTAAAAACAACCTATGAAGCTTGAAATGTTAGACAAACTATACGTTGGTTAGACTTAGCCTCTCGTCACGTGTCACCAATGGAGTTAATAGGGTAAGGGATAACTAAAATCCGGAGATTTATTGGTTTACTAAGTCGGGATATTTGGTGAATAACTTAATTAGACTTAGTATGGTTACTAAATCGACCTACGATATGGGAGGTGATTTAGGTGAAGGATTGTGATCGGGATTGGAAAGTTCCCAGAAGTATTGTACTAAGGTGAGTTTCACGGCCCCTTTTCTTTTTAAATGTTTTTGAACGTTTTACAAATCGGGGGATTAACATGCTTATATGATGCGATAGACTTTAAAATAGAATATTGATGGCCTTAGGTTAGTGCACCAGGTGGATACATTAGAAATAATGTGACGCCAGTGTCAACCGACGGGTTGCCACTCTCTCTCTCTCTCTCTCTCCCAGCACATTTTAATCATTAGCCTTCAGAAAAGGCCGTTGTTTATGTTGTAGTACTATTGGGTTGACTCCCCCGTTTTCATGATCAAGGTATTGTATTGTTTGTTATGGGATCTGCTTGAAAAATGAACATAAACATCAGTAAGTCCCTCTTGGATAAGAATGGCACCTCGGGAAACAAAGTTATGGATTGATTAAAAGCCTTTGGATACATCATATTTGTAGACCTCATGACTCTACTTGATTTTATTTTAGTTCTATTCGATCATATGCTTTACTAAACTGAATGTTTACTATTACTCTTAAACCTGTGAACTCGCCAACATATTGTTGATGTTTTTAAGCATGTTTTTCAGGTACTGATGCATAGGTTAAATGAGAGTGGTTTGGCTAGGGCACTACGGTGGACATGATGTTGGGACCTAATAATAATGATAACTTTATCTAAAACTTTGTTTTTATTTGTGTTTTGTAATACAATATTAACATATATTTTCGCTTCATCTTGGTAAAACTTGTTTTCTTGTTTCTAACAATGCTTCGTTTATTATGAAAATAAAACAACGTTTCACTAGAGGGTGTTAGCAAGATGTCCACACGTAACTTTATGTGATCCGCTAAACCTTATGGTAACAACTTCCGTTACCTTATGACTTGCTTTCCGCTGTGCGCTGTCGGGGTGTGACATTACACTTGCCACATCACATCCTATGTGGTATCTCTCAAAGGAGAGATTGCAAAAGAGTATGACATGTAGGATTAATCCCTTTGCAATATATATAGATTAGATAATAGTTTTTTTTTTAATATTTACATTTAGAGTTAATTGCCAAATTTAGTCCCTGAGGTTTGTCAAAAATTGTCACTTTCATCCAAATCTTTTTTTTTTGTCAATTTAGTCCATGTGGTTTCAGTTTTTTGTCATTTTAGTCCCTAATGTTTGTCAAAAATTGTCACTTTCATCAAAATCTTGTTATTCCATAGGGACTAAAATGACAAAAATGAAACCACAAGGACTAAATTGACAAAAAAAAAAAGATTTAGATGAAAGTGGTAATTTTTAACAAAACTCATTGACTAAATTAGCATTTAACTCTTACATTTAACTGTTTTGTAATTTAATAAATTTAATAAGAAAAAAACATTTCCACTCTTATTCGACCCAACTTATTTTTAGACGGTCCGTTTTAAGTTTTAACTTATTTTGATGGGATGACTCACGCACTTCAGCAACTTGTATATAAAATTCAACAACCAACCTCCAGTCATGTTCAATGATACAGTTTAATTTTTTATTTTTATATGATATATAGAAGAAGTTACTTTATATGTTTGAATTTGATGTAACTAATGTAACTCGTCTTGACTTAGACCCATTTGATATGTTTTCTAAGATAGTTCGCTATGGCCCAAACCCATTTCAACTCGTTACACATCCTATCTCACCTGTGTGTTTTACCACATACTCTTACTCAAAGTGTGTGTGCTTAAAAACATATACAAAACTAGTGGGAATGCCCGCGCGTTGCCGCGGGTCTGTATGTTTTAATTGAATTAGTTAAAACAGCATTGTACTTGTTCTATTATTTATCAGTAGTTTTTTTTTTTTGTTAGGTTCTAAATTACTTAACTATCCGTTGTCGACCGCGAGCAAGCCGGCGCGAGCCACAAACTTCACTATCAAGTAACCCGGTCACTTGACCCCGTTAGCTGGGGGTGAGCACCTGCACGACCAAAGCACCTCTCTCTCCCGTTAACGCACGCGACCACCATCGCCTGTGCTCACGCCGCAGTTGTTCGCGTGGGGCTGTTGTGGCTGTTCGCGTGGGGTTGTTGTGGTTGTTCGCTCGCGGCCCACAACGGGCATTCTTAGAGGAATTAGTAACAACATGAGTAATAATGTATTCATTATTCATTGAAGTTTATGATTGGATATCAGTTACTCATTAGCGAACCGGTAGTCCGTTGGTCAAAGTCAAAGTCCTGACATCAGAAGACAATGCTATTTGTTTTATGTCGTATCAGGATAAATAAAATGCATTTGAGAGTGTGTTTTTCTTTTAGAAGGCATCTGAAGATGTGGTTGAATTTAATCGGTCATGTAAATAATAGGTTCGTAATTTATAGTTAATCTTTAGTGGGGAAGCAAATGAAAGGAATGTTACCGTAAGAAGATGACTGTAGAGAACAACCGATGGTGAGACGATCAGCAATTATTCGACAAGCACTTGCCAAATCAGCAATAATTCGACCAAAACTTCTGGTGCAAAAGAGTTAGCAAACAACAAACGAATAGCAAAGTCAATTTGCAACAAGCTAAATACAATACACACTTGACATCAAAAGATTTCGTGTGTAGTTCTTTATGCACACTTTATTTTTTCTAACATATCCCATCATCGCTCAGTAAGGTGTAGTTTGGGACATATATTTTTGAAATTTTAAGGGGTTATATGGGTCATTTTTATTGAACGGGTCAAATGGGTAATTTTAGTTGGGGAAAGGTGGTGAGACTTGAGAGGATTAAAAGATGTGTAAGTTATCAAAGTACATAAGGTGTGCAGGTTTTCAATCTTCAACAAAAACTTGATTAAGTTTGGTCAAAATTCAGCCAAAGTGTTCTTAATTACTTAAACCTCCTAAATCTTTTATTTAAACAAGAACAAATTATTATTTTGACAAAACAGTCATCTCAATCTTTTTTGATGCCTTGACTTATAGTAAAATTAAGAAACAAAGGGAAAAAAGGCTTGACCCGTTTGTGGTTTGCCTAGCTCGCGATACCCAAATTACGTATTTTGATATCGTTAGGTCAAACGTATGACTTTTGGATTGCAAAAACTACTTAAGTATTGCATTACAGATTAAAGCTCGAAGTTTACTATTCGTTTACTCAGATTCCAGGTCATAGGCCCAATTCCAAAGTTTAAAGGGAACCCAAGTTGTAACTTGAAATGCAATGTTAAATTTGGAAGTTGAATTTTTACACTATCGATCATGAATAATGAAGTTTTAATCTTCATTATAGTGTTATATATCTTCTTATCAAGTGTGATTAAATTAACAAAAATTATTTTGCTGGACGGTTGTGTGCAATCTGAATGTCGTGGTCTCTAGAGTTAGCGAGTTACTAAAAGGAACAGATGAAATCCGCAATGGAAAGCAAATGAAAGGAAAGTTACCGTAAGAAGATGAGTGTACAGAACAACCGGTGGTGAAACGATCAGCAATTATTCGACATACACTTGCCCAATCAGCAATAATTCGACAGAAACTTCTAGTGAACAAGAGTTAGCAAACAATAAACGAACAGCAAAGGAAATTAGCAATAAGCTAAATACACACTTGACATTAAAAGATTTCTTCTTTATGCACACTTTAATTTTTCTAACATATACCCTCATCACTCAGTAAGGTATAGTTTCGGACATATATTGCTGTAATTTAAAGAATACATATTTTTGAAAATTATATTCACAATTCAATCCAGTGTTATAAGGCAATACAAATCCACCACATACCAGGGAACACCCTTTTAATCATTAGCCAGCATATAGCTGCACATTTGATTGCATTTCTGTCCCTAAGGCCCAAATTTTGGCATCGTACACTATTTTATAACAATCTAGACCAATAATTCATATAAAAAGTATATTTAAGTAATCAATACATATATAGTAGTAGGGCTGCAATTTGACAAACATTTAACAAAACAATATGGCAAATCTAGCCTAGCTAATTTAAAAATTTTCACTTAGCATATAGCATTATATGAATGTATAACATCCCAATACAACAAAAGATATTCTAGCCCTGCACGGGTGTGATTCTCAGCCCTGTAAGCCCCTTTAGCATTGATATAATGACACTAAATGATAACCAACTAAAGAGGAATCATGTATCTTTTACTGATGCCTTTGGTGAACTGTGAGTGGGAATACGACTATATCAATAATGTGATGATTCTGCTCAACTCAAAAACCATTTATGATGTCAGGTACATAGTTATCAAAAGCCCTTTCCTGGTACGCCTAGGCGCAATTAACAATTTCCATGCGAGGCGCAACCAAGGTTTAAAAGTACGGAAACGAGTCTCGAGGCGTTTTCCCTTCGCCTCACGAGGCGTAAGCCTCGAGGCGAACCGAGGCGTAAGCACGAGGCGGAATTAAAAAATTAATTAAAAAATTATATATCTTATAAAAAATAAAAAACTAACTAATTTCATCATCAAATTCATCAAAAACATCAAAAACACACATAAAAGAAGACATGAAATGGCACAAAAAGTCTAAAACTTCAAAACCATACCTCAAAACCCTTGAGGCGCACCTTTTCTTACCGCCTCAGGCCTGTGAGGCGCACCTAAAACAAAGAACCCCTGAGGCGACGCCTCAAACTCGTTTTTGACCCGAATCGCCTTGAGGCGCGCCTCAAGGCGTGCGCCTCAACCGTTTTTTAAAACCATGGGCGCAACCATACTATTTTAAAAAGATAGGCAAGATAACATACAACACCTTTTGATACACTTCCTATTGCCAATCTCCACCATTTGCGTCCCATTAGGTGATTCATAGACATAACTCGACAAGGATTCTTCATGAAAACATACAAACAAAAGTACTATACAAGGAAAAATAAATTTAAAAATTAACAAACTAATGAAAATAATAGTATTAAAAACTGAGGCAACATGTCCTCATACAATAAAAAACATATAAGTATTAAAAGCATTTTTTTAAATTGATATACTATATACACATTTTAACCCACAAAATATTTTATTACGGTTAATCATGATCATGAACCAATTATGATACATGCATTTGATGAACAAGTTATGGTATACATATATGCAGAATGTGAAAAAAAATATATACAATACTGAACCTATACAAAAACATGGTACGAACATACAAATAAAAAAATAAACTTCATACAAAGAAAAAGAAAACTTTACCTTGTTGCTCTAAAATTGTTAGATATAACGGTTGGTTATTCTGAACCGGATTGGCAGATGACACCATTTGTTTTCGATCTACATCCTGATTAACACAATACAGTTATCATCTAACATCACATGTGATGTATCACATCAAGACTCTAGAAGGGGATGTGTTAGTACATGATGTCCCTAGGCTAGTATATCAGTTGTTTGGACGTGTTTCGGGGTGTTTGGAGACGTTTGTACGCGTTTTGGAGTGTTCGGGATGCTGCTCGCGAGTAGCAAATAGTGACACGCGATTAGGGCCCTAATCGCGTCACTATTCATGCGACTGGGCCTTGGCTATAGGCGATTAGCACTGATCGCTAGACATGCTCTGGCTGATCGCGTATATGCTGCTGTACGTACCCGGGAGGTATAAATAGGCCCAATCATTGCCCTAATCATTAGTTCTTGCCTCACACACTCTCCAAACACCCTCCCATGGTCTGTAAGGTCTGATTTGATCTCTGTAAACACTCGTGCTCTGTTTTTAGTGATTAATCGATAATCTTTTGACCCGTGTGTGTGTTGTGATTACTCGTTTGTCTTAGTTTCATTATCGTATCTGTTGTTAAAGCATATTAGAGGGATTCCGCACCTCTAGTATAAACCCCGTGATTGTTGGATTTAGCGTTATTCGATCCTACAAGTGGTATCAGAGCCGAGGCTCTTATCACGGGTGTTTTAATAACAAAAACGAGCAAAAACAGGTTGTTTTTGGTGTAAAAGTTCAGATTTTTAAGCAAAAACCTGTTCTTATTTTTGAAACTTTGAGTTTTTGTCAAAAACCCATCTTTTTCAATATCTTGGTGTGTGTTTACGGTTAAAAACAAGTGTTTTTGATTAGGGTTTGCTCTAAAACTGTTTTGGTAACTTGTCTAATCATTTGGGATCAAAATACAATGTTTTAGATAAGATTTTGAGGCAAAATGGGTGATTTTTGAGCAAAAGTGCGGCAACAGATCAGATCAGGCGATTACGCAGTCCAAATCGCACAAACCTTTCATACGATTAGGGTTTTCATGCGATCAGTGGTTAATCGCTAGTTAATATACACGATCAGTGGTTAATCGCGTGTTCCTATTCACGATTAGGCCTAATTGCCTGTTAAGCGATTAGCCCTAATCGCTTAAACTAATCACGTCAGTCTAAAACCCTAATCGCATATAAAAGGTAGCGATTAGGTCAAATCGTCCAACTATTCACACGATCAGTCCACTACTCGCGTGTTAATCTCCCAATTATAAGCCTAATCGCGTATAAAGGTCTGGAACATAAAATTTGACTAAGTATCGGACTATTATCATACCTTAACATATGGCGAACCCGTGGGGACATCTGAGTCAACCGAGACCTCAGTATAATCAACAAATGAACAATCAATCTAACGTACCCACGAACCCTTGGCAGTATTCAGCAGAACGTAACGCGCAACGGATGCAGCAATCGCAAATGCAAGCGAATGTTGCCGGAATCAATCCGTGGGCGCTAGCTGCTCAACAGCAAATGGTAAACACGAATCCATGGGCACTCGCGGCTGCTGCAAACTCTCAGACAAATCATCTGTCTTCCGTACTCATGAGTGACTTAGAGACGGGTAGTTCTAACAGGGCACCGAAGCTGCAATACATGTCCGACTACCACGGTTGGAAGGGCAGATTTCAGACTTATGTCGAGGGAATCGATGGTCTTGTATGGTCAGCTATCGAGACAGGGTACAGTCGGCCTTTAGTTGAGAACTCCACTACTCCGATCTCTATTGAAGACATGAATGAAGATCAGAGAAAGAAATACAACTATGAGAAGAAGGCGATGGCAGCATTGAAGCAAGCTCTTCCAAAGGACATCCTCCATCAATTCGCTCAATGCACAACATCGCAGATGCTTTGGTTAGCATTGGCAGAGCGAAATGAGGGTAATATGAAGACAAGAAAGGTCAAAATGGATCAGCTGAAGAAGGAGTTCGAGAACTTCAATGCTATAGGGAACGAATCTCTGAGAGATTTGACGGCTAGATACTACCATCTGATGTCAGAAATGTATCAGTACGGGGTCTTATATTCATCTGCGGACCTTGTAGAAAGATTTGCTGAGGCGCTACCTCCTCACTGGCATCAATGGTTGGATATTCTAAAGTCAAATAATGCATATCAGACTCTCTCCATAAATGAGTTCATCACCGAGCTGGAGAACAAGGAGATAGAGGAGATCAGGAGAGCAAATAAGGCGCTCATTCCACAGAATCCCAGCATCTATTATGGGAATCCTCTTCAGGACACCAGTGTGGGTGGAACCAAACCACAAACTGCTTTTGTGGTTAACCCAGACCCAGTCTATGCATTCGACAACTATGGTCCCCCAACTGATGTTCCTCCTCCTACATATCCTTTTGGACCAAACCCGTATCCTTTGAATTATAATGCTAACCAGTTTGGTGTTAACCCGTTTTCTCATCTTGCAGCACCAGCGCAGGCAACTGCAAACTTTAGTGGACCCTCTTCTGCAGGTTTTGGCGGAGCTCCAACTACAAGTTATGGTGGATATGGAGGTGCTTCGAGTTCTAATCAAGGTGGCTATCAGACCAACACAGTCCCAGAGCAGCTGAACACTGCGGGTTTAGGAAAGGTGACTATAGAGCTAGCTCAAGAACACATGGCTCTATTGTCGACTTTGGTGAACTCCTATAGTGGATTGGTGGCTGGACAGATCGGGAATCCTCATCTTACACAGGAGGATTACTCGCAGATTGATAAGGACGACATGGATCTGATCGACATTCAATGGCACTTCGCGAGCGTGGTGAGAAGGGCAAAGGATTACATGGAAAGGACGGGAAGGAGAGATGTCTTGATCAACAATAACACCAAGTTTGGGTTTGACAAAACAAAGGTCACATGCTACAACTGTGGCACAAAAGGGCATTTTGCAAGGGAATGTGACCGACCAAAGCAGCAAGGAAATCAGAATCCCTTCAACAACAATAGAGCCAATCAAAATCAGAGGCAGCAAGCTCAGGGTCAACCTAATACTGAGCGTGCCATTGTTCCAGTCAACAACCAGAATCAGAACCAGAGGCCGCCTGCAAACAACAATCAAGGTCAAGCCATGGTTATTCAAGCTGATGAAGGCTATAACTGGAACCATCTGATCCTCGGAGATGAAGCTCCTCAAGGTGGTGCAGCCTGTTTCGCTCAACAAGCATCTGAAGCACCAGCCGAAGTTGAAGAAACTTCGAGTCAGTCTGACATCATCACTTCTGAAACCGAAATGTCTGACTGTGACTCGGAGTGCGATTCTGATAGTGGAGAAGATTTGGAGGAGTTGTTAGCTGAAGCAGATGCATTGATCAGTAAAAGGTCATTTCTTGTGGATGCTGACTGCACAGAGAAGAACTACGGCGAATTCTTTGGAGCTCAGAAGACAGCAGCTCACTATGCATTGATGGCCATCACTGAATCGTCGAACAAGGTAAGTTCTTCTTCTGATTCAAAATTAGTTTGTGTAGAGTGTAATCAGCTGAAATTCAGAATTAAAGAATTAACTGAAGAAAATCTGAATTTAAAAGCTGATGTTGGTCCGTTGCAAAGGTCAATTGATTCCTTGAGACAAAAGGAGAAAAATTTTCTAAGTACAATTGAAAATTATAAAAAGGATGTTTCTGAACTGTCCAAAACCTTAGCTAACAAACAGATTGCTATAAATAATTACATCAATGAGGTCGAAGACACTAAGAAACAATTGGCCATTGTTAACTGTGACTATGAAAAGATCAGGAAAAAGCTTGAGAGTTATTTAAACTGCAAGTATGTCCTTGATCACATAGTTGAACACTCTGACAAGGAAGGTTTCTCCACCAGTCCCAAATACTCTCAGTGTCCACCTCCGGTGAGATTCGAAAATCACAATTTTGATGTCTTGCCGAAGGAGGAACTTGTGGACGTGGCAGCCGAGGCAGCAAAAGCTGCAGAGGCGGCCAAGGTTACTGAAGCAGCTAAACCTGCTGAAGTCACTAAGGTTGCTACTCCTGCTAAAGCTGTCAATTTGTGTGAGAAACCTGATGATATCAGTGTATATGACACTGACACTTCGGATGATGAGCTCGATGAACCTCCTAGGTATGCACCGGTTAAAACTATAGATGTTCCTCTTGAGAATCATATCATTACAACTGAAACCTTGAGTGAACTGCAACCGAAAGTGCAAACCGAGGATGGGAGGAGGATTAAGGTGTTCTATAAGTTAAAAGGGTCTGAAAGGGTGTATGCTGATGAGGAAGTCCCTCTTAGATGTATCACCCCTGGTCTTGTTGCCAAAATTTGGCAAGAATCTGTCATTACCATAGAAAAAGAAACCTGGAGTAAAAACAAGGGTAAGGGTAAGGGTAGAAAGGATCAGGGAAATCAGGCAAATGAAAATAACAAGAAAAATCAAAAGTCGAACACCGTTAATCCTCAAAATCAAGCTCAAAGGAACGGTCCGAAAAAGCATGTGACTGAGTTTATTAGATCGAGCGGCACTGAAAGAAATAATGATCCTCAAGTCGATCAGCAAAGAAAATGTCTTGAGGATCTAAAACATAAAAACTCATTTGCCGTTCCATCTAACAAAAGGAACAAGAAGGAGACCAAACCTGGATCTCCTAAGTTTGAAGAATATAGATCCTGTCACAAGTGCGGGGAACGTGGGCATTTAGTTGCTGTGTGCCCTGAATTGAGACGAGAAAGGATCAAAGTGGATGATCATCCGAGTTCTAGCAAATCCAAGCAACCTGTTTCCCCTAAACTCTCAGAAAAACAAAAGGGAAAACAGGTCGTTTATGATAACCGCAACAAGATCGCTATGAACCAAAAGCCAGTTGATGGCAGGGGTCCACAGCTGAGGGGGAGCACTGTTCCTCCAAAGGTTGAAGCAGCGCCTAAGCCACCAGCAAAGGCTGCAGCTAAACCGCAGGGCAACCCCAAAGCCGTTCCACGTACAGTTAGTTCTGAAGTGGATCCAAAATCTGTTCCTCCAAAGGAATCCAAGGCTGGACCTTCTAGCCCACAGGCAAAGAAGAAGCCCAAGCCAAAGAAACCTGAACTGATTTGGAGACCCAAGTCACCAACCAAAGAAGGAGAATCATCTGCTGGAAAAGGCACTGCGGTGCCATCGGAAACAACTCCAACACCAAATGGGAGATGGGTTGACTTTCCGATGTTAGATGAAGTTGGTAGACCCAAGACCGTGAAGGCTTGGGTCCCCCTTAACCACTGAACTTTGAATGTTTGTGCAGGGAGTTCCACAGGGCCTTATCAGCAGCCTATGGATTGTTGATAGTGGAGCTTCAGGGCACATGACGGGCGATTTATCCCTGCTTTTTGACATAAAGAATATCAATGGGGGGTATGTTGCCTTTGCTGGTAATAAAGGGGGTTATATAACAAAGGAAGGAAGTATGAGCAACGGCATAGTAAGCTTTGAAAAGATAAGCTTTGTTAAACAGATAGACCACAACTTGCTGAGTGTTTCGCAGATATGTGACAAGAAGTTCACTGTATTCTTTGATGACAACGCTTGTTTCATTCTGAAGCCTGGATTCAAAATACCGAAAGAGTGGGTCATGATCTCAGCTCCCAGGGTCAACAACTTATACGTCCTGGATATGAGCCGAGCAATGACAGCGAAAGGTCAAGTCACTTGTTTTCTGTCAAAGGCGACAGAGAAGGAATCGATAATGTGGCACAGACGAATGGGGCACATCCACTTGAGGAAAATGAACCATCTGGTCCAGAACCAACTAGTGGAAGGTGTTTCTGTTAAGAATTTTCATTTAAACGATGTCTGTGTCTCATGCAAGAAAGGGAAGCAGAAAAGAAAGTCTCACAAGCCTAAGAAGACAAACTCAGTTAGTCTACCTCTCGAACGACTGCACATGGACCTGTTTGGCCCAGTAAATCGAAAGAGCAAGAACGGTGACTCATACTGCTTAGTGGTTACGGATGATTATTCTAGGTTTTCTTGGGTTGTGTGCATGAAGCACAAGAGTGAAACTTTTGATTACTTGAAGAATCTGTTTACTAAATTGGAAAATATATATCAGCTAAAGATCCGTAGGATCAGAAGCGATAACGGAACAGAGTTCAAGAATCACGCTATGGAGGCGTTATGTGCAGAAAAAGGTATTCATCATGAATTCACAGCGCCATACACTCCTCAGCAAAACGGGGTTGCAGAAAGAAAGAATCGGACTCTTATTGAGGCAGCCAGAACTATGCTCGCAGACTCGAACTTGCCTGTGATCTTCTGGAACGAGGCAGTTCACTGCGCGTGTTATACTCTGAATAGGGTTCTAACGGTAAAGAAGCTTGGAAAAACCTCTTACGAGCTTCTGAACCGAAGGAAACCGAACTTAGAGTTTCTGGAACCTTTCGGAGCTCCATGCACCATGATACATCCCGATGGGAAGTTTGGTGCAAAGGCAGAAGAAGGTTTCTTTGTTGGTTACAGCACTCCCAATAAAAGAGTGTACAACAAAAGAACCAACAACGTTGAGGATTGGCTTAATGTCGATGTTCAGCGTTATACTGCCAATGCACCTGGTGTTGGACCTGATTGGTTGTTCGACTATAAGGGTCTATTTGATTCCTTCAACGTGGAGAATTTGGTGGATGATGCTGTAGCGCAAATGTATTACGAATGTGAAAACGCAGCTAGCTCTCCGCTAATGCGTCCGATCGTGGTTAATGCACCTGCGCCTGCTCCATCTGATGCCTCTGCATCCACGGGTCCCCCCGATAAAACCGCAGCAGCAGAAGTTGAGGAAGTTTTTCAGGAAGCGTCTGCAGAGGTTCTCGAATCTTCATCTTCCGACGACGATTTTGCAGAGTCTCATGAAACTCTCACTGAGGAACAAGCTGGAAATGGTGAATCTACCACTACAGCTCCAGTTAATCCGACAGGAAACAATCAAGCTGGTCCTTCTTCTTCAGCAGCTCCAGGGATAGGTCTTCGGATTGATCTCTCCGGTTTTAATATGCAACCCGCTGCTCCCTCTAGTTCAAGCGCAGCTGAGACAAATATATCTCAAGGTTTGGAGAACCTAAATTTGCATTCGGATGATCCAGTGCCGGCACATCCGGAATCTCGGATTCACGACACTCATCCGATGCAAAATGTAATTGGTAATCCGACTAGCAGAGTCATGACGCGCAGTCAGCTCAGAAATGCTAGTTCAAGTGACAATGCAGGTACTATGGCACTCTATTCGGAAATCAGAAAAGCAGGTCATCAGAACGATTGGTCCTTCGCCTTATATGTTTCTCAAACTGAACCAAGAACTGTGCAAGAGGCACTAAGGGAAGAACCATGGATTGAAGCAATGCAAGCCGAACTTCAGCAGTTCCAAAAGCTAGGAGTGTGGGACTTAGTTGACTTACCTCCAGGCTCGAAAAAGATTGGAACAAAGTGGGTCTACAAGTGTAAACGGGATGACCGCGGGGTGATTATAAGAAACAAGGCTCGATTAGTTGTCCTCGGCTTCCGTCAAATCGAAGGAATAGATTACAACGAAGTATACGCTCCAGTTGCGCGCCTTGAAGCTATCCGGATGTTCTTAGCTTACGCTTCGTACAAACGGTTTAAGGTGTATCAAATGGACGTGAAAAGTGCTTTTCTGTATGGTGTCGTGAAGGAAGAGGTGTATGTTGCTCAGCCACCGGGGTTTGAGGATCCGCTGCATCGCGAAAAAGTCCACAAACTGAACAAAGCGTTGTACGGACTCCATCAGGCACCGCGTGAATGGTACCAAATGCTTAGCAACTATCTGATATCCAACGGGTTCAAACGCGGACTCGTGGACTGCACCTTATTCACCAAGGAAAAGGGTGGTGATCGTCTTCTGGTACAGGTTTATGTTGATGATATTATTTTTGGGTCTACTAATGATGTCATGTGCAGGGAATTCGAAAAGCTTATGCAGGACAAATTTGAGATGAGCTCGATGGGGGAGATGCAATTCTTCCTCGGTCTACAAGTAGAACAACAAGAGTCGGGGATCTTCATCCACCAGACAAAATACGTTGCTGACATCTTGAGCCGGTTCCAGATGGAAGACTCTACTCCAGTAGGCACACCGATTCAGACCAATCACGGGATTGGGCCTGACGAGAAAGGACAAACCGTTGATCCTTTTCTCTATCGAGCTATGATAGGCTCACTCATGTACCTCACTGCATCAAGACCTGACATAATGTTCGCGACATGCTTACTATCAAGATACCAGTCAAGGCCGAAACAGTCACACCTGGTTGCTGTGAAGAGGATCTTACGTTATCTAAAGGGTTGTCCGACCAAAGGTCTTTGGTACCCTAATGACGATAAATTTGACCTCATCGCATTTAGTGATGCTGACTATGGCGGATGCAAGACAGACTTAAAATCCACATCGGCTGGATGCCAGTTTTTGGGACCAAGACTAGTCTCGTGGCAGTGCAAGAAGCAAGCCTCAGTCGCCTTATCCACCTGCGAGTCGGAATATGTAGCAGCATCGAGCTGCTGCTCCCAGGTTCTTTGGATACAGCAACAAATGAGAGACTACGGTTTGAAATTTCTTAATACTCCCATTCACTGTGATAATGAGTCCGCTATAGCTCTTGCTAAAGACTCAGTTAACCATTCCAAGGCGAAACATATCTTGGTTAAGTATCATTTCATACGCGATTGCTATGAAAAGAAACTTATCGATATGGTAAAAATCCACACAGACTACCAACGTGCCGATTTATTCACCAAAGCTTTTGACGGTCCTCGTTTTGAGTACCTATTAATCTTAAACGGCATTAAAGTTAAGCAGGATTAGATCCTCATCGGTAATCGTTTTTGTAAATATTTTTCTTTCAAAAATCAGAAAAATCCAAAAATATTGTCTTTTCGCAAATTTTTAGATTTTTAGGGGGAGAAAATTTCAGAAAAATACAAAAAAAATGAGAAAATTCCAAAATCAAAAAAATTTGAAAAATGCAAAAATGAGTTTCTTTGGTGAAAATGGGAAGATGATATTAACCAATCAGTCGGACTGTCTGGACCCTTATCATCTTAAAAATATTGGAACTGATAGGTAGCCTCTACAATGATGTGTCGGTAGGCTCAAAATCATTTCCAAGTTCGGCACGGTGATATAAACCTAAATCATCTGAATCATGTGTGGATCAACGTGCGTTGGCATATGGTCTTGGTACCGAAATCTCGTTTGATAGCATGCCAAAATCCGAGGTTTCATGGTCTTTAAGAGGTTGGTTCATCCGGGGTGAACTGGACGTCTCTCAGAATAAATAGGAGTGGCACACGTGTCGTACGTTGGGGTAGCAGCCTACGACTGAGACACCCCTATGTCATTTCCTGAAAAAAAAAACAAAAAAATAGAATAAATTCTGATCAGGAGACGTCCGGGAATCCTAAAAGAGCAAAAAGATTCATATATGCCAAAACCCTATTCTCAATGAGAATTCGCTCTAAGGTATCATATCATATACCTAAAGCTTCATACCGTGAAAAATCAAATATACGGTATTTGACTTGAACCCTGGTTTGGATCTCACTGGTCTCTCTGTTGCAGCGTTTCTGCAGACCTGATCACCACTGAGTCCACTCCTTGTAAAATACGGATGACAACAGCTTACTCACCGGTTACGAGGAAGCTTTGTGCATGACTTGATACGGGAATGTGTCGCGTGGCGGGGAACACCTTGCATCTCAGCCTTAATATTACCTTAAACGTATCTAATGTGCCTAGCGATAAAACTTGATTTTGAGTTTAGGTGGACAACAATATCGACAGTTGTTGTAGGATGCTTATTGGTAATTTAAGTGAAAACTGAAAATATAAGGGTTCTAGTAATGTCCGTACACTGATATGATTCCCTAACCGTTGAAACTCGCAAAAATATGCTAGTGTACAGTTAGTTGATCTCCCATTTTATTTTATTTATGCTTAGTTTAGCTTAGTTAATCATTCTTGATTGCCGATGTTGGAATCCTAATCCATTGTAATCTTACTTCTTCAAAAATAAAACGCCGAGAAATAAAATGGTCATCTAATTAGAAACTTGTGTTTTGCCGGGTCAAAACCGTATTTTTATCAAGTACAAGGGTGGAAAATGGAATATTTTCAAGTATCTGAGTCATCATCTGAGTCGCGTGTCAAATCGGGTTGAAAAACGCATGTTTTGAACCTTAACGGGTCAAAAATGCAAGTTTTGGTGCTGCAGGGGCATTTTGGTAAATTGTGTGAAAGTCTTATGCATTTAGAAGCCTACTCGCAAGTATGTTTAAACGAGTAGACGTAATCGCATGTCTTAACAAGCGAGTTGATGCTAATCGCGTATAATTAAGTCTACTCGTGTGGTTTTGTATGCGATTAGCCATACTCGTTTGATTCTTGTCAGTAAGTGACTACTCGTGTACCTTTGAGAGCGATTAGCCATAATCGTTACTTCCATCACACGATCAGTCTCCTACTCGCCATTCTATACACGCGATTATGTCTGGGTATATAAGGGACAGTTAGTGTTTTTTATTTCATTATTTTCAAAACACACAACCGTTCTTCCTTTCCCTCTATACCCGTAACATCACAAACCCTTGCCAAAATTTATTTTGATCCTAGTTTATTGTTCCTAATCATCAAGGTAACAACATCTTAAACTTTCAGATCCAAATAACATCGTTTATGGGGTCTAATCTGCTGTTCTTGAGCCGTAACCCTAACTTTTGAGTTCTTAATTGTTTGGGTCAAATACTTGTTTGTTTTGGATGTTTCTTGATGGGGGTTTGATGATCGGCATATATACGATCTTTTGGTGCAATGTTTTGACCCATATCATCTAAAAATCAGAAAACCCCAAATTTAAAACTTGAAGAACCCTAGTTTTTAATACCCGTCAATTAACCCTGTTTTTGATATAATTGCATAATAAGTTCATAGGGGTTTTGTTGTTGGGTTGTTTTAGGGTTGAATGCAACAAAAATCCAGACACGAATCAAGATTTTTCAAAGTTTGATAAGTTGGTTATGGTACTATACTGTCATGCGATTAGGGCCTTCTAATCGTGTGAACAGTTTCACGATTGGAGACTTTTGTTGGCTAATCGCATGTACAGTGTAGCGATTAGCAGTCCACTCGTGTGTTTTGAGATGCTGATCGCATGAATAGTACCACTAATCGCCTATAACAGGCTGATATCAAATTTTTGTCCGATTTTGTCCGTTTTTCATATCCTTGATCTGTCCTTGATGTCTTATGATGTGTTTATCTTGCAGAATCATGCAATACGGTACTTCAGCCAAGCACAACTGTCTTGCCTTCCTCGGACCGGTAAAGAAGCAGGAATGCAGGCGTTTTGAAGGCATCATCGAGTATTTGAAGCGCTCGAAGATACACTATGCCATATCTACAGACTATGCGGCCTACAAGAACATTCTCCAGGAATTCTATCAGAATGCGAGTGTCGATGTTAGCACAGTTCCAGCTACTATCAGAAGCACGGTGCAACGAAAGGAGGTTCTTATCACTGAAGATATGATTCGCGAGATTCTTAGATTTGGTGATGATAAAGATGATCCAATCGTCTTCGACTCCATTTTGATACGAGGTGGATTCCTTCGGATGAAGTATACGGGTGATGTGCGTGCGCAGGAGATGCTACAAAAGGGTTGTCTTCCTCCTGAAATGAAGTATCTGACGCACGTGGTGCTAAAGTGTCTCGGACCTCGCAGAGGAACATTCGATGCTATCAAAGACATTTTGGCATCGGCGATTGTTGCATTGACGTTGAACAAACCGTTCAACTTCTCTGGGATGATTATGCATCACCTCAAGGAAGTGATTCTGCGAAAGCCGAAAGATCCCTTTATTGTTTATCCTCGCTTTCTGCAGATGATCCTTGACAATCAGATCCCGAACATGGTGAAACGGGTAGAAGAGCTGATTAACATAAGGAAAATTGATGAGGTTGAGATGAAGAGAATGTTGCAGTATACGAACAAGCCAAAGTCTGAATATCCTCCTAGTCGTAGACTGTTTGCTTTCCTGATGAGAAACGACTATGTGGCACCTCCAGGTAATAGATGGAGGCATGATGACAGTGATTCAGAGGACGATATTCTGATTCATAGACAGGTATTCAAGGATGATGATAACATTGGGAGACCCACAGTTGCTTTGGGACCCAATGAACCGGGCAATATGGGTGATACTGGAGCTAGACAAGATGATGATATGCTTGATCCTGATTTGCTGAACATAGATGAACCATCAAGCTCAGGAAAGGGCAAAGCCAAGATTGATGAGGGCCCGGTTAATATTGAAGATGTTGATGAAGATGATGATGACTCAGAGCGTACCGAAGATGAATCACCTGATGTACTAACACTTGAGGAGGATAGAGCCCGCGCGGCTGCGGCAAGAGAGCTCGCAAAAGATCCCACTTTCACTCCTGTTAGTGATGATCTTGTTGCGGATATTGACGCTGAACTTAGCACGCCGCCTCCTCAGAAGAGACAAAAGACGAAAGCGACGAAAGTTAGCAGGGGTCAGAAGAGAATGTCTGATAAGGCAGCTGCGACTGAGAGGACGCCTAAGAAAATGAGGGGAAGGCGTATGAATCTCCCAGAATCTTTTGGACTACCTGCTTCTTCTTCTGTATCAGCAACAACAACAACAGCAGCAACAGAAACAACAACAGCAGCAACATCGACTGTCCCACTCTCTTCCAGTGCAGCTATGCCTGCGAGTGTGACTATGTCAATGCCTTCATCGGTAATCTTCACTGAGCCAGTCTCAGTTACCGTTGAAGCGACAGGTTCACAGTTGGCTGCTAATCCGATAGGCGACAGAATACGGATGATGAAAGAAGCAGCAAGAACGTCAGCTGCTAGACCTTCGACCCAATCCTCATCCTCGACTCCAACAACCAACGAACAGCTTCAGCGCCAAGTCAAAGAGCTTACTGCTTTAGTGGCCGCCCAAGCACGGGAAATGGCCGAAATGAAGAGCAAAAACGCCAACATTGAAGAAAATGAGACGGCGATGTTGGAACTGATTGGAGACACTATCACAGCTAACACTGAGCTGAGAGCCACTGTCGACGCACTTACTTTATCTAATCAGCAAGTCTTGGAGTCGAACAGGCAGATCATGGAAACTCAACAGCAGCTCATGGAATCACATCAGCAGCTAATTCAGTCTAATCGTGATCTCCAGCTCGCAAATGTGAACAACGAGCGTCGAATCACCAAGTATAGGAAGCAAAACATAAGGCTAAGGACTAGGTTGAATGCGCTGACTGGAACTCAACCTAGACTTACTGGTGGTTCGGAAGCTGGAGCTAGTACTGCTGGTGATGATGATGATGAGGATAGTGAAGAAGATGATGATGATGAAGAAGAGGATGATGAGTCTGATGACGATGATGACAACGATGGTAAGGGTGATGGTGGTGATCCCGGAGCCACAGGCGGTGGTGGATCTACAGGTGGGTCTGCGTCGGGACGAACAAAGAAAAGTCACGATCGCAGTGGCAAGGATCCCAAGGCAGGTTCTTCTGCTCAGGGGGAGCCAGCACCGATGATAAGCAAGATTCAAGAACTTCGCGATAAAGTAAGGAAGAAAGCGATAGTTCTTGTTGAAGATGTGGAGCCTTTGAACTGTTACTTTGCATATGATGACGAAGGCAACTTGCTTCCACCCCCTGCCATGCCTGAGTACGATCTGGAAGAAGGAGAGATTCCACCAGAGATGACATCGGAGGACATGACCAAAGTATATGGCTTTGCATCTGGAGAATCTTCCAATGCAAGCCAAAGCGTTCCTCCTGAGATGCATCCAGAGTGCAACGAAGTGGATTTGGAAGAAGGAACCAGCGTGCCGACCCCTGAGTATGTTGTAAATGACTCGGGCGCTGGAATTCCTAATATTGATGAAGAGATGATGCGTGAGGCTGAAGAAAAGTTGAAAGCCGACTCTACTGAAGTTCCTGATGCTGTTAAGATTCGACATGACAAGATCAGAGAGCGGTATCCCCAATGGTTTAAACCTGAAGAGAAGAAAAAGGCTGTTGAGCGAGCTTCCATCTTCAAGAAGCGTCTGTCGAAGATGTCTGGGAATGTGATCAGCTGGGCGTATGTGAGCCAGACCAGAATGCTAGGGGTTAAATGGCAAGAAGGCGTACTGTACTTTGAGGATTTCAAAGACACTCTGAGCCTGCCATTCTGGTACATTCGCGACTTAGTTCGTCTCAACTATCCGTTATATGAAGAGAAATCTGCCTCTCTTAAGGGTTTTTACACGAAGCTGAAGCGAGAGAGCTCAGAGGGATGGAAAGAGTTTATGCCTCAGTATCCCAGATCGTATCAGACAGACAAGATTCATCCTTTCACCTTAAAGCCTATCTGGGAGCATAAGATCAAGCCGCCAAAATGTGTTTCAAGGATTCCCATTATCCCAGTTGAACAAGACTTTTCTTCGAAGCTGGATTATTGGCACTATGATGCAGCAACCACTGAAGCTGTGATTGTCTTGAGCAACAGTCCAAATCCGTGCAGAAAGATAAGGATTTGGGATCCTATGTGGTTGATAAATTGCTCAGAGAAGGACGTAGAGACGTTGTACCAACATCCGATCATGCACTTACCAGCTGAAGCCGATCAAGCCATGAAGTTTCAAAGGGTGATCCAGTTTTGCTATGCCAACAAAGTTCATGCAGGATGTGATTGGTCAAGAATCTCAAGGGTCAAGACAACGTCAAGCTAAAGTTGAAGACGGATGATGCTGCTTGTTATTTTGCTTAGTTTTATTTGTTTATGTTTATCAAGTCTGTAAAGTTGTTTGCTGTTGATATAAAACGATGTCTTTTGATTAAGTCTGTACGTATACTAGCCTGGTCCAAGGGGGAGTCTGTTAGTACATGATGTCCCTAGGCTAGTATATCAGTTGTTTGGACGTGTTTCGGGGTGTTTGGAGACGTTTGTACGCGTTTTGGAGTGTTCGGGATGCTGCTCACGAGTAGCAAATAGTGACACGCGATTAGGGCCCTAATCGCGTCACTATTCATGCGACTGGGCCTTGGCTATAGGCGATTAGCACTGATCGCTAGACATGCTCTGGCTGATCGCGTATATGCTGCTGTACGTACCCGGGAGGTATAAATAGGCCCAATCATTGCCCTAATCATTAGTTCTTGCCTCACACACTCTCCAAACACCCTCCCATGGTATGTAAGGTCTGATTTGATCTCTGTAAACACTCGTGCTCTGTTTTTAGTGATTAATCGATAATCTTTTGACCCGTGTGTGTGTTGTGATTACTCGTTTGTCTTAGTTTCATTATCGTATCTGTTGTTAAAGCATATTAGAGGGATTCCGCACCTCTAGTATAAACCCCGTGATTGTTGGATTTAGCGTTATTCGATCCTACAGGATGAAAGATAACAAGTAAATTAGAAAATTTAAACTGCAAAACTAAGTCCATCAACCGCTTAGTCTACAACCATCTAAAAACTGGGAAGTCAAACGGAGAACCAACACCATTATTTACAGCTGCAATTAAGGACTAATTTGTTGATTATGAGTAGAAGCACCTATACACACTACAAATCTATCAGACCAAGGATTAAGCTGAACAGGAGATAACTTTGTGGAGAATAAGATAAGTTGTTTAACTTTTTTTCCTTTTACTTATTAAAGAAAATGTTCATGTTATGAGAAGAACCTATACGTACTCGTCGTCATCTTAGTTTAAAAAAGCACATGGCAATCTGATGTGTTTTGATACCAAATGCCGATGCGTGATGCGCAATATTTGTTCATTTTGTTCAAAACTGGGTTATCATCTTGGTTTTAAAAGGCGCCGCATCAGATCACATGTCGAGTCAGTGAGCATCCATCATTACAAAAGCTATACAATATAAAAGATCAAAAGAGCCTTCATCCTCTGTGATAACTGTTCATATGAAAAAGAATCCATTAGCATGCTTGTTAAATGTAGATAAAAAAGGATTCACGACAAATGCTTACCTCCCAATATTTTTACAAAATTGAGAGAGTGTTGATATCCAGACTTAATTGCAAAATACAATTCATTAACAACATGGAACATCTTTAACATACACTCAGTCCATCACTCTATATTTTCCAGTTTGTTTCAATAGTAACCTACAAAAAACATTCTTCTTTTTAAAATTGAGTATTAGTATAAAATTAGCCCATTCATTAAGGTAGGCCATCTGATCCAAATATATATAACAATAAAAATGTTTTAGCCAATTATCAAATCCGCTATAAATTCAAAGTGTTCCGTGTAGATACAAAATCAAATGGCAGAACGTTACAAGTGTATTTGTATTATGAAACATACGGAAGGGGCTTTACCTAGTGAATAGAAGCAGAACGTCAATGGCGTTTCCTGAGTCTCTCTTTCCCTGATTTCCATAAGAACACAGAGGATGAACATGAAATAAAGCAAAAAAGAAAAACCATAACCTACAAAACAGTTAACATCACCATGAATGTCGATTGATAATCATCTGCAAATTCTATGAATTTATACTAACTAAAGAATAAAAATAAAAGAATTCATAAAAAAAACAAAGTGGAACTGATCGAATAATTTGACCTCAACAAAGGGTCTCCAAGATTCTGCATTGTAATTGTTAGGATGGTAATTAGATTCAAGGGTGGAAGAAGAGGAAGAGTCTGAGAGGGTGTTTGGGATTGAGTTTCAAAACAACTTATTGACTTATTGGCTTTTTCAAAAAGCCAATAAGTCAATAAGCTGTTTGTGTAACCCAAAAGCACTTTCTGTTTTGACTTTTGGCTTTTGGTTTTTAAGGGTGGAAAAGCTGTTTTTGAAAAGTTAGAAATCATGGCTTTTGGTTTTTGGCTTTTGACTTTTGGAAAAAAAAATACAAATATACCACCCATACAACCAATATTCACAATAAGTTAAGCGAAACACTTAAAAAAACAACAATTTATTGACTTTTTGACGTTTCTCATCCGAAAAGCTAATCCAAACACTTTTTTTAAAACTCCTTTTCAAAAAGTCATAAGCCAATAAGCACTTTTGACCAAAAGCACTTTTACATCTCCAAACTCAATCCCAAACACCCTCTGAAACTGATATATGCAATTAAAGAAATTGAATGGCAGAATTGAAAGGGCAGCGATGGAAGGGTAACAAGGGACAGGGCAGGGCAAGAATGGAATGAAATTTTAGGTTTTAACTAATATCTAAAGATTAAATTACACTAATAACCAAGGTTTTGAAACCCGGACCGGACCGGCCGGTCCGACCGGTCGGACCTGGAAACGGACCCCCGGCCGGTCCGGGTCACTACATTGGACCGCTCGTGCATAGAACCGGAGGTTGAACCGTTGGGCCGGCGGTTGGACCGGATTTTTGGCCGGTTGGACCGGGTTTTAAGGAGGTTCGACCGGTTTTTTTATTTTTATTTTTATTTTTATTTTTTTATGTTTTGGTTCGACTTTTGGGCCGGTTCATTGGGACGGCCGGACCGGTCGGACCGGTTGAACCGGTGACGACTCCGGTTCGACGTCCGGTCCGGTTCTGAAAACATTGCTAATAACCTTGTAAGTGTCTTAATATACCTTAAGGTGACTAATTTACCCTTACTAATTAAGCTTAATTAAGTTGTATATGTAGCTACAAAATTTGTACCCTTAACAAAATTACAATGTGATACATCACTCTTCCTTTATAAAGTAGTATAGATAAAAGGGAATAGCCCCACCCCTTCTTTATGGTGGCAAAGGTGTTAGGTTTTAAATAGGAGGTTTGGAGTTCAAAACTCATAAGAGGCACAAAAAAAAAAAAAAAAAAAAAGGTATAAAATGGTGTAAAATGGAGTGTAAAAATAAAAATATGGGAAGAAAATTAGCCGATCAAAAAATATAAGGGAGAATTACAATTAAAATGTTGTAAATAGAAATAAACTTTAATAAAGTTGTTAAATAACATATAATTATACGATTAATTTTGTTTTTTAAAAGGTGTTATGCCGAATCATTTACATAATTAGGGGGTTTATTATTTTACAAATTACATTTGGGGGGTAGTGGGGAAAAAAACTAAAAAAGGTGATGTATAGTTCTCATTTGGCGGCATCAAAGAAAATCTGCAAATAAATAGTGATGCCGCCAAACCAATTCCTTTATTCACAATGATGCCGCCAAATGACATCAAGGCTTTGATGCCGCCGATTGAAATGGAGTGTTTGATGCCGCCAATTCATAAGAAGGGTTCATTTCTTATATAAGGCAACGACCTCTTCCCATTCTCTCCATCCCATTCCACCTACACAAATACATTATATCATTCCCACATATGTCAATCCCATTTACAACACCACATATCTCAATCCCATTTACAACACATTGTAAAAAACTAAACAAAATACCAATATGAGATATAATACTTTTCCTGCAATTGTTCTGGAGGGTATAGTTTTTTATTGATATTGGGTCGATGTTACATCCACATGGAGTTTTAACAGTTTTGGGCGGGGATGAGCCATGTTTAAAAGCATCGTCTCCTGTCTCATCCCCTGCTTGGTATCGCTTTTCTGGGGTCCAAAAAAGCGGTGTCTTTGGATCGGTGTTACATCCACATGAAACTACTTGGATCGATGTTACATCCACACGTGGTATAACACGTGTAGAATGCAACATTGTCACTGTAGTTTATAATATTTTGCCGTTGGTTGTCGTTGCTGATCTCAATCTCCAGTCTACCAAACCCAGACATTCCAACAGGCTCTTTAGGGGGGTCGACTTTCCAGGCAAAGCCTGTAGCGCAAGGCCAACCGTTGTTGACGAATCGCATCATGTGATTAGCGACATCGGCGACATCGGATGATCCTGCTCTTGCTCGTGCTACTTTGGCAGGGCAGCCTGGGTTGATCATTGGGTACCTTTAGATTTGGTACCCATGTCAAACAGATTGATTTATAGCCTTGTTTGATTCAAATCGGTTGGAATCCCAACTTGGTCCCAAGCCCCCTGTTTGACTTCAATAAAGCAATTGTGATGGAAGGTGCGAAACGGAAACTTAATGAACTCTGCAACAAGAAACGGTGGTAGAATATTGGAATTGGTGATCTCGGAAATAGATTGTCTTGTAACTCGGTAGATTGTATAGTTTGATTGAGTAGTTTGGAAAAATAGTTGTTAAATAAATTTGTATTATTTGTTTTAAATAAATATATCATTATTACATGTATTTACTTTTATTTTAGAAAACGTATAGTAATAATACTAGTAGTATTAAAATTAACAGTAAGATAATAAGGATGCCTGACTGGCAGGCCCTGGCAGACTGTACAGAGGCCCAAAAATGGCAGCCTGGCCCGTTTTCAATATATTCAGTTTTCAACAAAAATGACCTCCTAGCCGTTTTCGGGCATCCCGGATCAGGCCCCGGAGACCCGAAAACGGCCCGGACTTCGTGCGAAACCCGGGTATTAGCCAAGGGCAGCGCGTCCGAAAGTCCGGATGCCTGACGGGCAGGCCCTGCACAGACTGTACAGAGGCCCAAAAATGGCAGCCTGGCCCGTTTTCAACATATTGAGTTTTCAACAAAAATGATTATGTGATCTTGTTTTAGTGTTTAACGCTTGTATTTGGATTTTAATTCTAGTGGTTGTTTCTCCTATCAATGTTTGAATCACATGTGGCTTAACGATTCGTATATTCATATGCATACACCAAAAAAAATGTTACAACAACAGTAATTAACACATGTTTACAAGTTAAACCAGTTCGTAAACTCCGTGGGAGGCTGATTCATAAGACGTTCAGATTGTCTTCTTGGTGGTTGGTGTTGGGCTTGTGTTTCATCGTTAGGTGGTGGTCCTTGATTCCCGTACTGATCATCGGGAAAGAGGTTTAAATTCAGTGCGGTCGAAGGTCCTGGCCGGCTTGAAGGTCCTTCGTCACACGAATTATGCGGGGGATGGTAATGAAAATCACTAACATAGTCGAGATCAACCCGTGGCAACCCCTGCCCAACCGGCGTCACAAAATCCTATGACGGAAATGCCCAACTATCTCCGATGCCAATTCCGCTTGCAATCAAGTTAGCTAGCGGACCTGTCACCGCCGGTTGACCGCCACCGGACCCACCAACATCACCAGTTCCCTGTACGAAGGAACTATCCAATCCAAACGGAGTTCCAAGTTGGTCCAATCCAACGTCAAAGAGTTGCGGGACATATCCCCCACCCAGGTTCTGATTGTTGCTGGCCGCAACAGATGCACCAAACCCAGTGATATACGTTAGATTACACATATAAAAGTCCCAATTTAACTCCCATTTATATATGTTTTTGGCCTTATACATGATGAATTGGTACTTATTTGGTATCTTTATGATTACAGGTCTTAAACGATGTCCCGGAAGCAAACCCGAAGAAAAACAAGGATTTCGGCCCTTTATCAAGAGAACTTTTGCGCAGCAGCTGTTCGGATCGTTTTTACCCCTTCTAAAACCCAAAATCCGACTTCAACTTTCAAATAAGAATTGTTCTACGCTCCGAGAGCTTTCCAGGCATATAAAGAACACCTCCTAGCGATTTTTCTACGATTTTATATGCAATTTTAAAGATCGTGCTGTCGTGCTGTTCTCTGTGAGCGGCCGCTCACTCTCTCCGAGCGGCCGCTCGCCATCCTGAACACCTCTAGAAGCTTCTAGAAGCCCTACGTCAGCTTTGCCCACTTGTCTGTAAAGTGAGCGGCCGCTCCAAGCCTCCGAGCGGCCGCTCACAGGGCCTGTTCAGCTATAAAACTCCCATTCAGCTTCTGTTCAAAGTATTGGGTTTTGGGGAGGCGATTTTAGGCGATTTCTGGACCAAAGGAGCTGCTGGAAGGCCATTTAACAAGCTCGGGAATCCATCCGATCCATCCTTCATCATCCAATCCATCTCTTTAGCAATCTTATGGTTTGATCCTTTGAGCTTTCTTAGATCCAAATCTGATTTTGTTTGCTACATTGATGTTATTTTAGTTAATCGTACGCCTACGGGCAAGAACATTAGTATTAGTTAGTAGTTAAAACAATCATTTGCGTGAAATCAAGTTTTGTATAAATTTGGCGTTTTTCATGTTTGAATCTTGATGATCATAATGCAACCTTGTTTCATTGTTGATAGATTTGTAGTTGTGTTCGGATGACTTTGATGATTATCGAATGTGTTAGGCGGATTACTTGTTGAGAAAACCGTCCGTTTAATCGTCCGGTAGTAAACTAGTTAACTTGTTAATAAAGTTTACACCATGAAACTGTAACCGGGTATTGGTTTGGTTAAAGTCACTCGGATAATGATTATAAATGTTTACCGGCACGTAAAAGAGTTTAAAAAGCTTAATGGTGTTGTTACTAATCTTTGACGCGGTTAATGATCTTTGCTAGTTATTTTGGTAGAAATAGCGATCTTAGTAGATTTGTGTTCAAAGTTAGTAAAATGGAATAGGTTGTGAAATGCTCTACATTTCAAATGTTTGTGTAACAATTTGATATTGCTTTCCTTGGCTAGTGCGGTTGAGGACTCCCGAAAGGTGATACTAACCCTTCTTTAAAGATTCTCATGAGATCATATCAGCTGCTCGCTAATGAACGACTTGAGGTGGCTAACGTGTGTACTCGTTTTAGCTTTCCATATAGTTGTCATGTTAGGATGCCCGAAAAGGACACTAACTGTCGGAAAATGGGAATGTTGATCACGCCTTTATTTCTTATATAGATGACATGCTAGGATTGGCGTATTATAGCTTATATAGTTATATTTTCTATTTGGAGTCGTAGTTAAGTTATTTACATGTTTTAGAATTAATTTAGTCTTAAACAAAACTCAAACTTATCTTTTACTTACTGGTGAATCGGGGATAGAGTTTTAGTACCATTGCTCCACGCGCGTCCATGGATCGATACTTGGTTCTTATCTGTACTTACTACATATATGACAGGGTACACTTGCCCTAGTGTGTGTGTTTTAATATGAAGGTCGAAACCATTTTTATAAATATTAAAGCAAAAACGTGTGTTAAAATCCATTGTAAAATATGTATAGTTACGCACACGTCACCCAGCCTCATTGTCCAATGGGGTTCCAGCTTGGGGTTGATTTTCCGCCACGTTTATCGGCACCTGACGGGGAGCGTGTCGCCGGCGTACCCTTTGAGGTCGTGCCGGTGCTGACAAGTTGACGGCGTCCCTTGTAAGATGCGTCGGATTTTGTAAGTGTCCGACATCGTGTGACATCATCATACTGTGGAACGCCGTGTTCTGTATATGCTCAAGCTGCGTGGCGAAGGACTGAGGATCATTAAATGCCTGCTGAGAAGACCGGTAAATATCCCCTATGGCATCCCTCTGCAAACAAAATTATTAGTTAGAAACCGTAAACTCAAATAATTAATGTATGAAATAGACACGTAAAAATGCTTTACCATCAGCTTGATTCTAGCACCTTCGTCTTGGAAACCGCCAACTGGGGCCGGTGCTACACTCGGATTGCCAATAAATGCAACGGTACGTCCCAAATACCATTGCATATAACTTGGCTCTGTGGAAGTCGTCCTTATAGGATCGGACCTGTAAACCGTGTTACGACGGTTATTCCAGGCGTTGATGTAGGCTTCGTGCCTACTCATCCAGTCCGCCCCGTTGTGTCCTTCCCGCCCCAAAGCATGCAGTCTTTCAAGCTGAGCCATGTGTACGGTTAGGTTTATTGGGGGAGGTATGTACTGGAGCATGCCGAATTGCTTCATAACCCGTTGAGGGTAATGATGCTCAACGATCTCAAAGCATATAAGCGGACAACAGCTCGTCCAGCTTTCGATCCCACTTGAACATATGGCCGGTAGTCGATCCAAAACCGAGGTGTAGGGGGTCCAGTTGAACTAAAAACATAAAAAAAAACACTTAAGTCAGATACAAAACACAATAAATGCGTGATTAATACAAAAAAAACTAAAAATAATTACTAACACGTGTAGAATGAACATACCATGTTCTCGTTCAACGATTGTAGCTGTGAACGATATGCCCTGAGGCAGTGGGTGGATACCTCCCTGAAGTTTAAATTGCGGTCTCTCCACCTACAAAATTAACAGTTTAAAAAACGTGTTCAGTAAAAAAAATACAAAGGGATGCCATGCAGACACATTATATTTGTTTGGGCTTTGCGATATATACCGAGCCGCTAGCGGACAAGTATAATCAAACCGGTTTGAGGGTGGTCGTGGCGCGAGACACCGAATCCTCTCTCATGCCCATATTTGAAGGAGCATCATGGGCCCGGTCACGGCTTTCCTATCCGGCTGGGTGGCATCACAAAGCCGCCTGTAAAAACAACCGAGAACCGCACTGTCCCAACTATAAGATGCTGTTCGGCTTAGGTCTCGTAAAAATCTTAAATAAAAAACATTTAGTCTATTATTGTTATTATCAGGGAATAAAGTGGAACCGATCAAATAAAAAATGATTAAACGAGCACGGAAAATGCACGCTTCATCCGTAGCCTCAGCTTCAACAAACGGCTCGTTTAGTTTATTAATAATAACACTACCCAAAACGGATTTGCCGGACATTTGGTTCTCTGCAGGCGTAACACCTAACCATCGTCGGCACAATGCTATTGCCTCGGCAATAGACATTGCATCATCTGCCCCAGACACAACAGCTCCCTCGATAGGTAACCCCCACAAGACGTTAACATCTTGTAAGGTGACAGTAGCTTCACCAAATGGTAGGTGGAACGTGTGAGTTTCGGGCCTCCATCGTTCCACCAAAGCTGTTATTAAGGAGTGGTCAACGTATCGATAACCACAATTTATAAGGCCACCAAACCCTGCGGCATCGACAAGGTTACGAACCCGTCCTACAACAGGGTTGTCACGAAGTTCCCGCCATAGGCTTCTATCGCTACGTTTTACCATAAGGGGCTCATTGAAGTTTTCATCGTTTACGAAAATGTGAAAGGAACGATGTCGATCGCGCAGATACAGCACATCGTTGCTTAGGGGACCAGGGTGTAAGTTTATGTTTTGATTCATGGTGGGAGGAATTTGCTTGGTATGATTTTTTATAAATTTCAAAGGTTTCAAATGGAGATTGTAATGGTGATGGTGTGGAAATGGATGTGGGTGGTGCTCCTTCTTCACCTCACCCTCCATTTTATAACCTCCAAAGGCTCACTCTTGCACTCTCAAAGACACTATTTGCCTATCAAATCATCTGCAAAATACAAGACCATTGCATGCAATGCTAGAGTCTTTTGTGAGTGTGTTTATAGCCTGCAAACATGCAGGTCTCGAGCCATGAAGACTCACAACCATTTGGCGGCATCAATGCCTCAATTTGGATTGGAGGGTTCTTGACAGCAACATTGAAGAAGACACTACATGGATTAGCGGTATTAAGTGACTAGTCACAATCAATTGGCGGTATCAATAAAGCCTCTATATGGATTGGCGGCATCAAGAGGTGACTACAACATATCAATTGGCGGCATCTATGAACACTCACAACCATTCGGCGGCATCACTATACACACTGCAGAAATTTCTTTGATACCGCCAAATGAGAACTATACATCACCATTTTTAGTTTTTTTCCTCAAGACCCCCTAAATGTAATTTGTAAAATAATAAACTCCTATTAATGAAAATGATTCGTGTTATGCCCAATTTTGTCTTTATACAAGTACTACAGGTTAACATCATCATAGACTAATACTAAACTCTCTAATAAAGACGTTGATAAGGAAATTTCGAATTTGGTTGTCTTTTTTAATTCTCAAGCTGACTAAAGTCTTTTAAAAAAGTTGAAGTGGAAAATGATAAAGTTGTGGGGTTCACTTTTAACATCTCTATCGTTGGGTGGATGAGTGAATGTTTGGTTGGCGTTGTGAAGCCGTTAGTTGAATATTTGACATTTTGGGTTCATGATCAATGTCATTGAATTAGCGTAGAAGAGAAGGTAACCATAAGAGCATTATAGTTGATTTTTTTTTTTTTTTACATTTGGTGACTTTTTTTACAGGCTTGGAACTATCATCGTGTTTGTGAAAAGACCAATCTGCCCTCCCATGACTTGCATGTGGAGAGACTTAACAAAAAAGAAAAAAAAAACAAAGTTTACGCTAATGTTAAAACTTGCATTAAAAACTATACCGAAAGATTGATGTCCGTGTAAAATATGTTGGGTTTAATCGTAAGGGCAAAAGTGTCTTTTAATTGTTGGTTAATTAGGTAAGTAAATTAGGATTGTTTTTAATAGTTTAGTCGGTCAAAATCTGGGTAGTCAGTGTCACGAAGTTTCGATCTGGTTTAGATAAGTGTGGGTAGTTTATTTTATTAAGTATTTGAATATGTTTAGGAACAAGAAAAGTACCATTATAAATATGGGTCAAATTTATGTAATGGTTAAGCAATTTTCTAGTTAATAATAAAGTTCCGATCAGTGCATCAAACTTTTCGTTTCTTGGAGCTGTTTGTATTACTACAAATATATTGATATCCATTAAATTAAACATAAAGGTTAGAACCTACAATTTTTATGAAATATAAAGGTTGATTTCTGTAACTTTGTCTTTAAAAAACGAAGGCATTAGCCCATTTTTTTCCTTTACAAAATACCGGATTATTGACATCAGATCAGTTTCATCATATAGACTATACTAAACTCTGTAACAAAAAACCTTCACAAGGAAATTCCAAATTCAATATTATTGTCACTAACCTTTTCTCACGTTGACTATAGTCTTTCAGAAAAATATGAAGTGGAAAACTAATGAATAATGTCGGGTTCAAATGAATAAAAGTATAAAACCAAATTACATGTTAAATTCAATGAAATATGTGAATACACTTAGTTAATTTAAAAAAAGAAAAATTAGAACTTTATTTATATGTCAAGTTCACATGGTGTTTGGTAATTAGGTAATATGAATATGAAAGAAAAATAATGCATCCGCGTTGGACACTTGACTTCGGTGATTGTCCAATGGATTTGGACGGCCACCTTTTCCTTATTGCTAACTCGTTTATTGATTTTAAGTTTATGTCCGTACGTTATATAAAAAAAAAAGTTAAAATATATAAGTTCAACTAAAACTTGGTAATAGAAATGATTTAAATATGCATAAAATGAAATTTGCTAATAATGTTATTATTGGTTTTTTATTATTACAATCTTGGAGCAGATTATGTTTTATCTAATCATGTGTTTCAAGCGCGCCCACGCAAAACTTGTGGAGATTGACTTCTATTTTGTTGGAAAGAGTGGCAACAAGAAGCTTCAAGTTTTGTTCACATCAACAAATGACCAACATGCCAATGTCTTCCCAAAACTCCTTACATCTATCTGTGTCTTTCAATCATTACAGTCTAAACTTCACAATATTTTTATGCCCAACCAGCTTTGTAGTTCTAGGATTCTATGTGTATATAAACCGTAGCCAGTATTATTAATTTACTACATACATTCATATAACCATATTAACAAAGGAGTGTTGATTGATAAAACTTTTAATTACAAGACCAGGTCACAAGTTCGAGTCTTTCCACACATCGGGCCCTTTCAACCTTAATGAGTATGATTTTTTGATGGACGAGAACGGAACTTGTAACCAACCCCGGGCGGGAACCCTCTGATGATGTAAACCCTCCCACCTCAAACCAGCTGGGCTGGAGATCATTGGCAAAGAGAACTATCTGTTGATTAATTGTAACACCCCGTATTTTTTTTCATAAATTTAACATTTCAAAAACCTTTCTTTCGCAGCGGAAGTTCTTACTCATGTATAAAAATTTTATAAACCATTTAAAAGACATCGAAATGATCATAAAACTTGGGTGTTACTCGTCATTCATAGCAATAGAATCATAAACGAACCTTACTATAATACAAATAAAAAAAACGAATCATTTAAATCCGTTAGGTCTTGTCAAAGTTCCTCTACCCAATCCTCACAAGCTTCGCGTCTAACATTCTTAACTACCCTGAAAAAATAGTACACATCGATTTTCGAAAACAAGTGTCAGCTTTTTAAGGCTGAGTAAGATAAAGGGTAAATCTTAAAACAAAGAAATACATCATTTTATTCATAAATCATTCAGCTCATGTGATTGCAAACTATGATCCAAACAAAACAACATAATCAAATAAACAATCTTAAATTCGTGCCTATCTTTAAGCAATCTAATCTAATCTTTATCTTTTCCATCTTATCACATTCATATCTTAAATCTTAATCTTTATCATATCACGTGGTTTAATTTTTTTTTTCATCTTTCATCATCGTAAACCACGTGGAGGATAGTCCTTAGGTCTCCAGAACTACACATAGTAAACCATGCGCGTCAAGTAGACCGGTCGGGGGAAAGTCCACTACAACCGACTAAGTGAAGGAGCACAAAAGCAGTTCACCGTTGTCGTTAGCCATCGTTCGTAAACAATAGCGAGCAAGTACTTCACGCATGTGGCTCTTGGGCGTGTCGTTAAATCTTGGTGCCACGGTACCGCTCCTGGTATGTGTATGCAAGCATACCCACACCAAATCTTGGGATGGATCCATCAGAGAGTATTACCTCTCAATCATATTCGTTTACTTTTCATTAATTCTTTATTTTTCTTCATTAGCTCTTTAATATTCTAGGGCCCTTAACGTGCACGTGTCTTACGAGTCAAAAGTCTAGTGTCTTCTAAATCGTTTTCATGTATCATATTAGGCATAGATTCATCATAGCAAGGCATGAAATAACATCATAGTATCAAAATATCAACAACAAATAACATACCGAGTTACCCGACCCATCATCAAAATAAACCCCATATGCATACCCCCATAAATCATAAATAACTTGCAATATTAAAAGAGTTCGTTTGATGTGTACCCGACTTTTCAGAAAACAATATCTTACCTTGACAAGGTATGCTAGTCAAACAACGTGTGACCACTTCTCACGACAACGCCTTTCAAAGCGTAACTGCGACTCGACGCTTTCACCGTCTAATTCACCAAGCTCGGTCTCCGAATTCACCGTTCTCTGGTTTGCTTTGTGCGCCTCCACAGGAGCTAAAATATGGGGTTTTATAGGTGAAGGGAAGGTAGGTTTCGTAGGGATTCTATGCGAATATTCAGAAATTTCGTTGACATATTCGTTACCTCGTTTACGTTTTATTTGTTTATAAAAATAGATTAAAAGAATATCAACTATTATTTGTATTTATCATGCCAAAATAAATTAGCAATTAACCATCATTAAAACAAATCACTTATTACATTTCAAATAAAAATAAAACGTTTTTTTTTCTTTAACTAACAAAAATAACCGGGTATTACATTAATTGTCCTCTAAATTTAATTTTTCTTCGGGTTCTATGGTTTGGGTTGAATAATCAATGTCACTTGACCCTTATCAAACTGATTGCATGTACATGTGAATCCCACTAGAGCGTCTTCCACTTCTAATAGGCCACAGACAAGTCAAGAGTCATTCTCAACGAGTTCATAGGAAATGATCCCATTTTTACTAGAGCGCTTTCAACGTCCAATTCAGACATTTATCGCATCTAAAACTTAAAAGTGGTTGTATGTTGAGAACAGGGACGGAGGGCGGTGGTGTACATGCAGTGGCACATCTTTGTTGGGGCGGGCGGGGGCGCCCCCCCCCCCCCCCCCCCGAAACTGGTTTTCGACCCCCCAAAACTAGTGACTTCCGACCCTCCGGCGACTTCCGACCCCCCAAACCTTCGGGTCAAGCTTCGCCACTGTGTACATGGGACGTGAGAAGACCAGTCTTCGGTCTTTGCTTTCTATAATTGGGATAAAGCATTTGGTTTGATTTTATACAAAACATATTTTTAGTGTAATGACTTTCCTTGATTATTAAAAATAACAACAAATTTTAATTTCGTTATGTGATTTGTAAAAAAATACTGTTTGTAATTTTAGTTTCAGGTTTATTGGGTTGATATGTAGCAAATGATATATAATTCAAAGTTTGATAGCACAATTATTGTTTTTATAGTCCGTCGAAAATTGTACAATGTCCTTGTATTTTATAATTAATAATTAAACTTCTATAGTAAATTAATATTCATATCTTAATTTAAAATAAAATAACATTCTAATTTTTATATTATCGTTTGTTGCTATTGGTTTTTTCTCTCATACAATAGGAGTCAATACTTAAGTGTCGGCTGTAGTATTTAAATCCAGTTTTGCGTTTTAATACTTGGCACCTAATAATAGTTAGTTAATATATTCCATAATTCGAATAACTTGGTTTAAAAAAAGAATAAAAACACTTGTTTAATTGTTTTCTTCCTTACTATGCCTTTTTATTCAAAATTTCATATTTCATTATACAAATATATATATTGTTTTTTTTATAGCAAAGTGCCAAAATATAAAATAAATAATATATGATTTCATTATGAATTGTTATCATTTTACTTTCTAATTTTCTATTCTCATTTCATCGCTCTAAGCTTACACATATTTTGGTACTCGCATATATTACCTTATAACCTTTTTTTAATCGTATTATTTAAATAATACTTAAAAAAAAAGAATATAACACTTTTTGAAATATGCTTAAATGGGTACAAACATTACAAAGACTTTTGGCATTTGTTTAAATGGATATTATCGGAGATAGCGTTGCCGGTGGCATGATAATTGTCCAGTGATAGGTTAAAGAAATGGGATAAGAGTTCGTGGATGCATAAGAATGATACAGTAGTGCTTTACGCGTCTAGAAGGTGTATGCATTATATTGTCTTTTTGTACGCACGTCTATATGTGCTTTCTTGATGTTACATAAGGATTTATAGGAGATGGTGTCACACCCTCAAAATTCACTTGCGGAGTTTTACCGCGAGGCGCATGACAAACCAGGATCCAAACCAACGATCACAATAAACAAGTCTAAATGAATATAAATGCAATTTCAAAACATAGTTTAAAATCCCGTTTACAGCGGAAGCTTATTCAAAAACAGTACTCAACAATGAAATAATAGTTCAATGTTCAAAAGACCATGCAACCCTAGTAAGACGCCGTGCAGACGCGTGCGCCCTAGTCCAGTCGTGCTACCTTAGCGACCTGAGAAAACATGTAAAAGTTTACGTCAGCACAAAAATGCTGGTGAGTTTACAGGTTTTGTATCCAAGTACCAAGTCCACCTGTCCATACTATAATAAATCGAAAACCAGTATACGCTAGCTAGGCGTACATTTTGTTACTACCACGATTGGAAAACCATTACTAACGCGAATACCAAAAGTATGCCCGATGTATGTTCCTGTTGTTCCTGTTTGAGACAATATGCACCCGCCGACCCTCCAAGTCGACGAGCGGGGTTGGTCACTCCCAATAGCGCTATTCACATTTCCCCGTTGTGCAAACCCGCACATTCATGGTTCCCCCCCGGGACTTCCAAAGATCGTGTAGTACACAATAGAAACCCATAGTATGACAGTAGTTACCAAATAATCGTTTTAACACATGTTTTCTCCCCCGAAAGTATAAAACCAGTTTAAAAGAGGGGCCGTAAACTCACCTTAAGTTCCGTTACTCCTTAACCCGAGTAAACTCAGCTGCTATGCTAGTCCCGTAAAGCGGCGACCTAACATACGACAGTTACAAGTACTTAGACTAATAACCCGCAGGCTAATTAGTCCCTAGATGTCCAGACCATAACCAAGTTCGTTTGAAACACCGTGACTGTTTAACCGACCCAAAGTACAAGACTCGACATCCCATTGGTGACCCGAGACTCCCCGTGTTATGTTTACGCTCCAAAACATACAATAACGCAAGTACACTTAACATACGTTAACGCACAACAAGTTATAGCACATAGTTCACGTATCACCGAAATACATCCAAATATATGTTACCAGGTTATTAGACATGTTACGGGGTTCCTAGCATGTTACTACATGTTAAATCGGGTCTCGGAATGCTAATTTACACTTACAGCAGCAGTACACGCGATTAGGAAAAGTCAACTAGCATTTAGGAAAGTCAACTAGTGATTAGGAGTCCTATTCGCCCCTATTATAAGCGATTAGGGGCTATTCCCCTGAACTTACTAGTGATTAGGGCTATTCCCCTGAACTTACTAGTGATTAGGGCTATTCACCTGAACTTACTAGTGATTAGGGCTATTCACCTGAACTTACTAGTGATTAGACCTCTACTCGCCTGTGTTATAGGCGATTAGCATCCTACTCGCCTATAACATAGGCGATTAGGAATGCTACTCGCCTGTAACCTTGCTGTTCCGGTTTTTCGCGCGTTTAACGCTCCAAATCAGATCCAGAACGTGTGTAACTACCCAATATCATCCCAAACACTATCCTAAACATGTTTAACCCAAAACCCTTTGTTCAACCTCGTATAATCAGTCCTGCATGCAACCAAGTAATCCAAACACCAATTCACATAGCATGCAACATCATACAAACACGCGTAATCATAACACTAATAACCGATTACTGAGATTTCTAGCATCATAATATCAATATCAGGTCTGACCTAACATAATAACACATCAATCCATCATCATGAATCATAAAAACCCTAGCTTTCTAATCATACACACCCATAACGCATGTATATTAGTTATAATCCGATTAACAACCCTTATTGACGATTTTCAGAAAGCTTTTTCGTTTATGAACAGGTCCGGACCATTAGGGATTGATTAAAAACGTTTACAAAGTGTTATGGATGAGAATCAAACCTTAGGATTATGAAAGAATGATGGTTAGACCTTGAAACCTTGTGTTTTTGATCAAAATCGCCTTCCAGAGGTTGTTTATGTGTTTGGGGCGGTTATGGGACGACTAGGGTTGATATTAGGAAGTTTAGGAGGTTAAGCATTGTATTTATAGGCGTTTCTAGTCGTCCAGCACGTTACTAGCGAGTATGCAGCAGTTCAGGCGATTAGGGCTTGTAATCGCCTGAAAGTTCACGCGATTAGGGCCTACTCGCCCTTAGATACACACGAGTAGGGCCTACTCGCCCTTAAGGGCTCCCTACTCGCCTCCCCTATAGGGGAGTAGACCTCCTACTCGCCTATAGGGTTTGGTCTTGTGTGTTTTGCGCGTTAAACCCCGTTTTAACATATGTTAATGCATATTCACGTACCGACAAGTCATATAATGATTGTAAACACATAACACAAGTAAATACACATATTTACACTCGTTCACCAATTCCCGGGACTCGAGACTCGTACGTTCCGTATGCCCTGACGATCCTACAAATCGTCACCGTTTGTACACTTGGTTAAGGACTGACATCTAACGAACCTCTAGACCAACATCCAATGATCTTCTAGACTAACCAATAGTTCCCGAACCATAACCCGACTTAACTAACCCAGTTAAGTACAATATACGCGTGACTCGCTAAGGTAGACTTTCATCTAGACAACGTTGTTAACCAGAATTTGCCGGGTGTCACATCATCCCCACGTTAAAAGAATTTTCGTCCCGAAAATTGCACAAGTATCAAAAGAACAAAAGACATAACGAAGGAAGCAAACAAAAGATAGAGACCAAAAGAGAGATTTACCCGAGTTGTCACATCATCCCCACGTTAAAAGGAATCTCGACCCGAGATTCATTCAGCTGCCGAAGAGACATGTCTCGACTCGAACGCTTCCTTAGGAAAGAGATGAGGATACTTAGACTTCATCTGATCCTCCCGTTCCCACGTATATTCCGGTCCCCGGTTCGAGTTCCACCGAACCTTAACGATACGAATCTTGCTGTGACGCAGGCTACGAATCTTGTAATCAAGGATCTCCACAGGTTCTTCCACAATCCGAAGACGATCATCAACCTTGATCTCTTCTATTGGAACGATGAGAGACTCGTCAGCCAGACACTTCTTCAAGTTTGACACGTGAAAGACGTTATGTATGTTACCGAGCTCCGTCGGTAGATCAAGTCGATATGCCACCGGCCCAATCCGTTCCAGGATCGTAAATGGGCCGACATATCGCGGATTGAGTTTGCCACGCTTCCCAAAGCGTATGACGCCCTTCCACGGTGAGACTTTTAGAAGTACCTTGTCATTGACTTGGAATTCCAGTGGTTTGCGACGCTGATCAGCATAACTCTTTTGCCGGTCCCGTGCCGCCGCCAACCGATTTCGAATCTGTACGATCTTTTCCGAAGTTTCGTACACTAGTTCAGGCCCAGTGAGTTGACTCTCACCCACTTCAGCCCAGCAAAGAGGAGAACGGCATTTCCGTCCGTACAGTGCTTCGAACGGAGCAGCCTTGATGCTCGTGTGATAACTGTTATTGTACGAGAATTCTACCAACGGCAGATGAGCTTCCCAACCCTTGCCAAAATCGATCACACACGCCCGCAGCATGTCTTCTAAAGTTTGAATCGTACGCTCACTCTGACCGTCAGTCTGTGGATGGTAAGCCGTACTCATGTCTAGTTGGGTACCCAAGGCCTTGTGCAAAGACTTCCAGAAGTGAGAAGTAAAATGGGAGTCACGATCCGAGATAATAGAAACTGGTACCCCGTGTTTAGAAACAACTTCCTTCAAGTAAAGACGAGCCAAACGATCCATAGTGTCGGTCTCCTTAATGGCAAGAAAATGAGCTGACTTCGTCAACCGATCGACAATCACCCATATCTTGTCGTTCCCGCTTGGTGATTTAGGAAGTTGTGTGACAAAATCCATAGTAATCCGTTCCCATTTCCATTCCGGAATTTCAGGTTGTTGCAGGAGACCCGACGGTTTCTGGTATTCCACCTTGACCTTAGCACAGGTCAAGCATTTGCTCACGTATGAGGCTATGTCCGACCTCATGTTTGGCCACCAGTAAAGCACCCTTAGATCTTGGTACATCTTATCCGAACCAGGATGAATAGAATACCGGGACTTATGAGCCTCATCAAGGACAAGCTCCCGTAGTCCCCCGAATAAAGGAACCCATATGCGTTCTGCGAAGTAGTGCAGGCCATCAGGCCTTTGCTCGAGGTGCTTGTCGGCACCGTGCATGGTTTCAGCTTTAAGGTTTTCCTCCTTCAAAGCTTCTAACTGGGCAGAACGGAGTTGATCAGGTAACGACGAATGAATGGTGAGCTGCAACGCCCGAACACGACGAGGTTTAGTAGATTCCTTCCTGCTCAAGGCGTCTGCTACAACATTCGCCTTGCCAGGATGGTACTTAATAGCACAATCATAGTCGTTCAAAAGTTCGATCCAACGGCGCTGCCGTATGTTCAAGTGTTGCTGGTCGAAGATGTGTTGGAGACTCTTGTGATCGGTGTAGATGGTGCATTTGGTACCGTACAAGTAATGTCTCCAAATTTTCAACGCGAATATCACGGCACCCAACTCTAAGTCATGAGTTGTGTAGTTCTTCTCGTGCACCTTAAGTTGACGAGAAGCATACGCAATCACTTTCTCGCGTTGCATCAACACGCAACCGAGTCCATGAATGGAAGCATCACAGTAGACAACGAAATCATCAGGACCCTCAGGTAAAGACAAAATAGGAGCAGAACACAGTTTAGACTTCAGTTCTTCAAACGCTGACTCTTGTGATTCACCCCAGTCGAACTTCCTATCCTTCTGAGTGAGAGTGGTGAGGGGTTGAGCAATCTTCGAGAACCCCTGAATGAAACGACGATAATAGCCCGCAAGGCCTAGGAATTGCCGCACCTCAGTTGGCGTCTTTGGTGCTCCCCAGTCCTTGATCGCTTCGATTTTAGCTGGATCGACATGAATCCCTAGTTCATTAACCACATGTCCTAGGAATTGAACTTCGCGTAACCAAAAGTCACACTTTGAGAACTTGGCGTAAAGTTGCTCCCGTCGCAAAAGTTCCAAAACTAACCGCAGATGTTCCCCGTGTTCGGTCTCGTTCTTGGAGTAGATCAGAATGTCATCAATAAATACAATGACGAATTTGTCCAAATATGGTTTACAGACGCGGTTCATCAAGTCCATGAAAACCGCTGGTGCGTTCGTGAGACCGAAAGGCATGACCAAGAATTCGAAATGGCCATAACGTGTTCGAAAAGCAGTCTTTGCAACGTCAGCCTCCCTGACGCGCAGCTGGTGATAACCGGACCTCAAATCAATCTTGGAATAATAACTAGAACCCTGAAGCTGGTCGAACAGATCATCAATACGTGGAAGAGGATAACGGTTCTTGATGGTCAATTTGTTCAGTTCTCTGTAGTCTACGCACAATCGGAAACTCCCATCCTTCTTCTTAACAAATAAAATCGGGGCTCCCCAAGGGGAAGAACTTGGCCGGATGAAACCCTTGTCCAAGAGTTCCTGTAACTGACTGGACAATTCCTGCATCTCGGGAGGTGCAAGACGATAGGGGGCCCGAGCAATAGGAGCAGCCCCTGGTACAAGATCAATACCGAACTCGACTTGACGATGAGGAGGAAGACCAGATAAATCATCGGGAAAAACATCAGGAAACTCGCGTACCACCGGAATGTCGTCGATCTTCTTCTCATCAACAGAGGAAACAGATAAAAGCGCCAAAACAGCTGGATAACCCTTTCGAAGACACTTAAGGGCTTTCATGCTAGAGATGATGTTTAGCGGAACACCACCTTTGATACCGTACACAGAAAGAAATTCTCCATCAGGGAGAGGAATCCGAATAACCTTATCGTAACAGACGATCTCCGCGCGATACAAAGATAACCAATCCATTCCTACCACAACGTCAAAACTACCCAAAGGTACCGGCATAAGGTCGATGGGAAACGATATACCCGACAATTCTAATTGACACTCCCGAAGAACACTAGTAGCTTCAATCGTTTTACCGTCAGCTAACTCAATAATATACTTGGCCTCTAATGGTACGGGTACTACATCTAGCAGTCGACTAACATCCATGGATACAAAACTCTTGTCGGCACCAGAATCAAATAACACGCTAACAGAACGATTATTGAGAAGAAACGTACCGGTGACTGTGTCAGGGTCCTGCCTAGCCTCAGCAGCTCCAATGACGAAGGCACGTGCATTTCTGCCGCCGCCCCCGTTGTTACCATTCCCGTTGTTCCCACCCTGCTTCAGTTTTGGGCAATCCTTCTTGTAATGCCCAGTGTCACCACAATTGTAGCATCCTTGTTTCCCTGTAGTCCCCTGAGTAGTCGGAGCTGAGCTGTTAGTCGGAGCCTGAGTCGATGGAAGTGTAGCACGACAATCCTTAGCATAATGCCCTGTTCGCTGGCAGCGGTGACAACGGTTACTGTCGCAGTTCCCTTGGTGATGGCGTCCACACTTGTTGCATTTGGGCAGTTTTCCCGCATAACCACCCTGCTTGTTACCCGAAGAAGATGAACCCCCATTATCAAACTTTTTACCCTGCTGTGCAGACCCAGATCCTTTCCCGTCATTTTCCCACTTGCGCTTGTTATTCTCTGGAGCCTTAACAGTTGAACCTTTCGCAGGCAAAATCCCCTCATTCACCTTTAAGTTAGTCATCCTATGTGCCGATCGAACTACCTCCGCATAAGTAGGATGATTTCCAGCAGCTACCAACCCTGCAATTTCCGGCACTAACCCTGAGACATAATGTTCAATCTTACGATACTCTGGCACGTGCAGATCGGGACACAGCACTGCCAACTCATTCCTCCTCACAGTATACTTCTCGATTTCCGACCCAGTCATTTTGAGGTTCCACACCTCATGCTCCAACTTCTGTACCTCTTCCCTCGGGCAATACTCCCGCTTCAGCAACTGCACAAAGTTCTCCCATGGCATAGCATATGCCTCCCCAATACCCATGTTCTGGGTGATACCATTCCACCAAGTCAATGCCACGTCCTGAAATAACGCAGCCGAATACTTCACCCGATCTTCTGGGAGACAGTTACACATCAGAAATACCGACTCCACTTTCTCCAACCACCTAAGCAAGCTAACCGCACCCTCAGTGCCAGAGAATTCCTGGGGCTTGCAGTCCCGGAACATCTTGTAGGTGCACATGGGTGGGGGTGGGTCAACAGGACCACCTGAAACGAAACGTATGAGAAACCAAAAGTAACGTAAACAAGGTTCACCAATGAGGCAAAGAAAATGGATAAAACAACTTACCACCACCGTTGTGCCCTAACTGAAAGGCAGCTTGGAGCAAGTTGTTCAGATCAGCCTGTGATAGATTAATACCTCCACCACGACCACCAGCACCACCGCGACCACCACCACGTCCACCATTGCGACCACCTCCACGTCCTCCACGCACTCCAGACATGATTCTGGCAGAAAGAACGAGAAAATTTAGTTTCGCAGTTAAAGATAACCACTAATGTTCACAAGATCAAAGCCAGATCCAATCCAGGACTATCCCCTCAAACCCAGAGCTCACTAAGGCTTCCATGCATTTCGTTTTATGATTTTGTGTGCACCCAAAATGATAAAACGCTCTACATGGTCCTCCCAGTGTTCTCCTAGTTCAAAGATCAAATCACCGAACATAGACTCTTAGCTACACACCGTAATACTACGGTAGTTTATGACAAGTGTTTCTATTGGAGTGCGAAAGGGAGATGTCCGAGCCTTGGACAAATCTCAAGAGCACACGAGTTACTCCAACAGACCACACTGCCTAGAAAACAAGTAACCCAACCTAAGATAGAACGGATGATGTAACGTAGAAAGACCAATGATTTAGAGACACCCCGACAAGACCATACGTAAACCACTATAACGTTTAGTACCATGTGATCGTCTAGTGTGTGCGACTCGGCTATAGACTAGACTCTACATGCAGTCCTAGTTCACTATAACCATTGGCTCTGATACCAATCTGTCACACCCTCAAAATCCACTTGCGGAGTTTTACCGCGAGGCGCATGACAAACCAGGATCCAAACCAACGATCACAATAAACAAGTCTAAATGAATATAAATGCAATTTCAAAACATAGTTTAAAATCCCGTTTACAGCGGAAGCTTATTCAAAAACAGTACTCAACAATGAAATAATAGTTCAATGTTCAAAAGACCATGCAACCCTAGTAAGACGCCGTGCAGACGCGTGCGCCCTAGTCCAGTCGTGCTACCTTAGCGACCTGAGAAAACATGTAAAAGTTTACGTCAGCACAAAAATGCTGGTGAGTTTACAGGTTTTGTATCCAAGTACCAAGTCCACCTGTCCATACTATAATAAATCGAAAACCAGTATACGCTAGCTAGGCGTACATTTTGTTACTACCACGATTGGAAAACCATTACTAACGCGAATACCAAAAGTATGCCCGATGTATGTTCCTGTTGTTCCTGTTTGAGACAATATGCACCCGCCGACCCTCCAAGTCGACGAGCGGGGTTGGTCACTCCCAATAGCGCTATTCACATTTCCCCGTTGTGCAAACCCGCACATTCATGGTTCCCCCCCGGGACTTCCAAAGATCGTGTAGTACACAATAGAAACCCATAGTATGACAGTAGTTACCAAATAATCGTTTTAACACATGTTTTCTCCCCCGAAAGTATAAAACCAGTTTAAAAGAGGGGCCGTAAACTCACCTTAAGTTCCGTTACTCCTTAACCCGAGTAAACTCAGCTGCTATGCTAGTCCCGTAAAGCGGCGACCTAACATACGACAGTTACAAGTACTTAGACTAATAACCCGCAGGCTAATTAGTCCCTAGATGTCCAGACCATAACCAAGTTCGTTTGAAACACCGTGACTGTTTAACCGACCCAAAGTACAAGACTCGACATCCCATTGGTGACCCGAGACTCCCCGTGTTATGTTTACGCTCCAAAACATACAATAACGCAAGTACACTTAACATACGTTAACGCACAACAAGTTATAGCACATAGTTCACGTATCACCGAAATACATCCAAATATATGTTACCAGGTTATTAGACATGTTACGGGGTTCCTAGCATGTTACTACATGTTAAATCGGGTCTCGGAATGCTAATTTACACTTACAGCAGCAGTACACGCGATTAGGAAAAGTCAACTAGCATTTAGGAAAGTCAACTAGTGATTAGGAGTCCTATTCGCCCCTATTATAAGCGATTAGGGGCTATTCCCCTGAACTTACTAGTGATTAGGGCTATTCCCCTGAACTTACTAGTGATTAGGGCTATTCACCTGAACTTACTAGTGATTAGGGCTATTCACCTGAACTTACTAGTGATTAGACCTCTACTCGCCTGTGTTATAGGCGATTAGCATCCTACTCGCCTATAACATAGGCGATTAGGAATGCTACTCGCCTGTAACCTTGCTGTTCCGGTTTTTCGCGCGTTTAACGCTCCAAATCAGATCCAGAACGTGTGTAACTACCCAATATCATCCCAAACACTATCCTAAACATGTTTAACCCAAAACCCTTTGTTCAACCTCGTATAATCAGTCCTGCATGCAACCAAGTAATCCAAACACCAATTCACATAGCATGCAACATCATACAAACACGCGTAATCATAACACTAATAACCGATTACTGAGATTTCTAGCATCATAATATCAATATCAGGTCTGACCTAACATAATAACACATCAATCCATCATCATGAATCATAAAAACCCTAGCTTTCTAATCATACACACCCATAACGCATGTATATTAGTTATAATCCGATTAACAACCCTTATTGACGATTTTCAGAAAGCTTTTTCGTTTATGAACAGGTCTGGACCATTAGGGATTGATTAAAAACGTTTACAAAGTGTTATGGATGAGAATCAAACCTTAGGATTATGAAAGAATGATGGTTAGACCTTGAAACCTTGTGTTTTTGATCAAAATCGCCTTCCAGAGGTTGTTTATGTGTTTGGGGCGGTTATGGGACGACTAGGGTTGATATTAGGAAGTTTAGGAGGTTAAGCATTGTATTTATAGGCGTTTCTAGTCGTCCAGCACGTTACTAGCGAGTATGCAGCAGTTCAGGCGATTAGGGCTTGTAATCGCCTGAAAGTTCACGCGATTAGGGCCTACTCGCCCTTAGATACACACGAGTAGGGCCTACTCGCCCTTAAGGGCTCCCTACTCGCCTCCCCTATAGGGGAGTAGACCTCCTACTCGCCTATAGGGTTTGGTCTTGTGTGTTTTGCGCGTTAAACCCCGTTTTAACATATGTTAATGCATATTCACGTACCGACAAGTCATATAATGATTGTAAACACATAACACAAGTAAATACACATATTTACACTCGTTCACCAATTCCCGGGACTCGAGACTCGTACGTTCCGTATGCCCTGACGATCCTACAAATCGTCACCGTTTGTACACTTGGTTAAGGACTGACATCTAACGAACCTCTAGACCAACATCCAATGATCTTCTAGACTAACCAATAGTTCCCGAACCATAACCCGACTTAACTAACCCAGTTAAGTACAATATACGCGTGACTCGCTAAGGTAGACTTTCATTTAGACAACGTTGTTAACCAGAATTTGTCGGGTGTCACAGATGGTACATTAGTGCTTTGGTTGGGTTTTAGGGGCTTAGATCTTCCTACACTTTTAGGAGGCGTATGCATTATATTGTCTTGTTGTACGTAAGTCTATATGTGCTTTCTTGAAGTTACATATGTTTATGTTCCACTATGCTACCATATCATCGCTACATGTTGAAAGCGGCCTTCTTATTCTTAAGGATTAGAGGTAACATTTGTCTACATTCCACCCTCTCGGATCCTATTAAGAGCTTTGCGATCGGCGAGATCTACTGACTATGATTGTTGTTGTGTTAAGGAACACATGAAAAGACGTAAACAATCACTTTAAATTTCTTAACAAACATACACAAATATAACACTTCATTCGTTTAAGTATTTGCGCTCTAGAATCAACGAACATTAACAAACATTTGTTTGTGTTTGTTAGTTTCTTTTAGTAAGTCTAAATTATTTTTGCTTGACTTCACGACCCCTTTCCTTTTATTATTTTCAGTTTTCTGTTCTAGACTTCTAGTCTTCGTAGTTTATTATATTTTAAAATATATTACACAGTTATCCTTTACAACACACACATATACATACATAGTTATATAATGCCTATTTGACAAAGGTATGCTACACAAATGAAAAACACATGAGTGTATTTTGTTTCATAGTTTATATTAGATATAACTAAAAGAAATTTTGGTTGGGCACGTACTAATTCAGTCTAGACTTGTTCCGGACTTTAAGCAAAGTTTTCTTTTGCCTTTTTGTGTTCTTGTGAAATGTTTCCAAATCGTTTCATAAGATCCAAGTCACAAAGATTGGAGTAGTCTTTAAATTTATAACTATTATGTGTTTATGGTTACCTAAGTTTGAGTACGTTTAATATTAGAAAAAAAAAATCATAAGTAACAATAAAATAAAAATAACTTTAAAATATGAGTGCCATTAAGTTTCTAGCCTCATTAATGTGTCAATAAATATAGTTTAAAAGTAAACACCACCGTTATGATTTATGAAGGTTAAATTATTAGAGTCTAGTTTATTAATTAATTAATCTAAAAATCAACTTAGTTAATTTTGCACATACTTTTTAGTGTGTTATTAAATAGGAAGCCAGATCTGTACACACAATTCGAACAACCTGGGATCACAAATTCATACTCAATCCTTTCGTAATTATTCTTGAATTTTGTTTCTTAAAATTCCAAAGTGTACTATCTAAAAAAGTTTAAACACCACCGACAAGTTACCTATTAAAACAATGTTGAAAGAGATTTTGTTTGGGTTAAAAATTGGTCGAAGTTTTATGTTTTAAATTGAGATAGATAGTGTAATTTTAAAGTTCGGTGATCTTATGGTGTAATTTGTAGTTATATTAGCGGGTTAGGATCAAATACACAGTGAAAGAAAAATACGAAGTCATAGGACGGGTATCAAACGAAATCCGATTGAACTCATTTAGCGGCATTGGAACTGTCTCATCGAACCTATGAACTTTCTTTTTTTAGGTTTTCACTATTTTGGATTTTTACCTTATAGTTTTTAGAATTCATGTTATATTATTGTATATTTTATGTAGCATTATGTCATTTTCTTATTTTCATCATTGTGTCATTTTTACGATTCATTGTGCCTATTTTCTTTAGCATTCTGTTATATTTTTAGGCATTGTATTATATTTTGTAGTTTATTGTGTCATATTTTATGATCTATTGTGTTTCTTGTATTTTTTCTCACTATTCTCATTTTTGTTACACTATGTAGGATAACTTGACCCATATTATCCCATACTTTTTAGTTTTTACATGTTTAGTATTGTTATAGTTATATTTGTAGTCATAATTAATGATATTGCCAATATTTCTCTAAGATTTTAAATAAAAATTTATTTTTAATTATCATTAATTAGTACACAAAACTGAAAAAGGCATGTTTACACTTTCTATCCTGAAAGCTAGATGGTTGACCATCTATATACCCGTGCCAACGCTTGTTTCTTTAATTTACTACAAGAATAAATCTTTTTTTTAAGGAACAACTAAAGTATTGCCGGGTACTCTGTACGCGGCCCCCAATGATCGAAATGGGCCCCAGACGGCCTCTAGTCCGTACGGACAGAGCCCTTCGGCCCACCCGTCTCCTGTTCCAGGGAAAACCCGACCCACAAACCCGCCCGAAGGCACGACGGTAGTGAACCGGTAAAACCTGGAGGGATCAGGAGTCGAACCCATGACCACAAGGGTCAAGGGTCTCTCCATCACTTCCCAACCACCTACCCCACCACAAGGGTGGGGGTATCCATCACATGCCTCCCGTGGGAATCGAACCCGGCTCCCCCAAAGAAAGAACCGACCCTTTTACCACTAGGCCACATGTGTCATCGTATGTGGCATTGAGATATTATAGAAAAAAAATAATTTAAAAACAAAATTGGATTTTTCACCCTCATGTTTCCTCCTATAATTTTTAAACGTTAATATCTTTAATATACGAGATTTTTTAAAGAAAAAAATTACACCAAATTAACGAGCGTTTTATTATCTTTCCAACGAGTACCATAGTGCTATATAAAAATACGGAGAAATTTTTTTGTGGGATTTTGTTCATACAGGAAAAAACACAAAGTGTTTAGGTAAATCATCAATCATGTATAGGCAAGTCACTAATTATATTCAAATCAGTAAATATGATTTTTTTTTAACCAGAGCCGAATAAGTTAATAGAGTTATACGTTGTTTTAAGTTAGGTATCAATATTAGTATGTTAGAGTTGTACATTTGTTTAGTCTTTAGGATATGGGTTAATATTAGAGTTACATTAAAGTTCTACATTCTTTTAGGTTAGGTGTTAGCATTGGAGTTGTACATTGTTAATTTGTTTTAGGTTAAATATTAATATTAGAGTTATACATCAGTCTATTTCATATGTAAAATTAATGTATCATATTAAATTTCTCAACCCGGGACGCTCCCGAAGTATAATCCAGTAGAAAAGCATATTAGAAAAGCTTAGTGATCAGAATTTCGTGGCATATTCATGGATCTATGCGTTTACTCTACGTCCCAATCATATAAAGGTGTCATTTTTTTCTTAAAACTTTATCAATTAACTATGTAAAATAATATGCAAAAAGTAATTTATAAAAAAAATATGATTATTACTTAGTCTAGAAACAACATCAAAAAAAGCCGTTAGGTTTTTTATCTTTCAAATAAACTATCGAACACATAAGTATTTAAAAGCTTTTCTAAATAAAAGAGGGCACTATTCATGAGCATTCAAAAATAAACATATAGGATAATTCTTAAAACATGCATTAGTTTAATCATAATACATTCTATTTTTTAACCTATTAAAACCTAATACATTGTATCTTGTTATCTTAATTAACATATTATTTTAAATATATATTTCATATTTCCAAAACAAATTTATATTGCAAAGTTGTGTCCATACACACACTCTAACATCCATAAAACCAAAAGCAACCTTCCATTCTCTACACTTCTAATTATTTCCACATAACCTAGTACCAAAACACAACTCTACCATCCCTCCACCACCATCCAACCACCACACCACCACCGCGATGTCAGTAAAACAATGCGGCCACCACGGCGACAAAAAAAAGAAACTAATCAAACGAATCCTCATCGGATTCGCTATCATCGCAGCCATAGCCCTCCTAATCTTCTTCATAACATGGGCCATTCTCCAACCTAAAAAGCCAACATTCATCCTCCAAGACGCCACAATCTACAACTTCAATGTATCCGCCCCTATTCTCCTCTCTTCCAACTTTCAAATCACCATATCCGCCCGAAACCCTAATAGCAAAATCGGCATATACTACGATAAACTCGACATCTTTGCCACATACCATAGCCAACAAATAACCTACTTCACCGTTGTTCAACCCGTATATCAAGGACACAAAGATACAAACCTTTGGTCACCTTTTATTTACGGTACCAATGTTCCTGTGGCTCCATACAACGGTATGGCTCTAAGCCAAGATCAATCTAACGGTGCTATATCACTTGTGATCAAGATGAATGGACGGGTGAGATGGAAGGTTGGTAGCTTTATATCCGGTAGATATCATCTTCATGTCACATGTCCGGCGTATATTCCGTTTGGTAATAAGAACTCCGGTATTGCCGGAGTTGTTACCGGCGTTAAGTATCAGCTTTCTAAGAAATGCAGTGTTAATGTCTAAATGATGATGGAGATAATATTGGAGCATGTTACATCACGTTGAATATCTCAAGTTAGTCAATAACGGTGCCTTTAAGGGTTTTTTTTTTTGTTTTTATTTATTTTTGTTTTATGGATTATGAATTTTATGAATTATGATGCATGAATACGTGGATGAATTTGTAACTTTTGCTAGTGAAAGCAAAAGGGTCCAAAAAATAATAGCTAGATTACAAATTGGACATGTTGTACCGCAAATTAATGATTACAATATATTTAATTACATCAAATTATTGTGAAATATTCTTTTGTTTTTTCGTATAAACCTAAACAATTATACACTTTCTATTTTTTATTTTTTAACCAGCTAATATTACCCCTACTATGTATATTTAGATTAAATACATCTTTGCCTGCATTTTGACTTATGGCTTCTCTTTTAAAAGATCTAAGCCTCTACCAAGTAAACTACATCGTATTGGCTTTTATTGATCAAACCGAACAGGAGGTTACACAAATTTTCAAAATTTCATTTGTCTTTTTTTTTTTTTTTTAAATACATCGTACATCTAAACAATTATATATTGTTGAAAAATACGAGTAGAAACAAAGTCAAATAGATGCATGTGAGAGGAAGATGAGGTGTTACTTTCATTTTACGTCATTGCATTAATGAATTGCTTATATTCCGGTCTAGATATTAATATATTAATCATATTTATATATATTTTTTGTATTATACGTGGTACCGGTTTTGTTTTGTTGGGCTTCATTAATTGCTTCTTGTACACTACAGTTAAATATTTTAGGGTCGAATTTAATTACATGAAAAGTTGTATCAATAGAAAATGGGTCTTGGGTTCAATTCTCACTACAGTAAAATATTTTAGGGTCGAATTTAATTACACTTATTGTCCAACACTTGTAGCCCAGTTGGTTGAGGGCCTAAAGTTTTCTATGGGAGGCTTGGGTTCAATTCCCACTAGCTATATTTGGAGGACATTGGTGGAGGGGAAATGAGGGAACCCAGCCATTTGCCTGCGTTCGAGTCCTGATCCCGACCGGTTTTACCGACTATTTCACCGCCGTGCCTTCGGGCGGGTGAGTGGTCGGATTTTCCCGGAATTGGTGGCAATTAGTGGCCCGGGTACTCTCGAGTACCTGATTCGCCAAAAGGGTGTCCCAAAAGTGCTCGGAATTGATTCGTTGGCCGTTTAAAAAAAAAAGAAAAAGAAAATGGGTCTCATTAAATAAACGGGTTTGTGTGAATAATTTGATGGGTTGGTCTATGAAGGTTGTTTTCATGAGTTTTGTTTGGACCAATGTGAACGAGGAATGTGTTTGGGGACGAAAATCACGAAATGATGCAACTAGATTAATGCGATGTACATAAAACAAAATATCAAAAATAGTAACGAGTTGAAAATTCAATTCTAAAAATAGCCGTTGAAATAATTTTTTTAATGACAAATTTATTTTTCCTTTATTTGTTTTTATTTGTTTTGGTAAGGTTTGAACACCAACAATCTTTTGATCGCGAAAGAGTAATAATTTCATTAATAAAACAATCTAATACATTTTTTTAAATGACACTTTCTTCACTGTGTGACAGAGATCATTACACCCGCCAATCTAATCTATACATATAATAAACCAAAGTCATTTTAATGACATGACACTTAAATAGGCATTCTCTTCTTTGAGTGTGTCATGTGTCATCCCATGTGGCATTGAGATATTTTAGGAAAAAAATAATTTAAAAACAAAAATGGATTTTTCACCCACATGTTTCCTCACATAATTTTTAAACGTTAATATCTTTAATATACGAAATTTTTTAAAGAAAAAAATTACACTAAATTAACGAGCGTTTTATTATCTTTCCAACGAGTACCATAGTGTTCAGGTAAATCATTAATCATGTATAGAGAAGTCACTAATTATGTTTAAATCAGTAAATATGAATTTTTTTTTTCAACCAGAGCCGAATAGGTTAATAGAGTTATACGTTGTTTTAAGTTAGGTATCAATATTAGTATATTAGAGTTGTACATTTGTTTAGTCTTTAGGATATGTGTTAATATTAGAGTTACATTAAAGTTCTACATTCTTTTAGGTTAGGTGTTAGCATTGAAGTTATACATTGTTAATTTGTTTTAGGTTAGATATTAATATTAGAGTTATAAATCAGTCTATTTCATATGTAAAATTGATGTATCATATTAAATTTTCTCAACCTGAGACGCTCCCAAGGTATAATCTAGTACATACATAATACGAAATATATCTTCTAGTATTTAATAAACTTAGTAAAACAGGTTTTAATCTTGAGTTGATCGACACACAAATAAGTAGGATCCGATTTGTCCCTAAATATTGCATTTTAAGTTATTTGATATCATGATTAAATTGCCTTGAATTCTTTTGACCTCTAGGTTATGTGTGATGAGTCTATGTTCAATACATTATGTATATAATAAAGTTAAGAACATTATTTCATTAACTAATACAACTAATTTTTTACGCGTCGTGCGTTGCAGCGCCGCCGTATGAGACATGATAAAATATAGACTAAAATCAACCCGACTCATTTTTTAACTAAATTTACGTCGAAATGTAGAGTAATCCAAATTATACCATTGAATGAAAATGTATTATATTTTATCCGCCTTGTTTACAAACAAAAATTACGCTACACAAATAAACACGTACGGTGGCATCGTACGTGGCGCCATAAGTATAGACTACAATCAAGCAGACTTGTTTCCGAACTAAATTTACGTCGAAGCGTATGGTCACTCAAATTTATACCGTTGAATGAAAATGTAATACATTTGATTTGATTTGTTTCCAAACAACATTTACATAAAAACGTAGTCCAACTTAAAACATACATAATAAGAAAACATTCTATAATTGATTCGTCTTGTTTTCAAACAAAAATTTCGTTAAAGCTTTGACGAACTTGAATTTATAAGGATACGTCCATAAAGATAAAACATAAGAAATTAGTTTAAACTTTAGAAACTTAAGGGGCTCAAAGTAACATTTACAAAGTTGGAGGGTTACTTTTGACATTATAGCAAAGTTTAGGGATAGAATGGGTTACTTGTCAAAGAAGAAGTTGGAAAGTATGAGAGTTATTTATGTCAAATTAGAAAGTAGGGGAAGGGTCGAAAGTTGTCTTTTGTGAATTTACAAAGTTGAGGCGTAACTTTTGTCATTTTTTAGACTTGGCCGACACCATCCTTTCAAAACAAGATTATATATAAATGTGTTATTTGGAATTGTAAGCTTTCCGACCACAATAGCTTTTTCAGAAGATGCAAACCGGCAACCATAATCATATATATTCATTTGAAAGATAGGTCTCTCAAAACTCAGTCTTGTTTAGGGGTGGATCTACTAATGACGAAGGGAGTGGGTTTGGTATGGTTTTAGCATGGGGTGGGCATGTGGCATGGAAATTGTGGGAACTGAGAAGCAATAACATATCTAGAACAAAATTTCAGGGGTAACATGCATTTTTTTAACCATACATTCATTCAATTTAATGAAAAAAATAAACATGATAATAAATTAAGCTAAACAAATACCTAATAGATATTTCCCCCTTTGGTATTTTAAAGCTTGAAATCAAGCCAATACATCGTCATTTGTTACTTTATCAAATGTTTCTCTTTTGACCGCACAAACTAGAGCATTTTTCAAATACTCCTCACACATTCAATTACGTAAATCCATCTTTATAACTTCATTAAAAAACATCTTTCAATAGTTGCGGGTGTAACCAATAAAACCAACACTAGCTTCAAATATCCGATAAACAAAGGAAGCGTACTAGCTTTTCCAGTTTCCACAATTAGACAAACAAAGTCACATATTCCATCAAAGTTTGCAAAACTATCGTCTTCCTTTGTAGTGTGATAAAAGCCCTTAAAATCACTCTAAAGACACTAGATCTATTTATATCATACTTAAATCATTCAGATACATCTTAATATATGCCATTATCTTAAATGGGCCAAAATTAAAAAAACCAATTACAAGGATTTAGATCTTAAATATATTTTTTTATCATGGTAGTTGTTACATCACTGAATCGATTTTCATGTTCTAGAATATGCATATCCAAGTAGTTGTTACATCATGGCGCCTCTTGGTTTAATCGTTATGCTGACATAAAAAAGCTTGGTCTTGAGCTCATTCCTTGGAATTTTCTTTTAAAAAGATTAGTAGTAAGAACTTGTTTAGAATATGATTTCATATTCCAAAACCTCTAATCAATTGCATATAAACCATAATCAATGTAAACCCTAATCTATTGCACATAAACTCTAAAAATCCAAAATCAAACCTAAAATCAATTGTGCACACATAAATAAAATGTAAACCATAATAAATATAAACACTAATACATTGTATATGAACCTTAAAAATCTAAAATAAAACCTAAAATCAATTGCACATAAACAATAATTAATACAAACCCTAATCAACTGCACATAAACCTTTAAATCTAAAATCAATTACACATAAACTAGATTTACATAACTAAAAAGAATATGGAACTAGAAGAATGGATATCCGATTTAGAATTTGGTAGACGATGATTGGATGCAAACGGTGGCCGAGAGTAGAGCGGAGGGCAGTGGCTGCACCCTGCTCCTGCTTGCTGTTGTCAACTATGCGTATATGTTCTCCAATCGTTGACTTTTACTTATCTTCTTTTTTCCTATTTAAAACTTTAACCAACAATTGGGCTTATGGGCTTCTATCTTTTAATTAACAATTGGAATGGGTTCGGGGCTTCCATCTTTTACTTAACAAATCGATTATGGGCTTTCAATCCTTTTTTACGTTGGGCTTATAATAAAACTTTAATGGTGTTTTAGGGTTTTAATATTTTTTTAAGACGGGTAGCTTTATATCATTTCAAGGGTAACATAATGCAAAAAACGTAAAAAAAATTGCACTACATCGGAAAAGTTTAGGGTTAACGCAGGCTACCCCACACTAAAGGGTAGAACTAGGGGTGCTAATGGGTCGTGTTTGCGGGTTAGCGAGCCCAATCCGACCCAAACTCAAAAAAATTTCAAGAACCTAACATGACCCAAACTCGAAATTTTTGTCATACATATGAACTCGAACACGTCCCATTCAAACTGAAATTTTATATTTTTTTTCACAAATTAATATATCATAATTAAAATTTTACTATAAGACATAAATGTATATATTATATTTACGTTTTATTATATAATCTTGTGTCAATTTCTATTTTAAGTTATAAATATATCATACAATACCTAATCAATTTAATTTATGACATAAAATATACTGTAAAAATAAAATATAGTATAATGGGTTAAACGAATCAACCCGTCGATCCGCCCTAGTTGACCCAAACCAGACCAATTTAGCTAAACAGATTTGCGGATTCAACCTGAAACTACCTGAATTCGTTTAAACAAAATTCAAACCCACGAATTTCATGTTGGGTTCGTGTCGTGTTTTCGGGTCGTGTCAAAATTCACACCCCTAGGTAGAACCGCCAATGGTGGGAAGCATTCCATACCGTGTAGAGTATTAAAGTCGCGGCAAGGTGTAGCAAGTAGGTTGTGGCAAGGTGGATTAAACTTTGCTACTCTTGCCACAATGGTGTGTGTGTGAGAGGGAGAGTGAGAGAGGTGGTCCCTCCCCAAAATCTAACCAATCATATTGTAGCTTGTTTTTTTTATTTAAAAAATAGTTGTGGTATGGGAAGCGTACGAATCGTGTAGCATTTGCCATGATTTAGCAAATTGTGACAAGTAATAGGCAAGTAGTGAGAAAATTGACGTGGAAGAGAGGGTAATTGTGGCAAGAGCACTCCCATGTAACACCTCGCTTCTAATGTCATCCAATATTGTCCGCTTTGCCCATTAGAAGCTCACGGATTTGTTTTTGGTTACCCAGGGGAAGACTTCCTAGGAGGTCACCCATCCTAATACTACTCCCACCTGAGCACGCTTGACTGTGGAGTTTTCATGTGCTGCACAGCCAACCAAGATCTCTCCTGTCCACGGACAATGTTGAATATGCCTAAAGTGTTACATCCCACCACCCTAGGAGGGAATGTTCCACGTAACACAATTAAATTTGACATAATTATACAGATGGGCTTTGCAATATGTTTCTACTAGCTTATACCCCGGGAGCGTTCCAGGGTTAAAATATCTAATATGACGTGATCATATAAGTTTTTATTACTAAAATCCTTTGTAAACAATCAACAATATTTAGAACCAATGTTGGTCAAAGACTGATAAATACATGGAGAAAAAAATACTTGGAAGCTTGACTTTACCCATGGTATCACTGATGGCAGTTCGTTATTTCATCCCCGACATGAATCCTCAAACTTATACACCTTATCTTGTAGAAACTGAACGTATTCAATAACCTAGAAAAGTTATAATGTTAGACATTTATAAGTTTAGATGAAGGATAAAAATAAAGCATATATATTTCTCATGGTATATACCTCTAATAAAAATTATGCTTTATCTCTCTTTTGATCACCATGAGGAATAAGTTCTCTCAATGTCGAAAATTTGTCCAAGTATTAGAAGATCATATATCAATCTTTAAGATGATCATAGTAGGAAATCAACTATATGCACTTGTTGAGTGGTTAGTCATTTAAGTTGCACAACAGGTCAAACCATTTTTTTTAGTATGAACAAGTAGAGTTCCCCCCCCCCCTCCCCACACAAACATTTTTTTTAATAGTTGACCTGTAAGAGATGAACCATAATCCAAATTCATCAATTAATAAGTAAAGCAGTAAAATGGGTAACCACTAATCTAATCGAACCTGTCGCTAATTTTGCTTCTTCTACGCTGCTCAATAGTAGAATGTTTAGAACACCGGATGTTGAGCTTTTGATCATTATGTGTTGTGTCTACTTTAACAGACAGAAACCTATCATTTTACAGACGAATATGGACATTCTAAGAATAAAAATATTATTTTTTGTGACCGGAGATAATGAGAGTTAGAAGAGATACCTTTGTAGTGTGAAGATAGTTCTTTCTTGATTACAAACTCTTTTTCTTCATCATCCTCGTATTCTTGACTACTTTTAGCAGACTTTAACATGTCAACAAAACTTGGATTCTTCTGCTTTGATGATGGACTGTAAAATTAACTAAACTTAAATATGTATTCAAATATTAGTTAAGGAAGGAAAAGAAAGCAAATAGACCGTGAAGACAATGGAGAACTGATGGTGGCACTTGGATGGTTATGTGTGTATGAAGATTGTGACGGCCGCTCCATGGACGCAATCCATGGCACCCTTGCCATCTTCATGACCCATTCTGTAGCAATATTTGAAAAAAAAAAAAACATTATTGTTGACAATCCATAGTTAGGGCTGCAAATGAACTAAACTTTCAGCGAACAGTACACGAACCGTTCGGCGGGAAGTTCGTTTATGTTCGTTCGTTTAATAAATGAACGAACACGAACAAAAAAAATTTGTTCGTTTAGTTAAACGAACGAACATGAACAAAGGTCGCGTTCGTTCGTTTATGTTCGTGAACGTTCGGTAACGTGTTCATTTATGTTCGTGAACGTTAGGTATGTGTTCGTTTATGTTCATGAACGTTCGGTAACGTTTTCAGTTATGTTTGATAGTTTAACAGGGTTTTTATTTTTTTTACATTCTTTAATTTTTATTTATTTTACTCAAATAAATAAATAAATTATATGAGCTACGTATATAGCTATATGAGATCAACAAACCCTACTTTTAGTATAATCATCAAATAAATAATTAATAAAGAGTTCAAGTTTAAATAAATAATTAATGAAGACTTTAAGTAGAAGATGCAAGTTTAGTATTTTTAGGCACCACTTTATTATGTTTACCAATATTATGTTAAGTAATAATTATGTTTGTATAACCAGGTTATATATTTGATGGAACTAGTTAATTTCTGAATGTTTGTGAATTCGATCTTATTCGTAAGTTAATACATGTCTCTTTGTGTTTGTTTCCGTTCATTAACACTTCTTTGTGTTCATTTGTATTTATGAACACTTGTTTGTGTTCATTAATGTTCGTTTGTGTTCGTGTGCGTTCATGAACAAACGAACACGAGTGTTTTCTTAACAAACGAACACGAACAGAAAATCCCGTTCGGTAAGTGTTCATGAACACAAAATTTTCTTAACAAACGAACACGAACAAGACCTTATTCGTGTTCGTTCGGTTCGTTTGCAGCCCTATCCATAGTAAATTGATTATATATAACATAAAATCCTTCATCATGTGATGTCACGCACATCAAAATCCAAATTAACAAAAACATTAAAATCCTAACTTACTTTACACGCTTCACAACACATAAAAACTTACAACCTACTAATCACAAACTCAATCCTCATCACAACTAATTCACTTAGACTATGTGGTGTGGTTGAGGCAAGGCTTGAGAAGTCTTGCCGTCACGTCAGCAAAAGGTGGGGCAACCTTGGTTTTAGACAACTTGAGGACTACTTAAGGGTGTGGGAGTAGTCTTTCTTGGGTAGTCATCCTCTCCTATTGGTCACCATTTTTTTTTAATTTTTAAATAAGTAAATGACTAAAATAAATAACATAAAAGTCACATAATATTAAAAAAAACGTTACAAATAAAACAAAGTCGAATAATATTAAAAATAAAGTCGATATTACAAATACAAAATAAACGAGACCTTAAATTAAAAAAAAAAACAAGTGTCTAGCTATACTTGCTAATGATATATTCTTGTAATTTTTCAATAACTTGACGCCTCGCTTCGGACATGGAGCTTGTGTCGATTGCTAAAACCTTCGCCTCTTCGACATTCTTCACCTTTAGCTTTTCCTCGTTGAGTCAGTTGAAAGCTTCGATCTGAGCTGTCAAAACGTCAATCTTCGTTGCGCTACCCCTACCGCTCCCCGACCCACTTTGTTTTTTGGCTGCTTCCCTTTTTTGCTTTATCCCGGCCTATTTAATTTATCGGAATTAGAATATAATAACTTTTAATTAACAAGCATAATAAATTTTTAAAAAGGACAAACCCATGGGACGATGAGCCTCCTCGATCGGGATATCAAACTCCGCTTTCCCGTTGATGTCGATTTCCACACGATGACTCGAGCTTCCCTCTTGTGAAGCTTTTGCATTTGTCTTTCTACGCTTTGCTTTTACAACAGGGTTTGGGACCGTCGACCACTTTGGTTCGTTCCTCAAAAGTTCACAAGCCCGAACAAATTTGAATCCCCCCGGTTGCGTATCACTCCACTTCTTCATAGCGTCATTAAAAATCATACTTTCGTTGTATCCACTAGGGGGTCGACTTAATTTGATTATAGAAAACGGAAAATAATGTACACGCCTTGTTTATTTTCCTAAACTTTCCGCTAATCGAGTCTAAGCCTTGGTAGGGGGTCTGTGCTTCCATTTTTTTGTGGATGTTGCTTGTACATTTCTTCCAAAAACCAGTGTCATTTTGGTTGATGCCTAATTTTTTCTACTAATAGTAAATTTATTAAATTTTATTATTAGTACTAAAGTAATACTTAAATACTATGCAAAAAAAAATTGTAACAATATACAAATGTAATAAAAACGTAGTTAATTAATTACTAACAACGGGACAAGTGGATGTTTCTAGCCACGCTAGAACCAATGCCTCAACTTTGATTCCCGTCCATGGTTTCTTAGGCGATTTTTCACCACCCTTCGCCTTTGCCTTTCCTTTGCCATTTTAAGTGGTGGTGATGGTTGCATTTCCGGAACAATTTCGACCTCATCATCATCTTCCTCGTCTATGAGCCCCATAGGACGAGGTACTTGTGGTGTTGTAGGGCTTGGTTGGGGTGGTTGAGTTGGTGTAAAAGTAGTAGTAAACATAGGTTGTTGCATTTGCATTTGATTAAACATGTTCGAATGCAAAAGTTGTTGCATTTGCATTTGACTTAGTTGTTGAAACGTGTTGGAGGAGGATTGTTGGTAGTTCGCAAAGGAGGATGGCACTTCGGGTCGATAACACCCATTAAAACTTATCGGGAAATTCGCGTTTTGATTCGCGTTTGGATTAGGTGTTTGGTTTGGGGTGTTTGGGTTATTTGGGTTATATTGGTTGAAGGGACCCATATTATTTTTTTTATAAAGTTTGAGAGAAAATGAGAAGAGTAGCAGAGTATTTGGTTTGATTGTAGGTTGTTTTTTTTTTTTAAAAAAAATGGTATTCCTGTATGTTAATTAGAGATTTGTTTTTTTTTTTTTAATATTAACGGTCATATGACCGTTGAGGAGAAATGTGCACAAAGCATCCACCAACCACAAGGCCCGTCCTCTTCGTTCATTTTTGGCCATTTTGGCCGGCTGTGGGTCGGCCAGGCCGGTGTTGGCGAGAATTTTGAAAGAGAGAGAGGTATTTGATTCGTTATTGAGAGGGATTTGGATTTCCTTAACACTTTAATATAATTAAAAGCCTGGTGGAGGAGAGGGAGAAGAGGAGGAGGCGGCGGCGGTGATGGTAGGAGGAGGAGGCGACGGTGGTGGAAGGAGGAGAGGATAGTGGAAGAGAGAGGTTTTTAGGGTTTGGGAAAGGAGAAGAAAGTTTATATAGGTAATAGGATTTTTTGTTTTTTTTTTTTAATTCTCACATTTTACCACATGACACACTTAAAAGGAGAGGATGACCTCAATGAGTGTCATGTCATACAAGAGGCTTTCCTAAGATTACGGTTTTGTTCCGTATTGTTGGAAACTGACTTTCACTCTTAGCTGTTTATTTGCGGGTAAGACATATGCTAAATCATTCGCCCTAAAAAAAGATAAAATAGTATGTTAAGTTTTAAAAAAATGACTGCAGACGTAAAATGATTTCAATCTTCATTCCGATTAGAGGGTTTGGCACTAGCATATCCAAATGATCTTTTTTTTCCGATAAACAAACTACTACAGAAGTTATTTGTTGGCATATTTTATAGCTGGAAATGAGAGGTATTAATCCTTCGGCACCTATAATGGAAGCAAGACGTAGTTAGTTAAAGTACCATAGTAGACAACTACAATGCATACTTGTGAAGGTCCATTGCTTTGTGTTAAAAGGAATGGTATTATCTCCTTAATGTCAATTCAATTACTTATACTTGGTTTGTTTTCTTTTGCATATGCTTGCTTGTTGAGTGCACTGGTGGATAGACATGTTGTTGATCAAGACTTGTAGATGTTGATCAAGATATGTAGATAGGCAGATTAGATGATCAAGACTTGTAGCTGGCTTGTAGATGGATTAGTTGATCAAGACTTGTAGCTGACTTGTAGATGGATTGGTTATCTAATCTGAGTTGGGCTTCTACGAGTTGGGCTTCTGATAATATAAGAAAGGATGGGCCTCTCTTATCAATTATAAAGTGTTCGGCCCATTCATTGTCTCAGCCCATTCGCCCATTCATCTGCTGCCCTAGATGCTTCTATAAATACCCTCTCTTGGGATTGTAGCTGCTTTACACACCTCATATTTCTTTTTCTGTTTCGAGTCTTTCTCTCTCTAGTTGAGAGAGAATCCAGAGAGTTCGTTATAACTTTCTTCTAGGGTTTGAGTCTCTAGAGTCATGGTTGAGATCTCGTGTAGCTGTTCATAGATAGTTTTCTAGATCGTTTCCTTTGTTTTGTTTGATCTTGTTTCAGATCATTCGTTTATGATCTGTGAGTCAGTCATAGATTAGATTCAGTTTGTAAATCGTCTGAACTTGTTTTGTTTCTTGTTTAGTTTGATTCAGTTTAAATAAAAGCTTTGAGTATTATTTTCTGACATGGTATCAGAGCCTTGGCTCTGATTCTGTTGTTGATCTTTGTAGATCTGTTGATCTTCTTGCTTCCGTTGTGTTCTTTGTTGTTCAAGAAACTGATTGAGTTGTTTTACAAGTTTCTTGAGTCATTGATAATAATATAGATCAGATCTGTTGTTTAGTGGTCCAGATCTATATTATTTTGTTGATAAACAGTAGATCTGGTCTTTTCAGTAGATCTTGTCTATTGTTTAGTTGTGGTTAAGAGTTGTTGTTGATTGTGTTGTGACCTGGTGGGTTTTTTGGACTCTGTCAAGAAGATAAGCTAGGAAAGGAGGCTTGGAGTGGAGTTTTTTCTTATTTGCTTCAATTGCAACTCACAGTACTGTACCCTAAGTGAAGGACAGGCTGTGAGTTAAGGCGAACCCTAACTTGGGCCCCCCTCTCGGTGAGAACGTTCCATCTGTTGCTTATTTTAATTCTTGTTGAGTCTAGGCGTCTGGTACCGGGTTAGTTGGACCGGCAATTGATACAGTTTGTGTCTAGGTCTAGGAGGCTCCCACGTAAAGACCTGCACAGGCACCTATTGAGTGATGAACCTGTGAACTGGATCACTGACGTGGCTTCGCCTTGTGTCTTGTTTTGTTTTTCCTGTTTTTTGATTGTTGTGTTCTTAGTTGTGTGATTATCTGATTACTTGATTGCTATTTGCTTAAGTGTTGTGATTATTTGTTAAAAATGGATGATAACGTTGTTGTTAATGTTGATGATAATAACAATAATAATAACAACAATAATAATGGTGCAACTTTGATTAGTAAAATTGATGCTGGGGATCCACTTTATCTACATGCTAGTGATTCTACTGCTTTGACTGTGATTAGTGTAAAACTAAAAGGAACAGAGAATTACACTGTGTGGTCTAATGCAATGATGTTAGCTTTAAGAGTAAAAAATAAAACTGGTTTTGTTGATGGAACTTGTTTTAAACCTGTTGATGATGAAGTACTAAGTAGACAATGGGATAGGTGCAATTCTGTTGTATTAACATGGATACTTAACTCTGTGTCAGAAGAATTGTATCTAGGACAGGTATATTCTGAGTTAGCATCTGAAGTGTGGAATGAATTGAAAGAAACTTATGATAAGATAGATGGTTCTGTGGTGTTTGAATTGTATCAAAAGATTAATTCGTTTACACAAAATGGTCTATCTGTTTCTGAGTATTATCATAGGTTAAATGGAATGTTGAAACATCTTGATGAAATTTTACAAATACCTAGTTGTACATGCAATGCATCTAAACAATTTAATGATTTTAGTTGCATGATTAAGCTGATGCAATTCCTCATGGGACTTGATAGTGTGTACCAGTCAGTGAGAACAAACCTGTTAACTAGAGATCCTATGCCTACTGTTAAAGAAGCTTTTGCAGTTGTGTCTAGAGAAGAGTCACATAGAAATTCTAATGTGAGTAAAACTAGTAGTAATGTTGGTTTTTTTGCTAAAACAGGTCAAGGTTTTGATAATAAAAAGAAACCTGTTAGGGTATTAAATCAAAGTTTAAAATGTTCTCACTGTAATAAGGTAGGACACACTATTGACAAGTGCTATGAGGTTGTTGGATATCCACCATGGATGAAGTCAAAGAACATAACTGGGAAAAATGTTAAAGTAAATAGTAGTACCTTATGTGATAATTCAACACCTGCTATGTCTTTAAACTCTTTAACCAGTGAACAGGTATCCAAGTTGTTAAAACTGATTAGTGAACCTGCAAATGATGTTCCACAAAGTAGTAACTTTTCAGGTGGGACATTTTCATCTTTTTGTTCAAATAGTTTCTTTAATAGTAGTACTAACTGTGATTATTTGAAACGTGTTTTTTGTTTTAATTCACTTGTTGGAATACTTAAGAAAATGGGGTGGATATTAGATTCAGGAGCTAACCAACATATGGTGATGACTGATGAAGGGTTGGTTAATGTAATTGATGTGTCTAAATTTAATATAAGGGTTAGACACCCAAATGGTACAAGTGCTGTTGTAACAAAAATTGGGAATATAAAACTAAGTGAAAGAGTCATTTTATATGATGTTTTTGTTGTTACTGGTTATTGTGTAAATCTGATCTCTGTGTATAAACTTGCTAGAGATAGTAAAATGGTAGTTTGTTTTGATGAGAATCATTGTTATATTCAGGATTCTGTAACAAAGAATGTCCAGGTGACTGGTAGTCAGCATGATGGACTGTACTTCTGTGGAAATTCTTCTGTGTCTGTAGAGGTGTGTAATATTGTATGTGATTATGGTATATGGCATGCTAGGTTAGGACATCCATCTGAACCTGTGTTAGATGTTTTAAAAGACACTCTAAAGTTTAAAAAGGATAGAGAAATGGAACCTTGTGAAGTTTGTCATAGGGCTAAACAACACAAGGAACCATTTCCTATTAGTGATCATAAGTCTAAAGAATTAGGTGAGTTAGTTCATTTAGATGTGTGGGGTCCTTATAGGGTTAAAAGTAGAGAAGGATATAGGTTTTTTCTGACCATTGTAGATGACTATACCAGATCTGTATGGGTGTATCTTATGAAGTATAAAGATGAAGTGTTTTTTAACTTAGAACATTTTTTCAATTTGGTTAAAAATCAGTTTAAGAAAACAGTAAAGGTTTTTAGAAGTGATAATGGTTCTGAGTTTTGTAATAATCAAATGACAAGGTTTTGTCATGATAATGGTATATTACAACAAACTTCATGTGTTTATACTCCACAACAAAATGGTATAGTGGAAAGGAAACATAGACACTTACTTAATGTTGCTAGGTCTGTGTTATTTCAAAGTAAAGTGCCTTTAAGGTTTTGGTCAGACTGTATTCTAACTGCTGTGTACTTAATTAACAAGACTCCATCCTCTGTTTTAAAAGGTAAATCTCCATATGAAATTGTGTATGGTTTCAAGCCTGAGTTGGGTCATTTAAGAGTTATAGGTTGTCTTTGTTTTTGTACAGTTTTAAATAACAGTGATAAGTTTGATAGTCATGCTGAAAAATGTGTACTATTAGGTTATTCAAATGAAAAAAAAAAGGGTTATAAGTTGTGGAGTCTTGATAGAAAACTAGTTTTGGTTTCTAGAGATGTTAAGTTTTTTGAAAATATATTTCCCTTTAATGATAAACAATATTTTTCTGAAAAGGATTGTATTAGTGATAATATAATCACCAATAGTAACTTTTTTGACAAAAATGAAGACAATTTAGACTTAGACAATGACTCAACTCCTCCCAATGATGAACATACACAAAGTAAAGATTCTGGTCATGGGTCTCAGCAGCCAGTAGTTAGTCCTAATATTAATCATAGGATGGCTGAGTCTCAGCAACCAGATAATATAGGAACTAGTATTGGTAGGGCTGAGCATGAATCAGAGTATGATAGCAATGTTAACTCTGAGGGAGAATCTGCTCAAAACTTGGAACCAAGCACAGTTCTTAGGAGGTCTACTAGAAATACAACTTTTCCTACTAGGTTAAATGACTATATAGTAGAAGGGAAAGTTAAGTTTGGCTTAGAAAAGGTAGTCAATTATACAAATCTATCTTCTGGTAACTATTGTTTTGCCACTGCTCTTAACAAAAGCAGTGAACCCAAACATTTCTTTGAAGCTGTAAGTGATAAGAATTGGGTCATTGCTATGAATAATGAGTTAGAGGCTTTACATAGAAATCAGACTTGGGATATTGTTGACTTACCTTTAGGAAGAAAACCCATTGGTTGCAAATGGGTTTATAAAATTAAATATAAGTCAAATGGAGAAATAGAGAGGTATAAGGCTAGACTTGTAGCTAAGGGTTTTAGTCAGAAAGAAGGAGTTGATTTTTTTGAAACTTTCTCACCAGTTGTAAAAATGGTAACGGTTAGATGTGTCTTAGCACTTGCTGTTCAGAATAGTTGGAGTCTTTTCCAGTTAGATATTAATAATGCATTTCTATATGGGGATTTACATGAAGAAGTCTATATGTGTTTACCTGATGGGTACAATTCTGATCTTAAAAATAAAGTTTGTAAACTCAATAAATCCTTGTATGTGCTTAAACAAGCTCCAAGGATGTGGAATGAAAAGTTAGTTCAAGCTTTAATTGATATTGGTTTTGAAAAAAGCAAGTGTGATCACTCTTTGTTTGTAAAAAAGGATAAACATGTTTTTATTGCTTTGTTAGTGTATGTGGATGATATTGTCATAACTGGTAGTAGTGATAGTGAAGTTATAAAGGTTAAAAATTTGTTAAAAACAAAGTTTATGATTAAAGATTTAGGTGAGTTAAAATACTTTTTAGGTATTGAGGTTGTTAAGTCTGATAAGGGCTTATGTTTAACTCAAAGAAAGTATTGTTTAGACTTATTAGCTGAGTAGGGTCTTACTGGTTGTAAACCTGTTAATACTCCTATTGAACCTAATTATGTTTTAATGAAACTTTGTAATCAGGACAGTCAAGTTTTAACTGATATAACTAGTTACCAAAAATTAGTAGGTAAATTGATTTATCTGTCACACACCAGGCCTGATATAGCCTATTCTATTCATTTCTTAAGCCAATATATGCATAAACCTACTCAGGCTTTGTTCAAGATTGCTCTGAGGTTGTTGAAATACTTAAAAAGTTGTCTAGGAAAAGGAATTTTGTTTAAAAGGTCTGATAATTTTCAGTTAAGGGTTTATACTGATTCAGACTGGGCAAAGTGTCTGGAAACCAGAAAGTCATTAACTGGTTTTTGTGTTTTTTTTAGGAGACTCTATTGTGTCTTGGAAAAGTAAGAAACATAGCACCATATCCCGGTCCTCTGCTGAAGCAGAGTACAGGGCTATGTGTGCTGGAAGATGTGAGGTTATTTGGTTAAAAAATATATTGCAAGAATTAAATGTTGATGTTAAAGTTCTAATTCAATTATTTTGTGATAGCAGTTCAGCATTGGCTATTACTGAAAACCCTGTCTTTCATGATAGGGTTAAACACTTTGAAATTGACTTGTTTTTCCTTAGGGAGAAAATTGCAAATGGTGTTATAAAATTATACTCTATTGATTCAAAGTCACAATTGGCTGATGTCTTCACTAAAGGTTTACAGGTAAAACAGCATATTCAGGTATGTACATTACTTGGTATGTTTGATGAATTTGGTAATTGACTTGAGGGGGGGTGTTAAAAGGAATGGTATTATCTCCTTAATGTCAATTCAATTACTTATACTTGGTTTGTTTTCTTTTGCATATGCTTGCTTGTTGAGTGCACTGGTGGATAGACATGTTGCTGATCAAGACTTGTAGATGTTGATCAAGATATGTAGATAGGCAGATTAGATGATCAAGACTTGTAGCTGGCTTGTAGATGGATTAGTTGTTCAAGACTTGTAGCTGACTTGTAGATGGATTGGTTATCTAATCTGAGTTGGGCTTCTACGAGTTAGGCTTCTGATAATATAAGAAAGGATGGGCCTCTCTTATCAATTATAAAGTGTTCAGCCCATTCATTGTCTCAACCCATTCGCCCATTCATCTGCTGCCCTAGATGCTTCTATAAATACCCTCTCTTGGGATTGTAGCTGCTTTACACACCTCATATTTCTTTTTCTGTTTCGAGTCTTTCTCTCTCTAGTTGAGAGAGAATCCAGAGAGTTCGTTATAACTTTCTTCTAGGGTTTGAGTCTCTAGAGTCATGGTTGAGATCTCGTGTAGCTGTTCATAGATAGTTTTCTAGATCGTTTCCTTTGTTTTGTTTGATCTTGTTTCAGATCATTCGTTTATGATCTGTGAGTCAGTCATAGATTAGATTCAGTTTGTAAATCGTCTGAACTTGTTTTGTTTCTTGTTTAGTTTGATTCAGTTTAAATAAAAGCTTTGAGTATTATTTTCTGACATGGTATCAGAGCCTTGGCTCTGATTCTGTTGTTGATCTTTGTAGATCTGTTGATCTTCTTGCTTCCGCTGTGTTCTTTGTTGTTCAAGAAACTGATTGAGTTGTTTTACAAGTTTCTTGAGTCATTGATAATAATATAGATCAGATCTGTTGTTTAGTGGCCCAGATCTATATTATTTTGTTGATAAACAGTAGATCTGGTCTTTTCAGTAGATCTTGTCTATTGTTTAGTTGTGGTTAAGAGTTGTTGTTGATTGTGTTGTGACCTGGTGGGTTTTTTGGACTCTGTCAAGAAGATAAGCTAGGAAAGGAGGCTTGGAGTGGAGTTTTTTCTTATTTGCTTCAATTGCAACTCACAGTACTGTACCCTAAGTGAAGGACAGGCTGTGAGTTAAGGCGAACCCTAACTTGGGCCCCCCTCTCGGTGAGAACGTTCCATCTGTTGCTTATTTTAATTCTTGTTGAGTCTAGGCGTCTGGTACCGGGTTAGTTGGACCGGCAATTGATACAGTTTGTGTCTAGGTCTAGGAGGCTCCCACGTAAAGACCTGCACAGGCACCTATTGAGTGATGAACCTGTGAACTGGATCACTGACGTGGCTTCGCCTTGTGTCTTGTTTTGTTTTTCCTGTTTTTTGATTGTTGTGTTCTTAGTTGTGTGATTATCTGATTACTTGATTGCTATTTGCTTAAGTGTTGTGATTATTTGTTAAAAATGGATGATAACGTTGTTGTTAATGTTGATGATAATAACAATAATAATAACAACAATAATAATGGTGCAACTTTGATTAGTAAAATTGATGCTGGGGATCCACTTTATCTACATGCTAGTGATTCTACTGCTTTGACTGTGATTAGTGTAAAACTAAAAGGAACAGAGAATTACACTGTGTGGTCTAATGCAATGATGTTAGCTTTAAGAGTAAAAAATAAAACTGGTTTTGTTGATGGAACTTGTTTTAAACCTGTTGATGATGAAGTACTAAGTAGACAATGGGATAGGTGCAATTCTGTTGTATTAACATGGATACTTAACTCTGTGTCAGAAGAATTGTATCTAGGACAGGTATATTCTGAGTTAGCATCTGAAGTGTGGAATGAATTGAAAGAAACTTATGATAAGATAGATGGTTCTGTGGTGTTTGAATTGTATCAAAAGATTAATTCGTTTACACAAAATGGTCTATCTGTTTCTGAGTATTATCATAGGTTAAATGGAATGTTGAAACATCTTGATGAAATTTTACAAATACCTAGTTGTACATGCAATGCATCTAAACAATTTAATGATTTTAGTTGCATGATTAAGCTGATGCAATTCCTCATGGGACTTGATAGTGTGTACCAGTCAGTGAGAACAAACCTGTTAACTAGAGATCCTATGCCTACTGTTAAAGAAGCTTTTGCAGTTGTGTCTAGAGAAGAGTCACATAGAAATTCTAATGTGAGTAAAACTAGTAGTAATGTTGGTTTTTTTGCTAAAACAGGTCAAGGTTTTGATAATAAAAAGAAACCTGTTAGGGTATTAAATCAAAGTTTAAAATGTTCTCACTGTAATAAGGTAGGACACACTATTGACAAGTGCTATGAGGTTGTTGGATATCCACCATGGATGAAGTCAAAGAACATAACTGGGAAAAATGTTAAAGTAAATAGTAGTACCTTATGTGATAATTCAACACCTGCTATGTCTTTAAACTCTTTAACCAGTGAACAGGTATCCAAGTTGTTAAAACTGATTAGTGAACCTGCAAATGATGTTCCACAAAGTAGTAACTTTTCAGGTGGGACATTTTCATCTTTTTGTTCAAATAGTTTCTTTAATAGTAGTACTAACTGTGATTATTTGAAACGTGTTTTTTGTTTTAATTCACTTGTTGGAATACTTAAGAAAATGGGGTGGATATTAGATTCAGGAGCTAACCAACATATGGTGATGACTGATGAAGGGTTGGTTAATGTAATTGATGTGTCTAAATTTAATATAAGGGTTAGACACCCAAATGGTACAAGTGCTGTTGTAACAAAAATTGGGAATATAAAACTAAGTGAAAGAGTCATTTTATATGATGTTTTTGTTGTTCCTGGTTATTGTGTAAATCTGATCTCTGTGTATAAACTTGCTAGAGATAGTAAAATGGTAGTTTGTTTTGATGAGAATCATTGTTATATTCAGGATTCTGTAACAAAGAATGTCCAGGTGACTGGTAGTCAGCATGATGGACTGTACTTCTGTGGAAATTCTTCTGTGTCTGTAGAGGTGTGTAATATTGTATGTGATTATGGTATATGGCATGCTAGGTTAGGACATCCATCTGAACCTGTGTTAGATGTTTTAAAAGACACTCTAAAGTTTAAAAAGGATAGAGAAATGGAACCTTGTGAAGTTTGTCATAGGGCTAAACAACACAAGGAACCATTTCCTATTAGTGATCATAAGTCTAAAGAATTAGGTGAGTTAGTTCATTTAGATGTGTGGGGTCCTTATAGGGTTAAAAGTAGAGAAGGATATAGGTTTTTTCTGACCATTGTAGATGACTATACCAGATCTGTATGGGTGTATCTTATGAAGTATAAAGATGAAGTGTTTTTTAACTTAGAACATTTTTTCAATTTGGTTAAAAATCAGTTTAAGAAAACAGTAAAGGTTTTTAGAAGTGATAATGGTTCTGAGTTTTGTAATAATCAAATGACAAGGTTTTGTCATGATAATGGTATATTACAACAAACTTCATGTGTTTATACTCCACAACAAAATGGTATAGTGGAAAGGAAACATAGACACTTACTTAATGTTGCTAGGTCTGTGTTATTTCAAAGTAAAGTGCCTTTAAGGTTTTGGTCAGACTGTATTCTAACTGCTGTGTACTTAATTAACAAGACTCCATCCTCTGTTTTAAAAGGTAAATCTCCATATGAAATTGTGTATGGTTTCAAGCCTGAGTTGGGTCATTTAAGAGTTATAGGTTGTCTTTGTTTTTGTACAGTTTTAAATAACAGTGATAAGTTTGATAGTCATGCTGAAAAATGTGTACTATTAGGTTATTCAAATGAAAAAAAAGGGTTATAAGTTGTGGAGTCTTGATAGAAAACTAGTTTTGGTTTCTAGAGATGTTAAGTTTTTTGAAAATATATTTCCCTTTAATGATAAACAATATTTTTCTGAAAAGGATTGAATTAGTGATAATATAATCACCAATAGTAACTTTTTTGACAAAAATGAAGACAATTTAGACTTAGACAATGACTCAACTCCTCCCAATGATGAACATACACAAAGTAAAGATTCTGGTCATGGGTCTCAGCAGCCAGTAGTTAGTTCTAATATTAATCATAGGATGGCTGAGTCTCAGCAACCAGATAATATAGGAACTAGTATTGGTAGGGCTGAGCATGAATCAGAGTATGACAGCAATGTTAACTCTGAGGGAGAATCTGCTCAAAACTTGGAACCAAGCACAGTTCTTAGGAGGTCTACTAGAAATACAACTTTTCCTACTAGGTTAAATGACTATATAGTAGAAGGGAAAGTTAAGTTTGGCTTAGAAAAGGTAGTCAATTATACAAATCTATCTTCTGGTAACTATTGTTTTGCCACTGCTCTTAACAAAAGCAGTGAACCCAAACATTTCTTTGAAGCTGTAAGTGATAAGAATTGGGTCATTGCTATGAATAATGAGTTAGAGGCTTTACATAGAAATCAGACTTGGGATATTGTTGACTTACCTTTAGGAAGAAAACCCATTGGTTGCAAATGGGTTTATAAAATTAAATATAAGTCAAATGGAGAAATAGAGAGGTATAAGGCTAGACTTGTAGCTAAGGGTTTTAGTCAGAAAGAAGGAGTTGATTTTTTTGAAACTTTCTCACCAGTTGTAAAAATGGTAACGGTTAGATGTGTCTTAGCACTTGCTGTTCAGAATAGTTGGAGTCTTTTCCAGTTAGATATTAATAATGCATTTCTATATGGGGATTTACATGAAGAAGTCTATATGTGTTTACCTGATGGGTACAATTCTGATCTTAAAAATAAAGTTTGTAAACTCAATAAATCCTTGTATGGGCTTAAACAAGCTCCAAGGATGTGGAATGAAAAGTTAGTTCAAGCTTTAATTGATATTGGTTTTGAAAAAAGCAAGTGTGATCACTCTTTGTTTGTAAAAAAGGATAAACATGTTTTTATTGCTTTGTTAGTGTATGTGGATGATATTGTCATAACTGGTAGTAGTGATAGTGAAGTTATAAAGGTTAAAAATTTGTTAAAAACAAAGTTTATGATTAAAGATTTAGGTGAGTTAAAATACTTTTTAGGTATTGAGGTTGTTAAGTCTGATAAGGGCTTATGTTTAACTCAAAGAAAGTATTGTTTAGACTTATTAGCTGAGTAGGGTCTTACTGGTTGTAAACCTGTTAATACTCCTATTGAACCTAATTATGTTTTAATGAAACTTTGTAATTAGGACAGTCAAGTTTTAACTGATATAACTAGTTACCAAAAATTAGTAGGTAAATTGATTTATCTGTCACACACCAGGCCTGATATAGCCTATTCTATTCATTTCTTAAGCCAATATATGCATAAACCTACTCAGGCTTTGTTCAAGATTGCTCTGAGGTTGTTGAAATACTTAAAAAGTTGTCCAAGAAAAGGAATTTTGTTTAAAAGGTCTGATAATTTTCAGTTAAGGGTTTATACTGATTCAGACTGGGCAAAGTGTCTGGAAACCAGAAAGTCGTTAACTGGTTTTTGTGTTTTTTAGGAGACTCTATTGTGTCTTGGAAAAGTAAGAAACATAGCACCATATGCCGGTCCTCTGCTGAAGCAGAGTACAGGGCTATGTGTGCTGGCACATGTGAGGTTATTTGGTTAAAAAATATATTGTAAGAATTAAATGTTGATGTTAAAGTTCCAATTCAGTTATTTTGTGATAGCAGTTCAGCATTGGCTATTGCTGAAAACCCTGTCTTTCATGATAGGGTTAAACACTTTGAAATTGACTTGTTTTTCCTTAGGGAGAAAATTGCAAATGGTGTTATAAAATTATACTCTATTGATTCAAAGTCACAATTGGCTGATGTCTTCACTAAAGGTTTACAGGTAAAACTGCATATTCAGGTATGTTCATTACTTGGTATGTTTGATGAATTTGGTAATTGACTTGAGGGGGGGGGGGTGTTAAAAGGAATGGTATTATCTCCTTAATGTCAATTCAATTACTTATACTTGGTTTGTTTTCTTTTGCATATGCTTGCTTGTTGAGTGCACTGGTGGATAGACATGTTGCTGATCAAGACTTGTAGATGTTGATCAAGATATGTAGATAGGCAGATTAGAAGATCAAGACTTGTAGCTGGCTTGTAGATGGATGAGTTGATCAAGACTTGTAGCTGACTTGTAGATGGATTGGTTATCTAATCTGAGTTGGGCTTCTACGAGTTGGGCTTCTGATAATATAAGAAAGGATGGGCCTCTCTTATCAATTATAAAGTGTTCGGCCCATTCATTGTCTCAGCCCATTCGCCCATTCATCTGCTGCCCTAGATGCTTCTATAAATACCCTCTCTTGGGATTGTAGCTGCTTTACACACCTCATATTTCTTTTTCTGTTTCGAGTCTTTCTCTCTCTAGTTGAGAGAGAATCCAGAGAGTTCGTTATAACTTTCTTCTAGGGTTTGAGTCTCTAGAGTCATAGTTGAGATCTGTTCTTGAGATCTCGTGTAGCTGATCATAGATAGTTTTCTAGATCGTTTTCTTTGTTTTGTTTGATCTTGTTTCAGATCATTCGTTTATGATCTGTGAGTCAGTCATAGATTAGATTCAGTTTGTAAATCGTCTGAAGTTGTTTTGTTTCTTGTTTAGTTTGATTCAGTTTAAATAAAAGCTTTGAGTATTATTTTCTGACACTTTGATACCTTGCAAGGCCACTGGCTGGAGCTCTAGGTGGATGTGTGAGTGTCAAATATACTGGTGAAGACAGAGGAAAGGGTACGAGGGGGGAGGATGGAATTTTTAAAAGATACGGACAAAGCCGTTATATGGACATACCACAGAGAACATCCCTGTGATTACCTCTTTTTGTGTTATATAATATCCAATACTCGTTTTTTATATGGTATACTCACACCAATTTACCGAATGTCTTCCATGCAATAACACTATAGGCACTTCACCCAAACCATGACCAACTTAGCCTTGAGGGAGTTGGGGGGCACAAATCCCATTCTAAAACGAGATCATTTTCATAAAAAAAAAAAAAAAAAAAAAAAAAAAAAAAAAAAACCATATTATGTCTTTTGCATTGGATTATAACACGTGGAAATATTGATGACACACGTTTTTATATGCGATTTCTAGAAGGCACAAAATCACACAATTCTAACCCAAAAAAAATGAAACTGATAGAGTTGTGATCGCACCAGAAGAATGATATACAGATCAAACATAAGAAAACGTTAAAAATATTGGTGGCCCGTAGATACGGACCCCAAGCTTCAATTGTCCAACCATCCTTGGCCCAAACTGCATGAAGTCGTGCACTAAGAACAAGCGCACCCTCCACCCGACATTGGATCAGGATCGATACATCCGAATTTCAAACCCTTGGATTAGATTAAACAAACTAACAACATAGGCTGGTGATTTTGGACTAAACGAAACAAATTGGGCTTAAAAGTTACTTTACAAATTGGGTCGATAGTCTGGTCAATGGTGGCCTCAAACGAAGCAGACTTGCTCACCCAAATTAGTGCTCATTTATATTCCACAAACACAAATCCCAAGATATATATAAAGAAGCAATTGAAGGACCAAAGTGCTCATGAAAAGAAGGTCCAATGGTGTAATCATCAGCCCACATCGGCCTTTTTTCGTGGTTTATTCGCATCTCTATTTATAAACTTCTTTTTTGACCGGTCCTCTTACACGCACTAAAAGCACTCAAATCTGTGTGTACCCTTCAGTTTCAGTTAGTGACATCTTAGTGATGGGAATTGCGGTCCTAAAATCATCTGAGAAGTATTTTGGCCATGTTATACTTATATAATGAACTCATAAATATTTTCATACTATAATAAACCAATCTTTTTAGCCATAAACCATTTAAACACTATTACGAGTGCTTATTATTGTTATCAAATTATTTTATCTTTTATTAACTTTTATATTAAGTAAGCCTAATGGATATAACATTTAGATCATTTTTTCGACTGTAATTAATTTGTTCAGTTATTTAGGGTATCTAAATAGAAAGTATGTCATTTGTAAGTGTTCAAGTTATCAAACAAGTATATACATTTAGTGGATTAAAATCACTTTGTTTATTCAACAACAACTAACAGTTTTTTGACGAGTTCACGCCGGTTTTCTTTTAACAAGTATTTTCATAGAATATATAATACTACTTATATCGTATGTATATGAATACTACAATTTTTTTAGCTGGCATAATTAAAGATTACATGGTCTGATTTAGTAGTTTTTTAGTAGAATTCTGCGTTGATCCATTAAACGGTTTTTTGAAAAAAAAAAAAAAAAAAAAAACTGAACTGGTCATATTTGCTAGGTCCGGTTCGGGCAAGTCTTTACATGAAATCATACGAAGCCACCCCACCGCTCCAGCGTGGACCCAGTTTAGACAACATAGTCTGGATGCGTGGGGTAGGGGCCATCATTGCACCAGACTATTTTCTAAACGGGCGCGATGATCTCTGTCGTACTCTGAGAAAGAAAGTCGCCTTCCGTAAAAAAATATTTGAACGTTCAATAAAATGGTATGCTTTAAAATACCTAATATTTTCACTTTTAAGAACAAGGTTAATGGAAAAAAATTCAAAGGTAAAAAACCTTAAGACTATGAAGTAAATACATACATACATACATACATACATACATACATACATACATACATACATACATACATACATACATACATACATGTAGGACCATTTTCTCTCAACGCAAGAAATTGATTCCTAGGTTTTCACGTGTATCGAGGCGAATACAAGGCACGCGCGCGGTTAGAAACGTTAGGAAATCAAAGAGCAATAACACACAAATGATTCTAACACGTTTTGATTCATAGATCTCAGATTCGGTAACACAAGTTTAGGTTGGGTGAATGAGCAAACGTTTTTTTTTATTTAAAAAAATCTTCAAGTAAGCCGAAAAGAAGATGAAGAAAAGCGGTGGCATGATCTTTAAGCCATCCAAGGGATCGAAGCTAGCAAACGGTAAATGTAACACTCCGAAAACCCACTTCGTTTAAAGACATTAATAGGTGGGATTAATATATATGATATTGAGTTAAGAGATTATAACTTGGAGGGTGGAATATGTCAATTACCCAAAGTCCATAATTAAAATTGTGAAATATAATAAAAACACCAAAAAACACACATCTAGTGTGTGTTTTGGTCGACATTAGGGTAGAGGAGAAGGGTTCCAACCTTAATCCAACTGCCAAGCTCAATCTAGCAAGAATACAAAGGGGAAATCGATGCATTAACCAGAAATTGACCATTTAAGGTTGATTGGACCCAAAGGTACCTTTTGTTTCGTAGAATTTGATGTATAATTCGTGTAGGGTTCGAACCCCACATGTGGGTTTTGAGCAAAACATGTTAAATTCGTATTATTGCTTGATTTTAAGTGATATTGATCATCTCTAATGGTTTAGAGATGAGCTAATCACTAGAGGTTGCTTGTTTGCAAAAGATGATGATATTGGGTTTTTCATTAGAGCCTTGATGTTGCTAAATTAGGAATAATGGGTAGTTGATGATATGCATGTGGAAAATTGGTCATGATTGAAGGTGATTATTAGGAGCTTGTACATTGAGCTTAATATGTTGTACGCACACCATGTGTTTGATGAAATGTCTAGATGAGTATGATGTATGAATTTGTATGCAAGACTCGACAAATATGAAAGTATGTGATAATAGATACAATTGATAGTAGGTTAACATGAGGATTGTATTAGAGAGTATTCATGTGGGAATTGGTTGGATTATATGATTTGGTAAGAAGTGTGCGTTAGGATGTTACATTCTATGTTTGGATAGTATGATGCACACCAAGTGTTGGATTTACTTCTTATTTGTAGTTAAGAAATGAATGTGTACTAATTGCGAAGTGTGTGAACTTATTAAGAAAAGACAATGTTGGTATTGTATGATGTTGGCTAACCTTGGATTTGTAATTGCCAATTGTAGAATCATGAAAGCGCATGTATGTGTCGAATGCATTCTATGTGCACCAAAGTGTTCATATCGTGATGTGTTCTATAACATGCTAATGTAATGTTTAGGGTAAATATTGATACGGAGTAGTATATCGATATGGATGTATGTATCTAAATGTTGAAAGTTGCATACTTGATAGTTGACTTTCTGAAAAGTCAACAACGTATGACTAACAAGGTTAGGCTACCCAACATGATTGTGATTATTAAAGAGATCATGTGATATATGTTAGATTATCTAGGTGTCATACATGATGGTATGTTGGATCGTTTGATTGATAAACAATGTGGTAGTTAATTATGTGATGTAAATGTTAGAAATTGACCTATGCAAGTCAATGTGATATATGAGTTGGATATGATTGGTTTATGATTGAACATGTATGCTAACCATGATGTGAACATGATTATATGAAAGGATAGGAATGATGGACTCAAGCATGGGAAGCTAGTGGGTCAAGATGAGGTAAGTAAACAAGCATGAACTTGGAGGATTTAAGGTAAGTGACTTATGAACTAAGCTCTTAGTTTAGTAAATGCATGTTAATGTATTAATTTAGAATGGGAGACAAGAATGAAATGGTAACTTATAGTAAGACAAGTGAATGGATATTGTTAGTGAACAAGCATCGTTCACCATACGATAATGAAAGTAGTTGGGATAAATGGGTTAACAGAGGATATTTGCTCAGACCAGGTGATAGTTTAGACCAGAGGAAGAATGAGCAGAGGATATTTGCTCAAATCAGAGGATAGTTTAGACCAGAGGAAGAATGAGCAGAGGATATTTATTCAGACCAGAGGATAGTTTAGGCCAGAGGAAGAATGAGCAGATGATATTTGTTCAGACCAGATGATAGTTTAGACCAAAAGAAGAATGAGCAGATGATATTTGCTCAGACCAGATGATAGTTTAGACCAGAGGAAGAATGAGCAGAGGAGGTTTCCTCAGACTAGCAAGGCTTGTTAGAATTCAGTTTTCTTTTATTTAACTTGTTTAACCGTGTAAAGGGTTTGTTGATGTTCAACCCTAGGTGTGCGCTACTTTGGAGCCGGATGGATGATCAAGCTATTCTGAAGAACCGAACACGCTTGACCCTTTTTGTTATGAGGATGGTAATAAAGATTAAGGTTTATAAGTAAGAATGCATGGAGGTTAGAGGTGAGGATCCAGAATTCAGATCCGAACTTGCAAAAGGCGTTTGGTCATGATCATTAAGTATTGTTGAATGTTATTTCTACATTTTGAATTTTTGCATGAAGTTACTTAATGAACTAATGAAACGGGTATGTGGTGGTTGCAGGTTGTCTAGTCTACCTCACAAAGAAAGGAATGGTAGGAGATCAAGTGAGGAAACGGATTGTACGGGATCGCAAGCACGTAACCTAATAAAGATGAGTCGTGTTGAATATAATAAGAAACAATGAAAGATGTGACACATAATATTATGGAGATATGCTTCCAAACATTTGAGAATGTTTTTATAAAGCTAGAAATTTTCTGGTTCGTATTTCCGCTACGTATTTTCGGTTAAAAAGGTTTTGGGTGTTACAGTAAAGAGAAAAGGAAAGAGATTCTGATTTCATTCCTGAGCTTGCATGTCAAGTCGAAGCCTCTCCTCCCAAAAAGAAGGCTTGAAATGTGACATAGGTTAAATCCCCACAAGCCAAGAAACGAAGAGGCAGATTGGCAAATCTCCAAATCAGATTTCTTGTCGTTGAAACCACAACAACAACTTCAACTTTTCAAGCTTCAACAACAACTTTTGTCACAACAACTATCACAGCTACAAAAAATTCTAGTTTCAAACTATAATGATGGTTGTAATCTTCACTAAAGCAACTTTTGTTGCAACCACCGATCTTGCTACTACAACAATGCAAATTACTCAAGCTACAGTATCAGTCGGTCTTGGACTAAACTAATTGCATGCACAGCTGGGACTTCCTTATATTGAGCATGTTGTTCCTCAGTCAGATGTATAGTTTATGATGACTATCTCTCCTGTGCCAACTGGTACCAGTGAATCATCTTTTCGGACACAGATTGACAATCTTGTTAGCATGCTGCATTTTCAAGCTACTGACAGGGGTGGGCCTAGCATAGAGCTAGGGGCCACGCCCGCAACCCCTTATATTTTCGTGCATAGTGGAATTTTTTTATTATTTTTTTTGCGCTTTTTTTTGTTAAAATGTTACACCTTAAATAAATTTTACGTTACGTTACTTGAAAAATATTATCGAACTTATACTAAACGTCACTTTCTAAACCACAAGTCCATATCTATTACTAAACCCAACCCAACCCAATTCTCAAAACCCCAAATCCAAACCAAACCCCCTTGACCCAAACAAGTAACCTCAAACCAGGCCCACCCCAATCCCCTAATGTCACACCCCGCCAAGGCGGAAGCACGGGAATGTGACTTTGAAAGGTTTTTAAACACATGGTTTAAGTAACACATTAGATAGAACATAATGGATACCAACATTTCAAATTGTCTTACATAATACAAATGTAAATTGTCTGAAATACAAGATCAAATGTCAAATATCAAATATTAAATTGTTATTGAAACTTGTCTCCTAACGATGATACCACAAAGTGTGCACTCAAACCCCTCTCCTAAGTCCTCGTGCCATGATCAATTACCTAAAAAATATGCACAAAAGATTTGTCAACATAATGTCGGTGAGTTCACAGGTTGTAATGTACTATGTATAAAGTTTGTGAAATTCGTGTATGACCAATCAAAGCTAGCTAAGCTAATGATTATTGTGCCAACCATGAGTCCCATAACCAAGCCTCTTGGCTGTAGTGCCTCGCGCATTGTACAATAAAGACAATGTATGTATTGTAGAATACTAGAACTCTTTTGTATGTAACCGGTTAGAGCGACTAACCAAGAGTGGGGGTGTCAAACCAATAGATCTATTTAAGTGTTCCATGGCTACTGATAGCTAATGGTTACAGTGTGAATGTAAGTACGAGGACTGTTGAGCTCACGAACCATATGTCTCATGTTTCACACGGTAGTCATGATATAAAATTACCCAAATGTAATGTAACTAGTAATGTAGCATGTTTATCCCCCAACATGTAAAAATAGTAAAACGGGGCCATGAACCTCACCTGTTAACTGGATATGTGGTATAGCAAAGCAGAAAAGCGAGATAACTGTTGTCCCGACAATAAGTGCCCTATGATATCAAGGACATAGTAAGTTGTACAATCTTGTTGTTTACCATACAAGTTGTTCACCCGACTTGTGGACCCTTGTACCATGTATATATGGGGGCCATTGTTTGTGCACGTGAAAATTACTACATATCTTGTATCTAATTTTGTAAAGCGTACGGTTTCATGAATTCTGGGAGTTTTGTTGTAAAAACACATTGATTGTTAACAAAACGGGCCCCACATGTTATCATAGGTCATAGATATTTCCCAATCTAACATGTGTGGTGAAATCGTGGAAAAGCAAGTGTGTTTAACATGTGTTATAATATTAAAATGTCAAGGTTGTGATTAACACGTGTTATAGCCATTTTAACATATGTTATTATAATATCCAAAACTTTGATATAACACATGGATCCAAATCCAATTCATATAGAGCAAAATTGACTTCTATAAACTTGTTCATGGTGGTAAATGACAGTTTCGAATGTATAAGTGTGTACATTACATGTGATCGTATACGTTTATGTGTAAAAAAGAAAGTTATCTCCATGTATATATAAACTTTATGTTTTGGATTCAATAGTTGGATTTCTTTGATAAAGCACAAGATCCACACACATACATGGGTCGACATTGTGTGTATAAACATAGATGTTCGTCGAGTGTTCCATATGTGTGTCGTGTATGTGTGGATGTGCAAGTGCATATGCATATATAAATTTGAAACAAAACTAACACTTTATAAGATTATTACTTTATAATACTATGTTTTGAGTTTGTCTAGGCCGATTACACAAGAACAAGAGTCGTGGGTCGAGTGTTTGATGTAGGCCGATTATAATTAGAGGTTTAAGAAGAGTTTTATTGTAACACCCCAACCGATGGCGGAAACATCGAGGTGTCACATATTAATGATTGTTCAATAGCTCATGGTACTAAATGAAAGTTGAATAATATTAAACAATTTACAATTTATCTTACAAGTAAAGATTACAAAGGTTGACTTATATAAACTAGGTCCAAGCTCCTACGAATTTCCAAGACTTGTACAACTTCCAATAGCAAATAAACCTGAAACATGTTAAGTTGGAAAGATGGGGGGAGGTCAACTATAAATAGTTGGTGAGAATACATAGGTTTTGCATGTAGTTGAAAACAATATGTTGTGTAACAATCATATTTGAAGCATAATAATGAGTAATGATAGAATATGAGTCCGACATGTAACAATGCGTCTTTTGTACAATCAAACCTTGTGTCGACTGAGACCTAACTCGCAAGTTAGTAAAAGTGTTACTGTTTTCGATCATCCCTGAATTTATGCGGGGGGATGGGTTTGTCAGACCTATAGCGCTATAATCTAAACAGGCGGCTTGATCAATGTTAATGATTGTACTGTGTCTTTTTGTTACAGTCAAATGATAGAATGAGTAAATGATAGTATAATTGAATCAAAAGTTTCAACAATGTAAGAATGAGTAAATGATAGTGTATAAAATGTTTAAACATGTTTCACCCCAAAATGTAAAACAGAAAAAGGGGCTATGTAAACTCACCTTGATGGTAGTATCGAATCTCTTGATATAAAATAAATGTGGCACAACGATTCCAAGTATACCCTAAGTTCAAGACAATAAAATAAGTCTAAGTTTTCTTGTCTAATGGTATTCTAGGGTTCCTGATTTGGGGATTAATAATTGATTTATGATTAAATTTGAATAATTGCAATAACTTTAATAATTAAAGAAATAATTAACAAAAATATTTCTGACCAATATTAACTAAAGGTAGTTGAATTATAATGTAATAAATGTGAAAATAATTTTTATAAAATTATTTTCTTAATTAATGAATATTTATATATTAATACTTATTGACAAAATATAAACTTAATATATAAAAATATTAAAATTTATAAATTTCAAATCAAAAATTTTATATTTCTGATCTAAATGATTAATAATAATTTATGTGAAATTTTGATGTAAAAATAATGAAAAATGGATTTATTATGATTTATTTATGATTAAAATAACAAAACTCGATTAAAAATATTAAATAAATGATTTTTCTGAAATAAAAATTATTTCAGAAATGTTTATTGATTTATAAATTTAGAAAAATTTTTGTGGAATTTTGTAAAGTCGTTTTGATATTTTTATAGAATTTTAAAATTATAAAGGAATAAACTTGTAATATTTATAATATATAGTAAATAAATGATTTTTGAAAAACTAAAAATTTTATAATAAAGTTTACCATTTGAATAGCATAAAATAAATGTTATAAAATTTATAAATCATGTTTGATATTTTTAAACATATTTGAGATATAATATGCAAAATATATGTCTATAATGTATAAAAATTCGTTTTTTAAAAAAAAAAATAAAGTATGGTATAGGAATCGAACCTGGCCTTGTGGCCGGTTCACTGTTTTTAACCAAACACCCCAACCAACTGCTCTAGGCTTCGTTTTGTTTTAGATTCCAGTAAATTATATTCTTTAACAGTGAGCACGATTATCCCCAACCTTCCTTATAAACCCTAGATTCAATGCCCATCAATTGACCAAGAAATTGATTCCAATAACAAGATTAACTTTAGGGCTAATGATCTACATGAAAATCCGAACAAAACCATGTGATATAATTAAACTTACAGTACGGGAACGAGATTGAATCGGCCCAAGCAAGTATCGCACAAAAATCTTAAAATATGATAGCTCGAGGGTTTTTAAAATGAAATATGTACTGGGTTCTGTTAATCGACTCCTTTAGGTTGCTGGGGTACGAGGAATTGCTTGGTACCATCTTATACATGTTGATTGCATGATCTAGTTAAGGAAAGTTTATAAATGGTTATAATTTTGACTAATTGATCTTCTAATCAAGGTAATACGTGTGAATTAACTTAGGAAAGGTTGAAACTAATCAGGCGACCAAGATATAGCTGCTAATTGAATCAAATCGCCCTATGATTGAGCCTAATTGATTGATGGAGAACTGGGTGTTGACTTTTCAAGTTTGACTAAGTTCAAGACTTGGTTTGTTTAAAGATTAAGGGATCTGAATAATTATCAATATAGAGGCATAGCCTAGATGGTTTGTGCATGTTGTTGAAGAGGGTTGGACGCGGGTTCGAGTCCCGGCTCCAACACCTATTTTTTTAGAAGCATTTTTTTATATACAAACTATATTAATATAAATTATGATTACACAAGATTAAAAGTGTTACGAAAAAATTTTAAAACACTCGAAACGTCGGGAAACCAATGATTTTGTTAAATAATTATTAGTTTAAGGTGGTTAAAACCAATATTGTTTATAACAAACATTTTTTTAACTAAAATAATTTGGGGGGAAATATGCGATGTTACATTTATTACATACCAAGGAAATGTAATGGTGGTGAGTGATCCCGATGATCTAGAGCCTCCCTTGAGTTGTGCTTCCCTAATGTAGCTTCCTAATTCCCATGTGGCTCTTCGTGTGGGTGTGTACTGAAACAAGACAACTCGCAGGTGCCCAAGATAGTCTCGGCCGAAGGTTCCAAGAGGTGAGAGGTTTGTGTGTGAATTGTAAATGTTGGTGCAAGTTTCAAAGGGCCTTTCGGCCATTTTATATAGGCCGATGGATAAGGTTGGTGATGGATTTTCATGGTAAGTCAAGATGCTTGGGAATTGATAAGTGAAGGTGGCTTTCCTAATCCATATAATAGGTTGACCTGTGATGATAGCATGCATTCCATGCTTAGCTGATTTCTAGGGAGGTTAAGATAGTGATTTTTGGCAAGTCAATTGTCATGGAAAGGAGTTTGAGTGGTGTATGTTCCAATTAAGTGAAAGTCTTATGGTTTTTGGGGGTTAGTGAGTGATACTGACCCATCATAAGACAAATATTGTCTAATTCCTTTATGTAAAATCGTGTGTGTCATCATAGGCCCGATTGTGATTAGGAGTGTAGAAGGGTATATGGTCATCCATTGGGAGATGTTCTTGTGTTGGATAAAGTCCCTATTTTTGTGTAACACTTGACAAAGATAAGTGATGGTGTGTGTGTGATGAGTCGGCCGAAGCCAAAGACAAATAAAGAATAAACATTTTGGGATATAATCATCCATTGAAAGGTGGTTTGTCATCATAAGATCCATTTTTGTATAAGATTGGTTGTCATTAGGAAGTTTAGTGTTTTATCTTGCTTGGGTGAGGTGTTCGGCCGATTAAGAGGAGAAAGGAAGGAAAGGATAGTTGTCTAGGGTAATGGCATGGTTATTGTTCTTTCCATTATAGTGTATCATGGTGAGTGCAAAGCTTCTCTTGTTATGTTCTAAGTGTGTAACTGTGTGTATATGTATAGGTATGTGAGTTGTGTCTTGTTATCTTATATATATATATATACAGATATATGTATCAAGTATGAGTATAGTTATGTGTTTGTATCTTGATAATGTTTCATGATTTTGTGTGTGTTAATTTCATAAAACATATTGTGGGTTGTTCGGATTTGAGTGGAATTGAGTAGTTTCCCACTTTTGTATTGTCATGTGTATCGTTGTTTTGTCCGTACGTAGTAATTAGATGCCTGGTTGCTCTCTGTTGAGCGTGTGATTTGCTTGAATGTTCAACGCCAATTATCTTGGATAGTTCGGGTGTTGTATGCGTAAACGGGTAATGTACTGAAGTCCTGCAATAGTTCAAACTTTGCTAGACTCGAGATGGTATAGTAAGTGCTAAAAATGTTTAATATGCACATGAAAATGACACAGTTAACTAAAATGTGTATGGATATTGACCTGGTTTGTTGACGGGTGTCTGATGTGTTGCAAAACACATCTCTTTTCCAATGTATTTTGTATAGTTTTTGGTCGGGTTTATATTCGTTTCGTGTCGTTTTATTATGTATTTATTTATTTTATTATTTTATAGGTGTTTGGAGAAAATGAGCGCAAAATGAAAGAATTTTAATCTAGACACCAACACTTGAGAGCCGGTGTGCATGGACGTTGGAGCGTAAACGAGAAATTTTGGTCGAGCTAAGAACACCCGAGATGCGAGCTTAGAGTATACTACTACTACTACTACTACTACTACTACTACTAATAATAATAATAATAATAATAATAATAATAATAATAATAATAATAATAATAATAATAATAATAATAATAATAATAATAATAATTCTAAAATAAAAAGAAAACACAAAGGGGTCAGGCCCAAGGGAATTTGACAAAAACCTACGGGTGCTTATTTTAAGGAGGGATAGTATTATTATGAGGGAGTTTTTTTTTGGGCACAACATTATCTACACAGCGGCAGGTTATCACGAGGAGCTCAACAGCCTTGGGATCGAAATCGAGCAGCTTTAGAGAAAAATAGAAGAGAGGCCAGGAAGGCTCGGGTTCAAGACTAGAGCTACGGGTTCGAACATAATAAGTTTTGGTTAATATTTTATTACTTCGTGTTCTAAAAAATATTATTTCCATGACTTTTATTTTTCTTGAATCTATGTTTTTATTGTTTACCCTAATTATGTTTGGCTAAAACATTAGTGGCCACCTAGGTTGAAGATGATGACTTTTTGATTTTGGTTTATGTTTCGGTTTTGGATTTTATAGTTGGATTTATGTTTTAGTAAGAAACTTGTTTATGATCCTATGATGTGTGTGCGTACTTTTTACTAATTTATGATCTTTTAATGTTCCACAGGTGTCTTAGTGAATGTCTTTCATGTTTGGATGCTTGTTAGAATTACTTGCTTTGTGCTTGTAATTTACTTTATGGTTTTTGGCCTAGATTCCATAGGAACATTAATTGAGAGTTTAGAGGTAATTAGTATTCTTCCTACTCTTGAGACCGAGAGGTGATAGGTAGTCAGATTTGTCTTTGGTGCTAGAGGTTTAGGCTAGAAACGCTGAGAGATCAGGTTTTCCTAGGTTCTCTAGTATTATTTGCTTATCTGTGTCATATATTGACTTTACAGGTTACTCCTTGCACTTTAGGGTGTATTGTGATTGGAGAGTGAGAAATCTAAACCAGTCTAGCGAGTACTTTAGCATAGTTAGTGAGACCGAGAGGTGATCTAACCAATCAGTGAGATTAGTAGCCTTTAGGATTCCTTTTCGGTCAGTCTTGGTAAATGATCCGGGAGCCACTAGGATACTAGGGGTGAATATTATAAGATCCTGATTGCCAACATAGTTTCCAAAGCCGGGGCAGTTTCAATTTCATTAGTAGGATTCGATACCTAGGTGGTTGTCTTTCCCATCTCTGATTTCCCTCCTTATTAGTCCTCTACTATCTATTAATTTAAGTCTTTTAATTTATTTGCTTTAGTAATTAGTTAATTAATAAAAATCACAAAAATTCCAATTTCTAGGCTAGGAGTCGACAGAGGTTTAGTACCGAGAGTCGCCACATTGTGTCCACGGATCGATATTCCGGACTTACTTGCTCTGCTACACTGCGACCGGTGCACTTGCCGTTAGTGTGTGGTTTAGTGGGTTTATCCATTTTTAAAACTTGACCCGAATTTATTTAATACCCATTTTCACACATCAAGTTTTTGGCGCCGTTGCCGGGGACACAGTGCGCTTTCGAGAACGGCCCGAGTCGGGGATCTAGTTATTTTGTAGATATTTTTATTTATTTTTCTTCTCTTTATTTTTATTTATTTATTTATTATTATTATTTTTTTTATATTCTCTCTAGCTGGTGCCGTGATCTGTTTGTTTAGTGTCTGTTTGCAGTGAGATTTTTAGGATGCCAGATGCTTGTGGGAGAAAGACTGTAGCAGACTACATAAGAGAGCGCGACCAGGCTGGTTACAATGAAGAAGGCATCTACACACAAATGCAAAATCACTATATGCCTGTTTTTAGAGAGCCCGATAGTTTTCTTGCCTCTTCAGTACCAAGGATCTTTGTAAATTGGTATGAAGGGGAAAATCCATACTTACAGCCATTTGATATCACTCCAGAACCGGAGACGATAATGGACGAAGAAGTCCCACCTCCGGTCCAACAAGAGCCCATTGAAGATGATTTGAGTGATAGTGAGGTTGAAGAAGATGTCGGGTTGATTGAAGAAGTTAGTGAGAAGGAGAACAAGATGGAAGATGAAGAAGAAGAATATATGCATATACCATCTTGGGAGGACGAGTTTGGTGATGAGTTGGTTAATTTACCAACTTTTGAAGAAGATGAATTTGACCCTGTTGGCGATCTGTTATTTTTAGAAACTTTACTTGCAGGGAAGCCAACAACGGAGATCAATACACCAAACGAGGAAAAAGTGGAAGAGGTGGTAACAAAGAAGAAGACCAAACCACCTCGTCACAGTCAGGATTGCCGGCCCGTGCTGCCACCATCACGGGAGAAGGTTCACAGTCACAAGGACCAACATCAAATGCCACATACAAGGTTTGGTCCAGGTAAGTGTAAGAATAGGTGCTCTGACCCGTTTGAATTTTTCAAACGTTATTCTAGATTCACCATTCGTTTTTTGACGAACAATGGTGAACGATCTGAATTAAACGGGTTGGATAAAGGGTGGATAAAAGAGAAGCCACCTGATTGAACTTGGGTTAAAACCCAAGTGTAGAGTTTTGTATCATCATCTGCCAGGTATGTTTTTATTTTATTTTATTTTCATTCTTCTTTATTTTTTTTATATATATTTAATTTCTAGTTTATTGAGTCGTGTGGGATTGCCTTGGCCCTTTTCGCTGTTGGATCTCCCCCGCCCGTACTCAATCTCCATTCGGGTGGGGTCGATCTTAAAATTATTTTTTTGTAAACAGGCGTCTCACTTGTCATTGAGTCATTTTACTTTTATTTTCTTTTTTAGTCTATTTTTGCAGGATTTCGACTATGGCCGCGAAGGAAATGCTATACGGCTGTAGATGATGGACGGACGGGACACTTTCTGCGATCTATCGCCACATATTCCAGGGGAGTTCGTTCCATTTATTATTTTGTTGTTATATATATTTTTTTTTGTTTCTTCTTTATTTTTGTATTTTTATTTTTAGTCTGCGTTGTATCCTGGAGCACATTGAGGACATTGTGCCTTTCTAAGTGTGGGGATGGGAAACTTCGTTTTTATTTCGCTTAGTTGTAGGTTGAGTCAACAAAAAAAAAAAAAAAACAAAACAAAACAAAAAAAAACAAAAAAAAAAAAAAAGTTAAAAACAAAAAAAAAATAAATTAAAAAACGAAAAAAAAAAAGTTGGTTTGGTGTTAGTCCCGATCCTTTTTGCGCGTAGTAAGCGAGCCTTTTCAATGTAATACGTCGGTTAAAAGCGGGGTCGATTGTCGGGTTTACGGGTCTTAGCATATGTTTCTTTAAGTTGCGGGATAGTAGGCTTGACTGAGTTGTTTTTCTGAAATAAAATGTTTGGGGTGCCTGGGATAGTGGATCAAGCTGGATGGTTAACTGGTTTTGCACTTGTTAGTATCGGTAACCCTTATTTCCACATGACAGTGAGTTTTGAGCCTTAAATATTATATATAAATATTCACTATTTCGTTTCATGTGTGATATACCGACTTTGTTGCATTATTTTAGAACTTGTGCGTTTTGATGCATTTTGAGACCATAGGCTTGGACTTGACACAAATATAATAGAGGCATTAGGATTACCCATTTTTGTTTAGCCTTTTCGTTTGTTTTTGTTATTTGACCCGTTTCCTCAATTTTACCTTTAGAAACCACTTTGAGCCTAAACCTTTCGTTTGTCACCCATTTTATTTTATGTTGATTACCGGATTGTATATATTTATATAATGTGAAAAAGAAAAAAATATATCAGCATCAAGATTAGCTGACAAAAAAAAATCAGCATAAAGAGTAGCTGTCAAAAAAAAAAAAAAAAAAAAAAAGATATATGAAAAAGTGAGAAAAGAAAAAAAAAAGAATAAAGGTTGTGGGTCGAGAAGACCAAAAAGTTAGAGTTTATTTGTTTATGGTTTATCCGGTTTATCTCTTATTTTTCTTTTTAGCCAATTTTTCCCAACAAAATACCCTACCTTTAACCCTTGCCTACCCTTTCGAAGTCCTCTTGATTTGTGTTAGTGTTAGCAATTAGGTGGAAATTTGATTGACGTACAAGCTTATGATAATTTTGCTTCATAAGTTCGGTTTTGAGAGATTCACTCCAAATAAATATATAATCGAGAGATGAGTGATATTGTGAGGGGTGCTTACAAGTGCATAGTCGGGTGCTTGAAGGTAAGTGAAGCTTGATTAGGTAGGCCCTGTTTTTAAAATTGTACCATCTTGACTAGTCAGCCTTTTGAACGATGTAAGTCTTGTGAAACCGCTATGCTTGTTGATTTCGTAGCTTGCTTTTGACCCTGTTTGATGCTATCGGTTTTGTTAAGTGCTTTGTTAAAAATATTGCTTGGGAATTTGTATAATTCTTTTTCGGGACGCAAAAGATTTAAGTGTGGGGATGTTTGATGTGTTGCAAAACACATCTCTTTTCCAATGTATTTTGTATAGTTTTTGGTCGGGTTTATATTCGTTTCGTGTCGTTTTATTATGTATTTATTTATTTTATTATTTTATAGGTGTTTGGAGAAAATGAGCGCAAAATGAAAGAATTTTAATCTAGACACCAACACTTGAGAGCCGGTGTGCATGGACGTTGGAGCGTAAACGAGAAATTTTGGTCGAGCTAAGAACACCCGAGATGCGAGCTTAGAGTATACTACTACTACTACTAATAATAATAATAATAATAATAATAATAATAATAATAATAATAATAATTCTAAAATAAAAAGAAAACACAAAGGGGTCAGGCCCAAGGGAATTTGACAAAAACCTACGGGTGCTTATTTTAAGGAGGGATAGTATTATTATGAGGGAGTTTTTTTTTGGGCACAACATTATCTACACAGCGGCAGGTTATCACGAGGAGCTCAACAGCCTTGGGATCGAAATCGAGCAGCTTTAGAGAAAAATATAAGAGAGGCCAGGAAGGCTCGGGTTCAAGACTAGAGCTACGGGTTCGAACATAATAAGTTTTGGTTAATATTTTATTACTTCGTGTTCTAAAAAATATTATTTCCATGACTTTTATTTTTCTTGAATCTATGTTTTTATTGTTTACCCTAATTATGTTTGGCTAAAACATTAGTGGCCACCTAGGTTGAAGATGATGACTTTTTGATTTTGGTTTATGTTTCGGTTTTGGATTTTATAGTTGGATTTATGTTTTAGTAAGAAACTTGTTTATGATCCTATGATGTGTGTGCGTACTTTTTACTAATTTATGATCTTTTAATGTTCCACAGGTGTCTTAGTGAATGTCTTTCATGTTTGGATGCTTGTTAGAATTACTTGCTTTGTGCTTGTAATTTACTTTATGGTTTTTGGCCTAGATTCCATAGGAACATTAATTGAGAGTTTAGAGGTAATTAGTATTCTTCCTACTCTTGAGACCGAGAGGTGATAGGTAGTCAGATTTGTCTTTGGTGCTAGAGGTTTAGGCTAGAAACGCTGAGAGATCAGGTTTTCCTAGGTTCTCTAGTATTATTTGCTTATCTGTGTCATATATTGACTTTACAGGTTACTCCTTGCACTTTAGGGTGTATTGTGATTGGAGAGTGAGAAATCTAAACCAGTCTAGCGAGTACTTTAGCATAGTTAGTGAGACCGAGAGGTGATCTAACCAATCAGTGAGATTAGTAGCCTTTAGGATTCCTTTTCGGTCAGTCTTGGTAAATGATCCGGGAGCCACTAGGATACTAGGGGTGAATATTATAAGATCCTGATTGCCAACATAGTTTCCAAAGCCGGGGCAGTTCCAATTTCATTAGTAGGATTCGATACCTAGGTGGTTGTCTTTCCCATCTCTGATTTCCCTCCTTATTAGTCCTCTACTATCTATTAATTTAAGTCTTTTAATTTATTTGCTTTAGTAATTAGTTAATTAATAAAAATCACAAAAATTCCAATTTCTAGGCTAGGAGTCGACAGAGGTTTAGTACCGAGAGTCGCCACATTGTGTCCACGGATCGATATTCCGGACTTACTTGCTCTGCTACACTGCGACCGGTGCACTTGTCGTTAGTGTGTGGTTTAGTGGGTTTATCCATTTTTAAAACTTGACCCGAATTTATTTAATACCCATTTTCACACATCAGTGTCACACCTAACACCTAAAAACGTCTGTATTTCTTAGATGGAGAGAGGTAGTGAGGTGTTTTTCTGCAAGTTGAGGATGCGAAAACCTACAACCACTTTTTGTATAGAAAACTACAACCTCGGGTTGCAGATATAGCCATTTCATCACCTCCCAACTTTCAACTTCATCGGTCCACCTTATCCTTCCCCACAAAAATCCATGTTGGACGCTAACTTGTAAAAAGGTTGAATCCACATCACCCATTTCCGCAACCTGAGGTTGCGAAGACACCTAAAACCTAAATTCGATTCTGTCACACACCCAAGGCACAAAATTATCTGAATTCCCACCGAAAAAAAGATCGTGAAACTTTTATCTATTATCATGTTTTTATGTTTATTTCTTTTACATTATATGAAACTATGACAAAAAAAAAATTGAACGTTACTCCTCAATTTTTTTTTCTATATCTGCCACTAGCTACTGAATACATTGCCAACGAAAAAAGATTATAGAGATGGAGGGTCGAGAATGCTAATTCCTAACTCTTATCCAACAAAATATTACTACTAATGCCAGAACTAAAGCCAAATTAAGGATTACTATTCCGGAATTAAGGGGGGGGGGGGTCTGCAAGAGATATGTCATGTAACCTTGTCCAAAGAAGAAAATGAAGATCGTCTTGTGCTTGTAGAGAATGAAAATATAAAATTGAAGAAAAGAGTATAACGATTGATGAATAAGCACAAGCGACTGCCAGAAAGGGATGATGGTGATGAGGATGATTCAGATCTTTTTAATTCATATGACTAACAAATATCTGGTTTATTGTTTCAGCCTTGAAACCGGGTTTTATACTAGTTAACCGATTCTTGAGTTCGGATTCGAACGAGAAACCGATCCTACAAAGGTTTCTGTGGAAAATAAGATGCAAGTAATTGGATGGATTAGTTGCTCTTGTGGAAAGATAGGATAATATAAAGTGCATACACATGAAGGTGAAAAAGTGTGTATCTGGTTTTCTTAACTAGTGTCTCTTAGTTATATTGTTTCATATTCTTTTCCATTAAGCAAGCACTAATTAGCAAATCGTATAAAGCAATAAATGCATTACAAATTGCAAATCACATGGACAATTCGTGTAATTTTGACAGTATAGGGATAAATTCAAAATTCTAGCAAATCATAGGCATGAGCGGAGGATATTAAGGGCCGTCGTTTTTTATACAATAGTGTAAATTTAAGTGTGTTCTTCTGAAAATTTTATACGTATTGGGTCTGACCTCGCCGTTTTAAGTGTCTCGTAACTTTCGAACCCCTTCAAAAAAAGTTCAAAGCTTCACCACTAAAGCTAGGCTTTTCTCCAAAATTATGTTCCAGAAAATGAAAATAATATCAAGATATGTATAAAAAAAGGCAAAGGCATATAAAAAAGAGTGGGAAAGTTGCATAAAAGTAAAGTTTTTATATTACCCACAAAGGGATTTCGAAAGGGAGTGCCTTTTGTTTTAAAAGGGATGTCCACTTTCTACATTTCATTAAGCATATTTTGTATTATTTAAGTACTATTGTAAACTAAGCTCAATCGCTCCACAGTTTAACAAGCCAACTCATGTAGCTACTTAAATTTCCATGATGACTTAATACAAGCCAAAATCTTTCAATTAGATGTAATTTGTTTATCATAATCATCACGTTTTAAGTTGTAATCTTACATTTGTTTATGTATTAGACCACCTGTAGTGGGAGGTTAATAGGGTGTGATATGGCCCTTTCAAGCCCAAATATCGCCCCCATGGGTTGTGAATCTTCATATTTTGGTCATTGGTGTGAAAATTTTAACGGGGTGAAGGGGCTTGAAAATCATCTTTTTTGAAGAGCCAATTAAAACACTCCATTAGGAGTGAAGCGGCTTGAAAATTTTAACCACTATAGGTGGTCTTATTGTGTAAATTATAACTCCACATTTTAACAAGCCAACTCATATTACTTAATTAAATTCCCACAATTACTTTAAAAAAGCCACACGATGAAGTGTCTTTACGGTTTTATGCTAGTTTCAACTATAATCTTATATTAAGCTATTCTAAATAAATTCGTCATCAGTTATGGATTCTCACGTGTTTTCCATGTTGGTGGGTCAACTAACATCAAATATAAGTCATGCACCGCAAGAAAATTTCAAATTACTAGTATGGATGGTTGCCAAACGTTATCAAGAGCAGTAAGTCCATAAAGGGGTGTTTGTATCACTTTAGAAAAATCTGTTATCATTATGGACAAATTAAGGAGCCCCTAAGAAATGTTCAATCTCATATACCATCAAAACATTTTAGACACATTAACTAGGAAGAAGATTCGAACTCCATGGTTACTATGTTTGGCTAAGAGTAATCACAAGATGTTTTAAAAAGATTAAAAAAAAGTAAAATAAAGTACATAACAAATCCATGAGCATTTACGGATTAGGCCAATATAATTTTTTTTTGTACCACTTGGGCTATAGCCAAGTGCAGAAGTGATAGAAACTTTGTCTCTTGGTGGTGTAAGTCCAGGTCCGATCCTAGCAAAAGGAGATATTTAAAGATAGGTGAAAAATTGGTTGTTCAAACAAAATATATAATAATTACTAATAAAAGTAAAATAAAAGTAAAGCGATGGTATTTTCGTAATTACCTCAAAACTGAAGGCCTTTTATTAGAGGATTTATTAATAAAATTACTATGATGGCATTTTCGTAATTAATTCGAAACTGAAGGTCTTTTATTAGAGGATCTAATAATAAAATTACTACGATGGCATTTTCGTAATTCATTCGAAACTGAAGGGCTTTTATCTCGCGTTTATCCACGTTACTATTGCTAAGGATGTCAATTGTTATATATATAATGTTATAGAGTAAACTGCACGGATGATCTCTGCGGTTTCCCCAAATTTAAAGTATGCTCCTCAGCTTTTCAAAATTACACATATGGGATTTGTGCTTTGTATTTTATTGCATCGATGGTCCCTGACTTGAATGGAGGTTAAGTTTTTTAGTTAAGTCCATGTGAGATTACTAAATTACCCTTTTAAAAAACCAAATATTATACTCTCTCTTTATCTCTGTCTCTCTCAAACCCTACCACACCCATCTACCACCACCCATACAATCGTCAACCTCCACACCCATACAACCGCCGACCTCCACCACCCATACATATGAAAACCAGCATCAACCCCATTAACATTAATGTCAACAACTCCTACTTTCGTCTTCAGAACCCCTTGAAATTTCCCAAACCTAACATACCACAAAAAAATATGCAACAGAGATAAGCAACGGACTCAGAATACCCAATCGATTCCCCACACAAGTCCTACTAGGGCAAAACTAATAAAGATCAAATCTTTCAAAATACCCAATCGCTTCCCCACACAAAAATCACAAAATCGCCTCTACCGAACTCTAATTCTGAACGGAGATAAGCAGTAGAAGGGTAAAGGCGGCGGTGGAAATGGTGGTGGTGGTAATAATAATCAACAGCAGGATAAAGGAGGGCCAACACCGTAACAGATTCAGCAGTTTCAACAGTTGCAGCAGATGAAAAGGTTTCAAGATCTGAAGAATCATCCACAGTTTAAGGATATAAAAATGCCTGCTTTTGGTGGTGGCGGTAGTGGTGGTGGTGGTGGGATGGGTGGACATAAGGGGGGGGGGGGGTAAGGTGGTTGAGGAGGATGATGATGATAGTGAGGATGATGATGATGATGATGATGATGATGATGATGATGATGATGAGTTTGATGATATTGAAGATGCTCCGGTGAAGAAGCCGGTGATGATGGGTGGTTGTTGAAAAGTAGTGGTGGTGGTGGTGGTTGGAGGAAGGGGTGGTGTTGGTTGTTTGAGGAGGTGGTGGTGCTGATCCAATAAAATATATATAAAAGATTAAACTGCTCGGATGGTTCCTATGGGTAGTTTGGTCATTTTACATGACTTAACTGACAAAACGTAACAACGTTAGCTAGTAAGGACCAAAATATTATAAAATGTCAATGTCGGGGACTATTCAAAATAGATAGGGGCATATGTGCAATTCGTGCAAACCACAAAGACCATTCGTTCAGTTTACTCTAATTTTGTGTAAAATTAAGCAAGATATCTATAGTATTTTAATTGGCCTGTGTAATGAAAGGTTGATGTTTCTTGCACATTTGAAGATTCATCAATCAGAAACACCAATCCTACACTAGGTATTTGTAAAAGAAAAATCTTTTCTATTATATAATGGGATTTGGATGAGTAAAGAAGTCATTTCATATTCATTTAAATGGGTAAAATGGACTTTTATTTAATTAACAAGACAAATTTAATGCAACACATTAAATATAACAAATGTAATTGATAAGGCTCTTAATACATTTGAGATGAGTAATATTAAAATTTAATGTCAAATTATTTTTAGTTGAGTTTATATTTCTTTGATCATTAGTTTAAAGAGTAAATTGCCAAAATAGCCCCTCAGGTTTGGCCCAAAATGCTTGTTTGGTCAGTTATCTTATTTTTGTGCCAAAAGCACCCCTCACAGATCGAAAATTGCCAAAATGGCCCATATTTAACAGAGTTTTTAACTGAGTATGGAAAGTCAGTTAAGTCTGAGGGGCAATTTTGTCCTTTCATCTGTACTTCATCTTCTCCATATAAAAACCCCCAAACCTATTATTTGCTCTGCCACCACCTCCAAAAACCATTGTCTGCCCAAACGCACACACACACCTAACTACAGAGAGAGAGAGAGAGAGAGAGAGAGAGAGAGAGAGAGAGAGAGAGAGAGGTACAGGGGAGAAACACAACCTGCAAGTTTAATAAAATCTGGTGCACCACTCGTTACTTCTCAGGTTCACAAATCCTACCACATTCCTCACTACATAACAAGTTCAATAATATATATTTCAACATAACCACATTCAACTCATCAATGGCAGCCACCGGAGAAACACAACCTGCAAAAACCCAAGAATTTGGCCACAAGAGTCTCCTTCAAAGCGATGCACTTTACCAATACATTGTCTGCCCAAACACACACACACACACCATTGTGTGACCACCATAAACTTCTACAATCCACCACGAATCACCACCGCCGCTACTTTAATGTTGAAATAGAAAGGGGGTTTTACCTCTGTGATTGAATCTGCCTCTGGTTGGAAACCACGACACCACCGCTGACCATCGCCTTCTTCCTCCCTTTTCTTTTAGTCTCTGCCTCTCTCTCTCCTCTGTTCTCTCTCGATCTCTGTTTCTCTCTCTATAATAATAATAGTGAAGGGGAGAAGGTGAGGGTGTTGGTTGGGTTGGGTTGAGTTGACCGGCCGGCCGCCGGAGAACCGCCGAGGGCGGTGGAGACCAAAGGTCTCCTTCTCTCTCTAACTCAATCCCTCTTTCTCTCTCTATAATGTGATTGTGTGTGTATAATAAACTCTCTCTGCTCGTTTCTCTCTCCGCTCTCTAGTCTGTCTCTCTCTATAATGTATGTTGGGTGGTGGAGGGTGGTGGATGGTGAAGAAGGGTGGTGGTGGTGGTGGTGGTGGTGGTTTAGAGAGAGAAAAGGGTGGGATTAGGTCTGCCAAAGGAAGGAGAAGGGGGTTATTAACTTTAAAAAAAAAAATAGAGTGAAAGGACGAAATTACCCCTCAGACTTAACTGACTTTCCATACTCAGTTAAAAACTCTGTTAAATATGGGCCATTTTGGCAATTTTCGATCTGTGAGGGGTGCTTTTGGCACAAAAATAAGATAACTGACCAAACAAGCATTTTGGGCCAAACATGAGGGGCCATTTTGGCAATTTACTCTTAGTTTAAATGATATTAAACGTTTTAGAAAGACTAGTGGTGTGCCCGTGCGTTGCGGTGGGTAACATAATATTTAGATTAGTGATTTTAGGGGTGTGAACAAGCCAGTATTTTCGTTTGGAGCCGTAACCAATACAAAAATTTTCGGTTAAGGTGTTTCAAAAGCTGATTGGTTTTGATTATTTTGGTTTTGGTTAATCAATATTTAAATGATTCAAGGCAGAGCCAAGGTTGGCTTGGCTCATTCGTTTGGCTTGACTAACATCACACTTTTAGATTAGCATTATATACCTAGACAATAATATACGGTTGCAAACTTTGATAGATGAACTTCTTGAAATCATTGGTATGAACTCTTGGGTTGCAAACAAATGCACTAAAAAATATGCAATTCTTTAAAACCAAATGTAGTAAAAAAGAATACAATAACATGCTTATTATATTTGATGTTTAGAAGTAACGATAAAAAAACACATCACCACCCACAAACACCTTAAAAACTACCATATATGTGGCGCATTTTTTCTCACACCCTATCTCAAATCCAACCCACAGTTTTAACATTACAACTACACCTCCCAAAAAAACCACATGGTGATGTTTATACACACAAAAAAAAAAAAAAAAAAAACCTAATTTTTTGCTATCATTATATTAACATCGGTACTTTGCAGCACCCAACCCTCCAGCAATCTCAGTCCTTGGTCAAGAGCCCAAGCTAGAGGAAACTCAAACCCCAATTTCCACACCAACCCCTAACAACAACCCACAACTATCTACTGAGACCGATTGGTTGGATGAAGAATGGTGGACAAGCAATCGAATTTGGTCGATTATATTTGGGCGAACGGGGCTCACTAGACATGTTATTTATTTTAATTATTTAGGTATTTTTGTTTGTAACGTTTTTTTAGGCGTAATTTCCTTTTTATTTGTATTTTTTATTTGTAACCTTATATTAAATGAAAATGTTATTTATTTAAGTTATTTAGTTATTTCAAAATTAGAAAATAATAATTAATTAGTGACTAATATGAGTGGAATACTATTCAAAGAGGACTACCCACACCCTTAGGCAGTCCTCAAAATGCTTAAATTCTAGTGAGACCCACTTTTTAATGACGTGGAGACAAGTCTTTTCAAGCCTTACCTCTACCACACCACATAGTCTAAAATCCTAGTCTTTTGTGCGTAGGATTTCATTTTTTCAAGAAAGGTTCTTTACGTATTTAAATCTTTGGTTTACCCATTAATTTTTTTTAATAGATATGAAAAAGAACAAATATGCACATATTGTCAATTGTACAACGCTTATAGCCTAGTTGGTTGAGGGCCTAAGTTTTCTATGGAAGGTTTGGGTTCAATTCTCACTGCTAGCTACATTTGGAGGACATTAAGAGAAATGAGGGATGACTCCTGACCTATGGTCAGGAGTTCGAGTCCTGATCTCGCCCGGGTTTTACCGGTCCTCCACAGCAGGTCTTCAGACGGGTGGGGGATCAGGTTTTCTCCGGTTCGGAAACCTCGTGGGCAAGCCTGGCTACCCTGGCCAGCCCCTTGCATAGTCCTGGAGAGTTCTTGAGTTCGCCAGTTTAAGAGTCCCATGGATAGTCGGGCAGAAACGTTTCGTTAGCCGTTAAAAAAATGCACATATTGTCAATTAGGGGAGGCGTTAATTACATCGAGATATTTTATTATTATTTTTTTAATTTTAAGAACCACACATATAACTTGGACAATATATAATTTGAAATTTTAATGTTAAATCTTTGTCATAATTTGTGCGTGGCTTCCTCATGGTAGTAATTAAGACATGGAAAATTATGGTATTCTAATCCAAATAAGATTAGATATCTAAACTTTTCTAGAAAGTTAGTAAAATAGAGAGCTCACGTTCCATTTTCTTTAAAAAACGAAAAAGAAAAAGATTGAAGTTGGTTGATAAAGGAAAGAAATTAGATGTGTTCATTTGTTAATCACCAAAAACCAAATGACAAAATAATAAAACTTAACCATATGTTTATTTGTTAATGTAATGTAATTATGTAGTCGTAATAATATACCAGTTCTATAAGATTCTAACTTTAAACATCAACTCTTTTTCCTCTTATTATGAGAAAAGTTTATGTAGAATATTAATTTATTACCATTTTTTTTTTACCATTAATAGGCACTTTATACTTATTTTGTATTTCAACTTTTTTTTTCTTTTTTATATTTTAATATTGTGATACGTTAACGTTTCACATCAAGCGAGATTTTCCCCCTTTTTGGGCGTGGGCACGACTAGCAAAACATGCAGAATCCCCACATGCATGAACGAATTAATGCATGACATACAATTCAACTATATATTTTGATATCATCATCCAACTTGGTATAGTTTTTAAGTGCGTTTTTATCTAAGATCATTCATACTATATTGTTTACAACCCTAAATAAGTCTTCAATTTAACAAAGGCATTACTATATTGCTCCAAAAGTTAAGTATAAAAGTTATGTAAACTTTTCGACCTAGGCTCTTATATATATTACGGGAAAATCACCATATAATTTTACTCACATTAATAACAAAATATTCTTTTACTTTTTTATAATTATAAATATAGACATGTTGAGTTTTCTTTTCTTTTTTTTAGTTTCTAATAATGTAAACCAATAACATCATGCATTAAAGGGTCTTTGGCCTAGCGATATCAAGGTATTGAGCAAATCTTTGCATTTCTAGGTGATGATGGGTTCAAATCCAATAGGTAAAAAAAAATTTAGTTGTTCAAAATAATAATAATAACACCAGAAGTTGTGGCATAAAAGATAAAATCCATTCCATCATTTTTTTTCAGTTGTCGCATGTACTTGATCGACTAAAATCTCATGCGTTATGGGTTCAAACACAAAATCTCGTCTTTATCTTTTTTAACACCGTATTTATCTCGAAATTGTGGTAGTACTATTTGTAAAGTATTTGTCATAGGACAAATAAAAATGTATTTCTTTCTTTTCTTTTCTTTTCTTTTTTTTTTTTTTTTACAAAACGAAAGCTTCTATTATCATGTAATAATTATTTGGGAGCAATAAAAGTGTGATATTTTTATATTTTAGTGGAAAAAGGAAGCACTAAATTACGGGCTTCTGTAACTCCTATTATCTTGTTCTTTATTATTCTTTGCTGTATACCAACAAAAATGTCAAATTATCATGATTCATTCTAACGATGTACTCTTTACATTCGGGTTATTAATTGTATGCACTTAAAGCTTGTTTCGATTTTCAAAATTCAAGGTCGTCTTCTGATTCTTTCAAATCATTGTTGCATTGTCGTTTCAGTTTTTAACAAATATCTCGACAAACAGTTTCTTTGAGACTGGTAAAAGCTTGATGTTTTCTATTGATTATAAAACAAGTATAAATACAAGAAAATGTTACAACAAGAAAGGAGAGAATATCTCTTTTTATTAAAAATATACAAAACATAATAAATGATAATAAAGAGGGAGATTGACTAGGAGGGAATCAAGGTGAAGAGATGATTGCAAGGCATGTGTTATGGGATATGTTGACACCCCCCCCCCCCTCGGTCAATGCGAGATGGCGGTTGACCGAGACGAAGCATTGTGTGAAACCGCTCAAATAAAGGTTTTGGGAGACTTTATGTGAAGATATCCGCAACTTGCTTGTCGGTGGAGATATACTTGGTGTGAAGACGACCTGCAGCAACTAGCTCCCGAACAAAATGATAGTCTATGTTGATGTGCTGTGCTCTTTTGTGAGAGATCGGATTTTGAGTTAGGAACAAAGCATTCTTATTATCACATAAAAATGTTGGACGTCTGGTTGTAAAGCTTTAAGTTCCCGTAGGATATTTGTGAGCCAAATGATTTCTGTTGCCGTGTTTGCCATAGCTCTATATTCGGATTCACAACTGGACCGGGAGATTGTAGGCTGCTTCTTTGCACACCAAGATACCAAGTTTCCACCTAAGTAGATACAGTAGCCATAGGTGGATCTTCTAGTGTCAATACGTCGAGCACAATTTGCATCTGAAAAACCTAGCAAAGTAGTGTTAGGAGGTCTATCAAAATGTAAACCATGAGTCAAAGTCCCTTTAACATATCTAAGAATTCGCTTGACCAACTGAAAGTGGGTGGTGGTGGGTTGTTGAAGGGATTGACTGGCTTAGTTGACGGCATAGGAAAGGTTGGGTCGAGTGATAGTGAGGTATTGAAGGGCACTGACAAGAAAGTGATAAAGAGTAGGATCATGAAAGGGATGACCCTAGGAATGGAACACTTCTTTAGATGTAAGAGGAGTAGCAACGGGTTTGGAATCAAGAAGACCGGCTCTAGTTAATATGTCATGGGCATATTTGGATTGAGTTAGAAATAAACCCGAGGCAGCGTGCGTCACCTCCAATCCAAGGAAAAGTTGAAGCAATCCAAGGTCTTTAATTTTGAATTCCTTGTCAAGACATTTTGTGAAATTTGTAATAAAGGTGTCATTATTACCGGTGATAATGATGTCGTCTACATAAACAAGGAGATAAATTAAAATACCATGGCGTCGGTATATGAATAGAGAAGGGTCTGATCTACTATTTTCAAATCCGAGAGTAAGCAAGAAGTTGCTTAGGCATTGAAACAAAGCACAAGGTGCTTGTTTAAGGCCATAGAGAGCACGATTGAGTTTGCACACATGATTTGGTTTGTTTGGATCTTCAAAACCGGGAGATTGTTCCATAAAAACCGTTTCGGTTGAATGGCCATTTAGGAAAGCATTGTTTACATCTAATTGACGTAGTTTCCACTTGTTGATTGTGACAAGGCTTAGAACAACACGAACGGTAGCGGATTTGACTATCGGACTAAAGGTGTGTGAGAAATCGAGTCCCGGTATTTAAGTGAAGGCTTGAGCTACATGACGGACTTTGTAGCGATCAAGAGAGCCGTTGGATTTATATTTGATCATATAAATCCATTTGGAGCCAATGATGTTGGTGTGAGATGGACGGGGAACGAGATGCCATGTGTTGTTTGTGAGTAAGGCATGTTATTCCTCGTTCATGGCTTGAGTCATTTTGGGGTGTTTAAGAGCCGTTTTTATTTCCTTTGGAACATGTGACGAGAAAAAAAATTGTGATTTTCAAAGGTTTTTGGTTTGAAAATGCCATCTTTTGCTCGAGTGACCATGGGATGAGTGTTATGAGGTGGATGGGATGAAGATGAGTTGGAATAGTCCGAACTAAAGGTGTCGGGTGGATGCGGAAGAGTGGTAGACGAGTTTGAGGATTGTATTGGGCTTGAATAAGGTGGTGTGGTTGGGCTATGAGGAGCGGAGGGAGTTGGGCTGGAGTAGTGGGCCGGTGGGGAAGGGTCGGTTTGGTTTGAAAGGTGAGGTTAGGCCGGTGAGGATGGTTCAGATTGGTTGGAAAGGGGAGGAATTGTTGTTTGGCTGGAAGGGTGAGGTGTTGGAGAGGTTGTGGTATTTTTGTTTGTGAGGGATGGGCCGAGAGATGTTGATGATAGGCTAGGGGAGTTGGGTTGATGTTGGTGTTGTGGGCGGGTTGTGAGGGTGGGGGTAAATGGTCATCAAAGTTGGTAATAGGTAATTGAGTAATATCCGAAGATGTTGAGGAGGTTTGAAACGGTAAATTTTCCTCATCAAATCTAGCATATCGTGTGGTGTATACCCATCCGGTTGTGGTGTCAATACAATGAAAACCTTTGAAACGTGGACTATAACCAATGAATATGCAAGGTGTACTTGGAAGTAGTTTATTTTTTGTATAGTCACGAAGATATGGGTATACACGACAACCAAAAACACGAAGATTTGAATAGTATGGTCGTTGGTGAAAAAGAATTTCAAAGGGAGATTTATTGTTTAAAATGAGTGTGGGGAGGCGATTTATAATGAATGTCGCGGACGCAAAAGCATCAAACCAAAAATTGGGTGGAGCATGAGCATTGAACAACATGGCTAGCCCAGATTCGGTTATGTAACGGTGTTTGCGTTCCGCACGCCCATTTTGTTTTGTTGTGTGGGGACATGATAACCGATGATGTATGCCATTTTGTTTAAAGAAATTTTGCACTTGATTATTTGTAAATTCGGTTCCACCATCGCTTTGGAAAACTTTGATGATCGTTGAAAATTGGTTTTGTTCAAACGATAAAAAGGTTATGAGAACATTGTAGAAATCCGATTTTTGCCTTTAATGGATAAAACCAAGTGAACTGAGAATAATTATATATAAATATGGCATAGTATCGGTATCCATCAGTAGAGGAGACGGGGCGGGGCCCCATAGTCGTAATGAATGAGATCTAAAACATGTTGTGCGCGTTTTGAATTTTCAATAAATGGTAAATGCTTAGCTTTTGATAATTCGCAAGAATTGCATAAACCCGGTTTGGGTAACAACGATGTAATAAAAACATGTTCAAGTCTATTTAAATTAGAAATTGTATCAAAAGAAACATGGCCAAGGCGATTGTGCCATTTATTGAAAAAAGCACGAAGGTGCGTAGCAGAAAGTGCGACAACAAGGGACTTGTGACTTTGAGAGAGGACATAGAAGCCGTTTTCACATGTGCCTCTAGCTAGAACTTCCGATGTTTTTCAATCCTAAATATGAAAATAATCATTAGAAAACAAAACATCAACCGCGAGCCATTTGTTAATCTGCTAATGGAAAGCAGATTTTTTGTGAGATTTGGAACAATTAACACATTTTTTTAATAAAATGGAATTATTTAAATTAGTTCTTCCAATGTGGGTTACGGGTAATGATTCCCTGTTACCAAATGTGACTCGTATGTTATTGGTTTGAGGTTTTGAATAAGTTAGACCGAAAGTAATAGGAAGCATATGCGTGGTAGCACCATAATCGGCAGTTCAATCCAGAGTGTCCGTTGCAACATTGCATTGAGCAAGGAAGGCATCAGCGAGATTAGCATCTAGAGATTTTTTAGCAAAAGAACCAAGGTTAGGACAAGTAGTGGCGTAGTGCCCCTCTTTTCGACATAATTGACATAAGGTTGGTCTTTTGGTTTAAGAACCGGCGCGACCACGATTATTGTTTGAGTGTTGTCCTCTTCCACGGGATGAGCCGGTACGGTTTTTTGTTTGATTCACGTAAAAGGCGACTTGGGAAGGTTGAGACCCGTGGAGTTTTTGGACAAACATTTCTTGGTTTTCGGCATTTTCTAAGAAGTCACGAAAAGAAGGTGCGGGATGGATGGTTTGTTGAGATGTGGAGAAGTTTTCAAAGGAGGCGCCTAGTCCACAAAGGAACCATTGACGCTTATCCTCATCACTTATGAGATATCCAATAGCGGCAAGTTGGTCGAATAGGGGCTTAAATTTTTGACCAAATTCGGAAATAGAGGAGTCTCCTTTTTGAAGGGTTCGAAGGGTATCCTTTAGATTGTGAATACGTTCGATCGAACAATGGCTATAGGCATCGGTTAAAGCTTTCCAAACAGTGGCAGCCGTGGTGTGGCCGATGGTTTTAGCCATGGCCTCTTCGGTTAGTGTGGAATTTATCAAAAGAATGACCTTTTGATCATTCGTTTTCCAAGAAAGGTATGCGGGATTGTCCGAGGTTTGATTTTCGGTGGATATTTTTTCGGGTGGGGGAGTGGTCGAACCATTAACATGTCCGAGTAAATTGAGATAGGCCAAAACCGGTGTTATTTGTTTCTCGCATGGGAGATAGTTGTTGGAGTTCAACTTAATGTTAATGAGATGACTAAGGGAATGGAGAGGGATGGAGGAGAGGTCAGATGGATTGGTTGTAGCCTTTTGGAGAAACCCGGCAGAAAAAAAAAGGACAAGGAAAAGGGGTTGACTGGAAGAAAGTAAAAGAAGAAAATAGAAGACTTTGGGGTTCGGTTGAAATGAAAAAAAAGGGAGAGGAAAAGGGATTTGATCATACCGTATGAGAATGGTAAAAACTTGATGATTTCTATTGATTATAAAACAAGTATAAATACAAGAAAATGTTATAACAAGAAAAGAGAGAATATCCCTCTTTACTAAAAACAGGGCCGGCCCTGAGCATGGGCCGGGTGGTCACCGGCTCAGGGCCCGACCCACAAATGGGCCCGAACTTTTTTTAAAAATATAAAAATATATATTAAATTATATATTTAGGATATATATTTGTGTTTTATACATAAAGCTCTTGTTAGTGGAGTTGGAAAAACCATGCAAATTTAATGTAGAGGTCTCAAGTTCAAGCCTTGGCTCTAGCACCATATTCAGTTTTTTTTCTTAAATTCATTCCTTTTTACAAAATTTTGGGCCCAAATTTTTTTCCGCCCGAGGCCCAAAATTTTATTAGCATTCTCGGAGACGGCCCTGACTAAAAATATACAAAACATACTAAATGATAATAAAGAGGGAGATTGACTAGGAGGGAATCAATGTAAAGAGAGGATTGCAAGACATGTGTTATAGGATACGTTTACAGTTTTCTTAACATTCATATTTATTTGATGACTTCTGTAATAAAGGTAAGTGTAAATATATATAGAACTATCCGATCAAAAGGTTTTCACAACGTTTTTATATTTGGAAACTACATAAAATTTAGAATACAAAAGTAACAAAACAGCTCTTCTCATCAATAATCTCTTAAGGCACAAGGGGTGCATGTAGGATAAAAGTTTTTTTTCACTGATTTTAACCAATTCTGCTTTGTCACATCATTTCACTGATTTACTTTACTGAAACACGTTTTTGTAGGTAACACTCCAATGATTCTTTTATTTATTTTCATCTAAATACCCAAACTTTTTATTTTTTACATTTTACACGGTTTTTTACATTTATTTCTACTATTTCAACCGTCCCACCAAACGGTAGCCAAATTTAATTGTTTATCTTGGAAACCGTCGAGTAATTTGAATTGACTCAACTAAGCGGTCAGTGAATTAAATTTAACAGTGTCACCGTCATTGTATATAAAGTGATCAAACCGTAAGTTTATTTTTCTTTGTTTTATGTATTTTTAATTTTTATGTTTTAATGAAATGTCTTTTATTTATGTTTTTTTATTTATTCAAACGGTAAACATATGAAACAGAAGGTAAAATTAAAAAACACTAAGAGGTTGTTTGGTTGATTAAATGCTGAATCGTTGAGATGGTCTGAATGATTAAGAGGCTCTGAATGGTTAAGAGCTGAATCATTTAGCATCCCTTATTAGCTTAATGGTTCAGCACTTAATCATTTCATTCAGATGCTGAAACAAACAGTCTGAATGCTGAATGATTCAGACCTGAATGGTTAAGAGGCTGATTAAGAGGCTACCAAACAGCCCCTAAAACACACGGGGATGTTACCGTGCTGGTAGTTGATACCCGTGGACAATTCGGTAGACGCCCCGTCCCCCTATATTTACATATGGCATGTAAATGTTTCTAATCAGAAGATGATCATGAGCCCAAATGCCCAAAAAAAAGTGTATACGTGTAAAAATGAATTAGGTGGGACCGTAGGATGCACTGGACTTACCTCCAATAACTTGCTACTTGTTAGGATGCTATTATATTTTATTTTGACGTTAAAAATAGTCACAATAGCTAATGAAGTTAACCAGACCGTATTATGGTTAAATTAAGGACCTCATCTTATGCCTCAATTATTATTGTTTTACTTTTAAACTACTTTTTAAAGTCATACTTTATAACAACTTGTGGGAAATTATAAACAAATAATTTCTGTGGAGTCCCACCGACTTAATCCTGTAGGCACATTGATTGCCATGTGTTCCTATTTGTGCACAAGTTTCATGGAAGTTTAGTCTTTTTTGGAAAATTTATTTGTTCTTCCTTAAAATGAGTTCTATTATATTATGCATCATTATCATGGGTTTTTACATATAAAAACAAACAAACTAGGAAGTATATTAAAAATGTTCAAAAATTGACATTTACTTTAATGAGTTTTACTTAAGAGCACGGACTAAGCATTAGCCGACATCCACACTACAAGAATATTGAGCATTAGCGACGACGTCTTTAGCGACGACGTCGTCGCTATTGGTAAAAAGTTGGTGACAGCTTTCTCTTTAATTTTGAACCATCGGATTGCAAAGTGATCAGATGGCTGAGGATGAAAAGTACATTTGAGTAATTTTGAACCATCGGATTGCAAATGTTGTCGCTAATGCTTCGAATTCTTGTAGTGCCAATAGTGTAGGCTTAGTCTGCTTTTTTTCACCTTAAACGCAGGCATAGCTAGCAAATGGTGGGCTTTGTCTGTGCTTTTCACCAAAAATGTAGGCTTGGCCGATGCTTTTGCAGGTTAAATCCTAGTCGTCTTAGGGGGTGTTTAGGATTGATTATTTAAAACAAATTATGCGTTTTGAAAACGCAGGGGTGAAGCTGCTTTATAGATTATTGTGTTTTAGTAGCCTAAAAACTGATTATCTACATTTCCAAAATGCAATCCAAATACTAAAAACTGATTATCTGCATTTTCAAAACGTAATAATTTAAAAATCAGATTCAAAACGCAATCCTAAATACCCTCTTAGCCGGGGAAGTTTATGTGGTGAAATCATTAGAGTGAATGAGGGGTGTTTATTGAAGGATAATCTTAGGTCTTTTTTTCAGAATTTTGCGGTGAACTTTGACTATTTTGATAATATTTTTGGTTTGCTTACCTGTCCACCCTTTATGGAGAAAGTGAAAGATTAAGAGGTTGAATTTTATATTTAATATTTAATATTTTTAAGCAATTTTTTCATTCTTTTATAAACAAAATCACCACTGCGAGAATTACATCACAATAGCATGTAAGCGGACATCAAATTACGTCGTTGCCCCTTTATGAATAGATATTAAGATGTGTTAGACCAAATGCAAACAGATACATGATGAGTCACAATAAGATGAAACATGACAACATGAATTTTGAATTTTGAAACTATTAAGAAGGATATAATTAAGTTCAAGATTCAAGATTTATAGTGACAAATCTTGAATGTTGAAATTGATACATTTGTCTACAGACTCAAGTAACCATATATCATCCATGTATATGGACTGATCCTCACCATCTTCACCAAAGGAAATATTCAAATCCAAAGATACATTGAGGCTTCCTCCTTCTTCTTCTTGCACCTTCTTCGCTAATGGAGAATATGTTCTTGATCTTGAGCTAAAGCTCTCGCAACTCAACACGATTATCGCATCATAAAAACCAATTTCTTCGCCATTGGATCGTGTAAGTTTCCCTCTTTCTATAGCTCTTTTAATCCCCTTTTGAAAGCAATAATCTACTTGCTCTAATTCCTCAACAAAGAAAACTCTATGAGGATTCACATACACTGCTTCAGCTAACCTTTCAAGATAACTACAACTTTGTTCATCTCTCGACCTCTTGTTTCGCATTTCATCAGTTGAATCCCCTCTTGGGGACGTTGAGAAGTTGCTTAAAGCAATCCTAACGAAACTCGTATACGATCCAAACACAATCTTAGCTAATTCCTTAGCCATCTTCTCTTTTAACCGTGAGTTAGTTCCTTGGAAGAGAAACCAAGTTTCTTCTTTCGGTTCATCATGGTTTTGCTCTTCTTTTCTTCTCAACATTCTGGACCTACATTGTAATATCGTACCAGCGATATCGGGAACAATATCCTTCTGCCATGGAACCTTTTCTTCTAAGGCATTGGATAGAATTTTCAAGTTCTTTCCATTGAACTCTCGGAACTTTTGCATGTATTCAGCCTCACTAAGATCACTTGAAGAAACTGAATTTGGAGTGGAATTATGGTTTGATGGAAACCTTTGTCTGGGCTCTCCTTCATCTTGAAGATTATATAGTTCTAAGTTTGAGTTCGTATTGGAATTAGGGTTTTCTTGATTGTAGGAAAAGCAAGAAGCTTGTGAAGAAGGTGAAACAGAAGAGAAACTTAAGCTTCTTTGATTGTTTATGTGAACTGAAGTGCAGATTAATGAGTCCCTTTTCTTGCACAAATCTATTGCTGAACCAAATTCCTGAATTTAGTATACATGAATAATATTAGATTACATTCTACTATTATTATTATTATTATTATTATTATTATTATTATTATTATTATTATTATTATTATTATTATTATTATTATTATCTAAGTTAAATAATGTATAGTATCATCTAACTTTAAAATGTAAAAAGTAGAGATAATAATTATGGGATTGAGGAAAGGTTCTTATTCATCTCACGTTCCCCAGACCCTTTGAACTATATGTGTGAGATTTTACTGGATACGTTTGTTAGTTTGTTTAATTACCTGATTTTGGTTATTGACTACTACTTTCTCATCGGATAGCCACGATGGGAAGCATGTGGATTTTGAGCTTTTATCTTCACTCTCGAAATCCACCGAGCAATCAACACTAGTTGTAACTTGTTTCTCCTCTCCGCTTTCGCATACCATTTGACTAACCCCATTGTCGCCATTAACTTGGCTCCCATACTCACTTTGGATATCACTGCAGGTACTAAAAATAGTCATATGATGAAGGCTAAATTATTGGAGACATGGTATATGCCTTTAATTACTTTAATCTACTGGTCAGAAAGCCATGTTTAATTTGTAGAGAAATACTGATTATTAGGATCAATGTCACTTTACAAATGATAGGATCAAAGAGAAAAGCATAAAGGATAAAGGATGTTGTATACTTGAATGAACTTCATTGGAATACTTATTTAAAGCACACAAAAAAAAAGATGAGAAATGATTAAAGGGATTGTACAAAATGCAACAATTTTCTTTAACTATGAATTAAAGTTCAAAAAACAAAACCAAGTATTTCTTTTTATGACTCGTTAACACGACATGACAACTAGTTATACCTCTGTGGAACAAGACTCAAGCTTAAGCTCCCGGCGGGTATCGTTAGAGGATGAAGCCTCCAAGTGACTTCTAATGAGGGGTGTCCACTTCTACACTTCATGAATGTTTGAAAAGATGATATTGCCATTACCCTTACCTTCACGCAAACCTCGTCGCTTGTATCGCAAACTAATCGTCCCAACTCGATAATCAAGTGTTCAATTGGACAATAGTATCCCCTTCCATGACTCCATGAGTTCATCCTAAACTCAGTAATCCACTTAAGATCCCCTAAATAAAGCACAACCCCTCTTTGCACAAACCCTTTAACTAAACACCTTAATTCTCCAAGTCTTTTTTCTACTTCTTCTCTAGATAATTGACCAAAAGAGAATAGAGGGTAGATTTATAAACTTAACACCTTTTAAAGCTTCAGGAACATCTCTTTTATCAACCTTCTCAATCACTTTTCCCTATCACTCCTTCAATTGTAGCAACACTCTCACCTACAACCACAAGACTCCGCGATCGCTTCTCGTCTATTAGATTCTTGAGTACACACTCCACATCCTCATTCATCACATTAACTTGATCATTATGAAGTCTATTTTCCTTCCTATTTTGTTTTGTGCAATATTTAATAGGAGGATCATGTGTTTGATGAGATGATAAAGCTAAAGACACAAGTTGTTGTATATTAATTTTCACTTGTGTACTCGAAAAACCGGCTTCTCTCATCACTCTACTAACACTTGGATCATCTAGGATAGATATTATAAGCTGCTCAAGCTCAATCTTTACCACAAGCAACGGTTGTTGTTGCTGGTTTTGATCAATGGATCCACGCCGTTGGTGAGCTTGTGGCACGCTTAAAAGCCGCGACTAGAGCGTTTGAGATGGACGGGTGATTAGAGTATAGAACAGGGCTAGATGAGGGATGTTGGTAGACGATTTAAGGCCACATTAAAGCAAAGCTCGAGAGCTTTACACTGAAGAGGGTGTGAGCTTGATTGTGATTGGATGCAGGCGGTTCGAAGGAGGCCAGTGGGCCGAGGAGAGCATGGTGTTCGCGACATGAAGAGGGGTCACTTGAGCATGACCACGACGGTGTGCTAGTGTGACAGCTTGTTTTATAATGGTTGCTGCATCTGAACTTAAGGCTTGTTGGATAGTGAAACCACTAGCTCTCATGTTTAAGTTGTTGAAGATATTGATTGTTGATCAGTAGCTATGGTTTATAACATAAAGATTTAAGTTCGGTATATCACAAATATGTCTTGAAACCTAATGGTGAAGGAGGAGAGATATATGGGTGGGGTTAAGATTTAGAGGGCCAAAGTGGATTTTGTAGTGGAAAGCAGAATGCATGTGCTGACAAGCAGGAAGAATTCATCAGTCCAAAGGCAAACTCAGCTTTGAAAGGAATCAAGAACAATATTTGTACCATTTCCTTGAAGCTGAGTACTCTTTTTTATATAAACGAAAATTTTGAATGAGTGACGCATTATTGGATTATCATCATGTCACTAGCGAAATCACCTTAATATATCCATCCACCCTTCCCTGACCCTACTAATAGTTTTGCTATTTGTGGGATTTTACTGGGCTTGGTTGTTGTTGTTGTTACTTGTCAATAATGTCTATACATCAATTAAGGAGTAAACCCAATAAATCTGGGAAGACACCTTTGTGAGAATCGAACCCATGACCTAATGGTCCATAGGTTTTATCCCCCACCAAAATGTCACTAAGCTATAATTCCATGAGCAATCGAGTACTCTTTTCGGTCTTTATAATTTGTACTCATAGTATAAAGAAACAAAAATATTATTTTGTTCCAAAAGAAATTGTAGTCCAAACTTATCATTTTGATATTGATATAAGATACTCTCTCTTTTTTTAACTATTATCGAATCGTTCAAATAGACTACTGACAAAAATTCATCATATATATCAGGATACATTCGTCAACTGAACCGGAGAAACACATAGGGCCAAAGCCCAAGAATTCGTGGGTATAAGATATTCTAGTTTAATTAAGCTCAATTTATTTGAAGTTTATTTATGATTTAATAATGTTGGGAAACAAGATATGTATTTTTTTTATTTTTTTTTTAACGATCAACTAAAGTATTACCGGGGTACTCTGTACGTGGCCCCCAATGGCCGAAAGGGGCCCTAGACGGCCTCTAGTCCGTACGGACAGAGCCCTTCGGCCCACCCGTCTCCTGTTCCAGGGAAAACCCGGCCCACAAACCCGCGACCGAAGGCACGACGGTAGTGAACCGGGTAAAACCTGGAGGGATCAAGAAGTCGACCCCATGACCACAAGGGTCAAGGGTCTCTCCATCACTTCCCAACCCACCTACCCCACCACAAGGGTGGGGGGTATCCATCACATGCCTCCCGTGGGAATTGAACCCGGCTCCCCCTAAAGAGAGAACCGGGTCTTTTTACCACTAGGTCACATGATCAGGGATGAAACAAGATATGTATTACTAGCTTTTTTGTAGTTGTGAAGTTGATGCTATATTAATCATATATTAATATTTCCCTTTTTTTCATCATAATCGTAGTCCTGTTAGTTTTTGTACACCTGGAGAGTCCGCTTGGTATCTGGATTTATTTATATGTACTCACCTGGCTGTTCAAAATTTAATCTGAGTATATTTATTATAAGAATTAATAATTATTGAAAAAACAAAATAAAAGCTGTATGTTTATATTTTACAGTTCTATATCTAAGTATTTATACTTTGAGACAGATTAAACATGATTAATATTTAAGTATACATAAAGCTTCAGACATTTTACACGTTAAATAGTTGTAAATGAAAAAAGTATTGGAAAGATTATTAAAAGTTGAGTCCGTGAATTGAAACTGGGAATTCCTGGTATGAAAACATGACCAGTTACGATGAAAAGACTCAAAAAATCCAATTACGTCGTTACATACAGATATATTTTAAAAGAAATATTAGGTATAAAGGCCCTCTTAACACGCTAAGGGCATCGAAATGGTTTTGGTGATTTTGTGTGACTTGTATAGTTGTATTCTTGTGTAATTTTGATTTGAATGCATGCGGTACGTAATTACCAATTAGAATGCATGTGTGATTTCCAATCTTTGTACGGATGCGTAATTACCAACTTTTCATGCTTAATTTTAGTTTTGTGCTTGCGTAATTTGAAATTGTTCCTTCGTACAAAGTGTACGATAAGAGTCATTTGTACGTTATCACGCCCATATAAATATACTAGTGAGAAACCCCGCGCATTACAGCGGGGGCAAAAAATGTACAACTTGATCACTGTTATAAAACTTGCTAGTTAAAAATAGGCTGAAACGTCAAACAAGCGGAGCGATCACGGAAGAGATTACTCGTGGCGTGATACTGCTCTTAGATTACTCAGGTGTCTAAAGTTGTCTCCTGGCAAAGGGCTTCAGTTTAAAAGATCTAGTAACCTTAGGTTTGAATGCATATGTGGATGCCAGAACTGGGCAAAATGTCCTTGTCACTAGAAAGTCTTTAACATGGTATTGGTGTATTTCTGGGTGAGTCTTTAGTATCTTGGAAGAGCAAAAAGCAGAGTACTGTGTCCAGGTCATCAGGCAGAAGCGAATAACAGGCTATGTGTTTTGGAGTTTGTGGATTATGTGGATTATAAACTTGTTAAATGAGTTGGGTATAAAATGTGATTTGCCTGTTAGTGTTAATAGTGATAGTAAAGCTGCTATTTCAATAGCATTAAATCCTGTATTTCATGAAAAAACCAACATTTTGAATTGATTTACACTTTGTTAGAGAAAAGATTGTTGATGGTATAGTTAAAACTGTTAAGGTTGACTTTGAAAGTCAAATAGAAGATATTTTTTACCAAAGGGCCTAAATGGGTCTAAACATGAATTTTTGTGCAATAAGCTTGGTATAGTGGACATGTTTAGAAAGATTTGAATTAAGGGGAATGTTAAAATAATATGTTTTCTATAATTCAAATCTGTATACATTGTTATAATTTGGGTTTAAGTTGTTGAGCTTGCAGGATTGTTATAAGGTTGATATGGGCTTAGCTTGTGGGCTCAGTTTGTTTGGCTAAGCAGGATGGCCCGTGTTTGGTAAAAGCCTATTGATGGATTTGTGTTTTCTCTGAACGGTTGAGGTGATTTTGATACGAGATGGACGGTGTTATTTGTCTCACACGGATCGACTCATCCGAAGTATAAATAGCTGTGTTTCAGCTTAATATTATTATTCACTTTTATTTTTTCTTTGTTTTCGTCTGTTGGGGTTTCTCATCTGTATCTTGTAGTCTTCGTCTTCTCTTCGTCTATCTTTATTGTTGAGCCACTGTAAGTGTTATGTATTGTTATCAACAGACTCATATATTTTTAGGGGTTCTTTTATGTTGAAT